>JAZFAU010000088.1:600000-1007500 GCA_037178615.1 Dione vanillae
AATTTTGATTAAATTACCTAAGCTAGAATTATTTATAAATATATTACAATTACCCAAGTTGGAATTAGTGATGAACTTTAACAGTAATTGTTATTAGTCAGTTATAGAATGGTTTATGGTAAATAATTCACCTAAGCTACTAAATTTTGTCAGTGAACTAAGATAACAAATCGAAAAGAAAATGAAAGGAAGATTTCTATGCATTTCTCAAGTTAAAAGCCTACTAATATTTGCCTAAAATTTATAAGTATTTTAAGGATTTGCATTTGGCGATTGTACGTCAGAGAAAGGTTACTGGGTCATGGTTAAGCACAAAAAGCTTTGAACGTTTACAAATATATTTTAAAATAATCAATACTAATATTCATGAAAAAATAACGAGTAACTACGAGTAACACTCGTGCACCAAAAGTTTCGTGCAATTAGAAATTAAAATATATACACTTTTGCAATGGGATTTATACTATGAAAACCAAATTAATAACTACTACATATATATTTAAATAAACTAAATTAAGTATATTAATGTCTTTATTTAAAAAATAAAACCTATTTTGATATAAATAGTCATAACATTTAGCAACAACAATTAAAGATTTTTTTTACATAGATAATAGGAGATGGAAAAATTTATAAATTAATAAATAATATTGAATTGAAAATTGATTATAAGATAGATGAAAGATTGAATATATGCAGAGCGCAGCGCATAAAATTCTTGTCAGAGCCGAATAAATCGTTTTATTTTTCTTTAGACCATATATATATATATATATATATATATATATATATATATATATATATATATATATATATATATATATATATATATATATATATATATATATATATATATATATATATATATATATATATATATATATATATATATATATATATATATATATATATATATATATATATATATATATATATATATATATATATATATATATATATATATATATATATATATATATATATATATATATATATATATATATATATATATATATATATATATATATATATATATATATATATATACTATTTAAATGTAATAAACAAAATAAAATCTGTACATTTATTTTTGATCCTTTAATTACTTAAGTATCTACTATAAAAAATATCTTAGGCCAGTATAATTATTTTCCTAATGGCCACAAAGTATATAAAAGGCCCAAGAAATATTTTTATTATGTTTGCGTCTCATACAAAATATATATAAAAATAAGATACATTGTTTTCTCTATTTTTTTATATAGCTAGACTGTGTCTCGTTAGGTTAAATAAACTACACTCCACGAGCTACGTTTGTACTAATAACGTATGCGATAATTTAATTCTCTTAGTAAATAGTCACGTTTCATACGTTCAAAGGATGTTGTAATTCTCTAGTCTCAAAGCCTACAATTCCCTCGTTATTCCGATCAAAATAGCAAACAGTTAAATTCACAAAGTACATTACAATATAGAAAAATTATATAGAATAGAGATGCGTATAAAATCTTAACATTTTAAAGGAGACAGCTTAAATTATAAAATAAAAAAATAATAGTAACTAATAAAACTAATGGTAGGAGTGAATTGATAATTCAATAATTATTTTCCATTTACATTAATTAAGTAACTGATTGGCTTATTGATATATTATAGATTAAAAATGCTTAACCAACAAAAAGTATAATATGCACGTCTGATTTTGAAATAAATGAATGGATGATATATGTAGGGAAATCGTTTGTATCTTCTTCTTCCGTCTGGCATTAGCCCCGGGCTCTTTTGATAGGTTCTGCCTTTCAACTTAGCGTATTCCACTTTACTGGATCTTTTTTATACTCAGTGGTCTAGTACTATATCAACAGCACACATCATAAACCCCGGCTGGTCTTGGATGTGAGCCGAGATAATATCCAGTACTACATCTAATAATAACAGACTAAGTCTTGAGCCCTGGTGAACCCCCATTGTAAACGAGAAGACCTTTGTATCGCTAACAGCGGCCCTAACCACACAAGCGGAATCGTTGTACATATCTCTGATAATTGATAATCTCTGTTGGATATACTAACGTAATATACTGACGTGACACACAGTCAAAAGTCTTTTTCCTTTTGTGCAACCTCGAAGTTCTGAGGGCCAAAATGGCGTTCATAGTGCCTGATCCTAGTTGAAACTCACACTGAGACTCGGAGATAGTACACTCTCGACGATACCTGTGGCAGATCATGTGCTTGAAGAGCTTCATTGCTTAGCTAATAATGTTAATGTTAATACCCCTATAACTACTGTAATCTTAAACACTGTAGAACTTGAACACAATAAGGATGTTAATAAAGCTGTGCCACTACCGATAATCCTTAACAGTCCTCTTTTTTTCGAATTACCCCCTGCAATTGATTATTCCACCACCATTTTTCCTTATCAATGACACGTTCACCCTTAGTAAAGCCAAGAACGCGCTTGCCACTACCACTATCACTTGATCCTAGATTTGTATTTTTCAGCTACTTCCTTCATCGTCGTCGCCAGGCTTTCAGCTTGACCAGGCATTTTCAATGACGTTATAGTCAAGTCCGTACCTGACACGGTAGCGCTTGTCCACTTGTCGCAGATTAACCTACTTTATTTTGTGTGAAACCGTGCCGAAATCCATCTTTGCGTCCACAAAAGCTCAAATATAAAATTAGTAAGTAAAGGGTAATAAATAGATTGAATCTCACAAAAGCTCAGATATAAAATAAGTAAGTAAAGGGTAATAAATAGATTGATATGAATATGTAGTCGTCATTAGAAAAGACAACTTAAGTATTCTACGTATGACAATCGCTGCATACTCGACGAGCCACGCTTCAACGCGGTATTGTTCATGTACAAGATCAACATATACGTTAGGTATATATATAGCAACAATGTGGTATCGATAGATATACGAGGTGTGTTCAAAAAGTATCGCGAATTTTGAATTTTCGCGGGTTACGTATATTCGAATTTCAATTTTTTTGTGGCGTTATGTTGGTACTCATGTCTCTCACTTATGCCGACAACCTCGGCCATTTTGAATGTTCACTTAATTGTTGACAGCTGCTTTGCTTGCACGTGTTTTGGATCGTCTTCGATTTTTACCCATTCAAAAAAATGGATCAAAGAACGTGTATCAAATTTTGTGTGAAAAACGAAATTAAGTGCGCGGATGCATTCCGAATGTTGACTGTGGCATACGGAGAAGCTACCTTGGACCGAAGCAACGTTTATCGGTGGTACAAAATGTTCTCAGAAGGCCGAGAAGATGTGAACGACGAAGAGCGTGCCGGACGCCCGAGCACTTCAACAACAGACGAAAAAATTAATGAAGTGGAGAAAATGGTATTGGCCAATCGTCGAATCACCATTAGAGAAGTTGCTGAGGACCTAGACATATCGATTGGCTCGTGCCATTCGATTTTTATCAATGATTTGGGCATGAGACGGGTCGCCGCGAAATTCGTACCAAAATTGCTCAATTGCGACCAAAAACAGCATCGCATGAACATTGCTAATGAGATGTTGGACTCTGTCCGCGACGACCCAAATTTGCTCCAGAGGGTCATAACTGGTGACGAATCGTGGGTTTATGGTTATGACGTGGAAACCAAAGCTCAATCATCTCAATGGAAGCTGCCGCACGAACCAAGACCGAAAAAAGCGCGCCAAGTTCGGTCGAATGTGAAAGTTTTGCTGACAGTTTTCTTCGATTGCAGGGGCGTGGTGCATCATGAGTTCTTGCCACAGGGTAGAACGGTCAATAAGGTTTATTACCTGCAAGTTATGCGCAATTTGCGCGAAGCAATCCGCCAGAAACGCCCGGTTTTGTGGAAGAACAAAAATTGGCTTTTGCACCACGATAACGCCCCTGCTCACACATCGTTGCTTGTGCGCGACTTTTTGGCCAAAAACAACACACTAATGATGCCGCAGCCACCGTATTCCCCAGATCTGGCCCCCTGTGACTTTTTCTTGTTCCCTAAACTGAAGAGGCCCATGAAAGGACGACGTTATGCTACACTTGACGAGATAAAGACGGCATCGAAGGAGGAGCTGAACAAGATAAAAAAAAATGATTTTTTGAAGTGCTTCGAAGATTGGAAAAACCGTTGGCACAAGTGTATAATATCTCATGGGGATTACTTTGAAGGGGACAAAATAGATATTCATGAATAAATAAATAATTTTTGAAAAAACACAAAATTCGCGATACTTTTTGAACACACCTCGTATATGTGCATGTTTCAGTATCAGAATTCCTATTAAAGAGATCATGACGATACCAGTGCGCAAGTTTCATCGTTATTAGAGCACTTTGCATTTTCAAAGATATTGCTCTTGCAATCCACTATGGAGGGTCTATAAAAGCAAATTGCATGGGGGAAAAAAATGTGACGAAAGAATAACACATATTTCTCGAAGATGTGAATATTCAATATAGGTACATAACCTTAAGGTTTAGTAATGTAATGTAAAAGGTAAAAAATCGAAGCCTATTTAATATTACATATGATCTTAATATGCATTTTTATACATTTTTATAGTTGTTCATAATAAATTAAATAATGTTTAGGTTCTAAAATCAAAATATTTTGTAATGTACGCTTAAAGTCTGCACTTTAAACAAAAGGAGAAATAGTTCCTCTATTTCTTGTAGATAAAATAGTCTTTGTCTGTAAACCTTGTGTGACCTATTCAGTATACAATGAATGTTTCAGATATAGAGCTAGTTGCTAACATTTTGTAGCTTGCTTTTTATTACTATATGTTTGCTTTTTATAACTACATATTTTACATTTATATTGATATATACTACTGAAAATGAAATAATACTGAAATGATGTGGTTATTCAAAAAGTATACCTACACGTACATCGGATTTTTTTAAGTATCATTAATTTATAAAGGTAATTTGGTTGAATCTCAGGAACCTCTGACATACGTTAGTTGTTTGGGTATCTCTGATCGTATATATCTACTATTTATTTACCAATTTCCTCAGGCAGTTAGAATAGACTATTTCATACAGAACTCCACTTATCTCCGTTTCACCAACTAGTATAGTAGTAGTAGTAAATATAATATTAAAATAGCGTTTCAGATACTGTAATAATCACTTTTGTATATGGTCTTAATTGTTATTATTTAATTATATATTTTTAAAGAAAAAAATATTAATTATGAAATTAAAAATATTTTGTGACTTTACTTTACAAAAATAACACAAAGAATAGAACAGAGTTTTATAGTGACATTTTATAGTGAAAATTTGTTACATTTATATAATTTGTTTAAAATTTGTTGTTGAACAGTAAAATTAAATTAAAATCTACCAAAACATATAAAACAAATTAAATTACGTAATTTAAAGAGATAAGGATTTTTATTTTTAAGTTGTGTATAATATCGTAACTTTGTATGTAAATTATGCATTTATTTGACGTTGTCATTTAATTGGCTTCCAATTTAACAGCGGTTGCCCTCGTTATATCGTAATGAAACCATTTATTCATTACATTATTCTTTTGTCCTTGTCGATGATTATGGTTATATGTAACTAAATTAAATTTATCTATTTGTTCTTTTATTTTCAGCCCTTATTTCTGTTAATGCCCCGTTAAAGACAAAGACGCCGGGCTTGGGCGTGACAATGATAAATTTCACTACTCAATACACTTCATAAACGGTTTTTATATATATATATATATATATATATATATATATATATATATATATATATATATATATATATATATATATATATATATATATATATATATATATATATATATATATATATATATATATATATATATATATATATATATATATTTGCTAAAAGAAAAAAATTATAAATATAATTTGTATCTATTTTAATCAAGGTACTAAGTAAATATTACTAGGTAACAATATATGACAAAGTATATTATTACATTCTTAAACTGAGTCTTCTTCGAAAAGAATCAAGATGGTGGTTATAATAGATAACTGAGAAGTCCTACGTAGTAGAGACTAAGATTTGCAATTTACATAATTTTCCATTAATAAGTCTCTTAAATTAATAACTTTATCGTGCAATATATTTTTAAATTGACCTATTAATGTGTTGCTCAGAGAGCGTTAAATATAGTCCAAGAAAGCTTGTTTCATATTTCAGTGATATTTTTAATTAATTTTACACATAAATTAAGTTGAGGACCGTCGTGGCGCAGAGGCGCAACGTCTGCCTGTAACGCGACGGTTACTGGGTTCGATCCCCAGTCGGAGAAGATGGATTTTTCTATTTCCATTTTCTTCGCTCTGGCATCTAAAGCAAAGCGCGGCGTTGAGTTCCGCCACTCAACACGCAATGCCTCGAAAACGGCGGAAAGTGGGGAAAGAGTAAGCAGGGACTAAGTAACGGAGTGTCTTAAGACTAGGCTCTTATGGTTCCTGCAGTTCCCTCTGCCTACCCTGCCACGTGCGGGATAAAGCGTGAAGATAAAAAAAAATAAAAAAAAAAAATAGTTTTTAGTGGCAAGAAATAGGAATATATATTATAGAAAGACATATATATTCTAGAAAGACAATACAATAATAAGAATAAAATATCGAGGACGCGAATATAAAAGTGTACCAATATACTTAAATAAGTATTTTTCTTCAACTTTTACAGTTTTAACTGTTTTTAATGAAAAATAAAGAGCAAATCTCAAGAGAATCGCTTTACTTTACGAAGACGAGTTGTTTTCATTCTTAAGTGCCACGTTGGCGAGTAATCTCTACAATTTTCAGTACAATAACAACCAGTTCTTTCTTTGTTTTAATCGAATAACTTTAAGTGACATTCACGAGTATAATATAAAATTAGTAATATCATGTATAAAATAATCTCTTTAAGTGTTTGTGAGTCTATTTGTCTTTCAGTATCTATTTGATATTTAAATATGTTCCTTTATGATAGTAAACCTGCACAACGACATAAAGGCTATCTAAATTCCGCGGCAAGTACCTTCCGCTCAGATAAAGTATTGCATGTGAGATTATAATTTTTATTTAAATACATAATTTTTATTTATTTTCCACAAAAAGTAATTAAAAGGGAATAATTAAAGAGCGCTATATATGCAATAGAGTATTCATATATTCATAATTTATTCATAACACTTAGTAAATAAGTATACAGGAAAAATTTAGTACGATAATAGCTGTATTAGTATTACACTGTGGCACAGTGTGATACATATGTATGTACATAGTACATTCAGTACTACTTTCATTTTTTATTATCGTGTATTGTTAATGTTTTCAGTTTTAAGTGAATAAAATTACATGAGCGTAAATTTATTATACGTTTTTGAGTATTCGTGTGGTGTGGAGTGAGAGTGCAACTAAATTTTAAACTTGTAATACTAAATACATAAAATACTAAATCTAATGTTGGCAGATAAAAAATATTACAAAGGTATATTTATATATTATTTTGTCAACTTCAAGTCAAGGTTAACTTGCAATAATTTAGAGTAAAAATCACATTCATTTGATTAAAATAAATCTTTTTGAATGCAACGCAGAAAATCTTTGAAGCTCAAAGAGTTTTCACAAGCTCTAGATTTTCAAGGATTTTCTCACAGTAAATATTATTATTTACATAGTTACAACGTAATCACATTTTAATTATTGTTGAAGGAAAAACTACTTCAATACTTTGAATACGTTGAACTTGAGCAAGTAATTCTAACAACAACTTACTCTAGCGATAAATTGAAGAGATATCATGCTTTGAATTTCAATTTTTTTAATTCAACTCTTTAGACTTTAAAATTACGTAGACACGTCTGCGAGCAAGTAAGAATGAGATGTAAGCGTTGTATTGATCTGTATATAAAGATTTATTTATATACAGATAAACACAATGCAATTTCTAAGCAGAAATAATGTTACGTAACTACGTATACTTACACGTATAACGTATCTCATGTCCACATGCAGAAATAACATAATTAGTGTATTTTTCAAGAATGAGTCTTAAAATAATTAAAAGATAGCTGTAACTTGTTAGGTTAAACTGAAATATAGTTCACATGTTACATTGGTACAGTAACATAGGTGACGATTTAATTTTTTTAGTAAATAGTAATACCTTCAAAGACTTACTTTCAAAGAACGTAAAAAGCTACAGCTACTAGGGAATTGTAAGCTTTGAAATTAAAATTTCAAAGTTTACAGTTCCCTAGTTATTCTAATAAAACAACAAACAATTAAATTTAGAAAGTATATTGGAAAATTGGACTGTATCTTCATACATACATATTATTCGAAGTTAAATTTTTTTTTAATTTTTGAAGTAAACTTTAAGAAGATTTTCTGTAAAATTTGGAAACTTGTATTATATATATATATATATATATATATATATATATATATATATATATATATATATATATATATATATATATATATATATATATATATATATATATATATATATATATATATATATATATATATATATATATATATATATATATATATATATATATATATATATATATATATATATATATATATATATATATATATATATATATATATATATATATATATATATATATATATATATATATATATATATATATATATATATATATATACATACATACAACCAATAAAGTATAACATATAAAATGTATAAATATATAGCAATTAAGTAATGCAAATAATCATTGTTTTTCCATTTCAGTATAAAATATTATTTCAAGATAGAATTTTGAAATAACCAATAAAATTTTGATTTGTAAATGAATATTATGTAGGTTAGTTTATGTACACAACACACAAGACTAATTCAAATACAATGCTCGAAGTATTTTGTAGACTTAAGAGACAATATTAAACAGTGATACACAATTAAATTTGACACTCATGAAATAACATTACACCTAACGCGGAAAAGAGAAAACTTTAAAATGGCAAAGAGAGAAAGTGATTGTTTTCATCTATACCTACTCTTTATCGAATACCTGAAATAAACACAGTATTAAAAGCTATATTTTTTTTATTATTCTGCGAATGTTACATACTTACTGTTATATAATAAAATTAGGTTAAACCTGTGGGAAAAATATATAACACAACTACAACAGAATTAACTGTTCCTCATTAAAATAGAGTATTCGAGTTGCCGGCATTAATTTTCCACCTTAATTACGACATTCACCAGTAAGTCTCCGGCTTTATACTTTTTTCAATTAAATTGTAACGAATACAGTCTTGACATCATTAACCACTTCAATTACAGAAACTACAAAAAATAACTTTTTCTTATTGTCTTTATTTTATAGACCAATCTAGCGGTGCAAAGGGACAATTATATCTTACTTTTATTTGTTTTTATATGTTCTGGACTTCAGATTCAATATCACTGTAATATATTTCAATTATTGTTAACTATATATTATTTTTCAATAAAATCTTAAAGCATTAAAATTTTGAAGACTACGGCGACGGTTTGAGGGTTCGATTCTCACTCGGGGAAGATGGATTTTTCTATTTCCATTTTCTTCGCTCTGGAAATTAGGCAAAGCGCGGCGTTGAGTTTCACCACTCAACACGCAATGCCTCGAAAGCAGGGACTATATGCAACGGAGTGTCTTAACACTAAGTTCATATGGTTCCTGTAATTCCCTCTGCCTACCTTGCAATATGCGGGATGAAGTGTGAAGCTAAAAAAGAAGTTAAATGTAATATTCCATTGCAGTGTGCAGGTGTATACAAGCTTGATTGTGACTGTGGCTTATTTACATTGGTCAGACAAAGAGAAGCATAGGTGTTAGGGTGAAAGAGCACATCTCAGATACCAAGAATGGGCGTGTATTAAAGTCAGCTGTGTGTGAGCACTCCATGAACAAGCCTAACAATTACATCAGGTTTGATCAACCTCATATACTCGCTAGGGAAAATAAATATATTCCTAGAATGATCCGCGAGGCTATTGAAATACAATAATATTGTAATTTCAATAGAGGAGACGGTTTGTCTCGTTGTTGTTGTGCTAACACTTAGCAGATATCAAGTCCTTTTTTTATTTTTAACTCAGACCTAAAACAGGTTTTACGTTCCACGATATTTTTTTTACTTTTCTTTATTTCAAAATAATTGAAATATTGCTTGCTACTCTTTTAGTTTGTATTTAAGCTTATGTATATTACCTCTGCAATTGGCGATATTTTTTATTTTTTTTTACTGGAATTTGTATGCACACGTTGCCGCGCGTCTTGTTATATGTAAATGAGCTAAAATTCTTGATATAAGTTAATATATAACTCTAGTCTTGGTATACATACCTAAGCCAGATTTCTCTACGTGTATGCTTCGCGCTACGCTTACGCCATATTGTCACAGCTACGACATAATATCAAAAGGTTGCGTAGCTGCGTCATGTGTTCTTAGTTTGACTACCAATATAAGCTATGCCAATAGTCTCAAAAATATAAATTATGACTAAAAAATTTAATTTCGTTAATTGAATAGGCCCATTTGAATATATTCGTAATACGTATATTAAAGTACTAAAAAGTGTTCAATTGTTATTGACATTTGCATTTAATAAAAATTCAAATATTATACAAAAATAAATTGGTATATATTTAATTTCTTTTCATATTAATATTATTATTACTATTCTGTATATAAATTTGTTGTTTTTATTAAAATAACTATTTAAACAATCAGTGTTTATTCTATGGATGGGCTATTTAAAAATATATGTATATTTGCCTACGTACAGGTGTAGTTAAATTTTGTTTCAGTTAATTCGGCTAATTTCAGATCGATAAATTTATGTAGGTACAGTTATATACAGATTTTTATCTTAAAATTGTATTTTTATAACACTATTTATTAATCTACTAATCGTTTATATCACAATATATTTTTATTATTTAAAAAATATAAGTGTACATCTATAATAAAGGTTCACTGTTACGTAAAATGATACCTTAAGCAGAACACACACAGCGAGACTGTAATTCATAGCCGATATCTACATTTATTAGAACATATAACGTGGGGGTCTTCAAAGGTTAACAGATATTTTTTAAGCAAGGATGCACTAAGGCGATCTTTCGTAGATCACTCAACTTTAAACCTTAGGATCGGGCTTGATACACGACACTGAAAGTATATTCAGGAATTTTTAAAATAATGCTAGTCCGCTGGGCGCTGATTATAACTTTATATTGTGTAAACCGCGCCATATACCATCTTTGCATTCCAAATTATTTAACTATATAAAATATAAAATGTACAAAGCAACCAAAAGTTAAGGAGCATTTTTATATAATAAGAAGAAGTTATATAAAACCATTTATCATTACAAAAGACAGATCACATAATTTACGTATTACATTCGCTTTACAGTTGTCGAGCCACGTATCAACCACGTAATGTACCGTGTACAACAAAAACATAAATTTATATACGTATTCACCATTAATTTGATATCGAAATATATATATATATATATATATATATATATATATATATATATATATATATATATATATATATATATATATATATATATATATATATATATATATATATATATATATATATATATATATCAGTTGTAAAATTCCTTTTATGAAGTTACCAGCGCAGAAGTTTCTTTTTTGCATTTTCGAACATATTGCTCGTGCATGGAGCATGACTATGGAGGATGTATAAAAGCAAATTGTATGGAGGAAAAAGATAACTGAGACTCTTGGTGATCATATATTTACATGTGGTATTGATTTTTACGAAAATTTCGTTTAATCTCTAAACCTTAATAGTTTTACGCAGCCTGAACGTAATTCCAATGGTTTTATTGCTTTTCCAGATAAAATCTAGCTAAAGAAATAAATTTTCATGAACCTATCTGTATTTCACAAAAGGTTGTTTATCGTTTGCAGATTTGATCATACATGTAGCTCTTATAGAAAAATAAAACCTACAAAAAAGAAAGAAACGTTACGAAACGATTATACAAGGAAAAGAAACCAAAAGCCAAAAGCCAAGCCAAAAGGAAATGTGCTTCCGAAGTTGCTTCCAAGAAGTTGTAAAAATTATTTATATTATTACATACGAATTTATTAAGCTTTTCTTAGTGGTTTACAGTTGTGAATCATATAATTAATAATTTCTTAGGTTCAAAAATCAAAATACGTTGTCAAACGAGTAACTGTCATTACAGTTGTATTCCTGAAGTCCAGTCGCTTAAATAAAAAGAGAAAAAGAGGAACTTGTAGATAAAATGGCTTTTGTCTGTGAACTTTGTGTACACTACTCAGTATACAATGAATGTTTCAGATACAGAGATAGTTGCGAATTAGAGTTTGGAGCGATTCTTATACCTCTAACGTTTTGTAGCTTGCTTTTTATTACAAAACTAAATATGTTTTATTCATAAAAATGAATGGCAATTCAATTCTTATTACTAACTAAAGATATATCTATATAGATATATCTTTAGTTAGTAATAAGATTACCATATAAACCAATGATTACTTTAGATTTTAATATCATTAATTTGTAAAGTTAATTTGGTTGAATCTCTAGAACTACTGACACACGTCAGTTCTTTAGATGTCGGTAACTCTCATCGCAAGTACATATGATCAATTATCTCGAACAGTTAAAATATGTCTTTTGATACAAAACTCTTATTTATTTTCTTTTGACTAATTAGTATTATATATACTATAATAGCGTGACAAACTAGACACGAGCAATATTTGGTTGTTTCATAGACTTCTAGAAATAATGGTGAAGAATAAAAACGTTCGATAAAGGAGGTGATTGGAGCAATATTTGTTCCTTTTTTCACGTTTATTTAACCTACTCAAAATAAAAGAGATCCCTTATATATTATATATGGTAATATACATTTTTTGTTCATGTATGTCTGTCACGATTATTTTCTAAAGCTCGTACTATCAAGAGAAAGTAGAAATAAAATACTAAACCTGAAGTACGTAATTTCTCACAATTAACAGATGTTATATTTATTATTATTGGAAATATTCCTTATTAAATTGTGTAACTCAACGTCACGTTTTATCTCGACCGGATTATCCCTGGAAAAGAAAAAAAAAACAAATATTTATTTGTATGTAATTAATGGCTTGTAATAATCTAATCAACTAGGTGAAATATTGCTGTGCAAAATATACTATGTAATTTGCAACACAAAGGATCTCTTCATAATTGCTATTGGCAATAAATTATTATTATCAGTAATCATATCCCTACGGCTTACACTAACGAAGCTATAAATTATTATGACTACTACAGATATAATTATATAACTCAGTAATAAGGCTTAATCAAAATGATATGCTTAATCTAAAATATTCTTGTTTTTTTCTAGCTTCATGCTTTATTCTGCACATGGCAGAGTAGGCAGAGGCATAGCATTATCTCAAACCGCACAGTACGACACAAATTAAAGTATCATCCCCACCATCTGAACACGTGGAACTCCACTACTATGCGGTTCCGTAGGAACTTTTTTCCACGTACCACACTACTGTGGCCTACCTGCGGCAGTGTTTTCCAGATCGATACGACATGGGTACCTTCAAAAAGCGCGTCTACGTCTACCTTAAAGGCCGGCAACGCTCGCTCTTGTAACACCTCTGCTGTTACACAGGGCCGTGGGCGTCGGTGATCACTTACCATCAGGTGACCCGACTGCTCGTTTGCCTTGTCCTTCCCATAAAAAAAAGGAGACTGCAGGAACAGTAGGAACCTAGTATTAGATACTCCGTTGCTTGTCTCTGCTTTCTCCGTCCTTGTTCTCCACCTTTTTTCCAGTCATTGTGTGTTGAGTGTCGGAACTTAACGCCGCACTTTGTCTAGTTGCCAAAGTGAAGAAAAAGGAAATAGAAAAAACCATCTTTCCCAAATTGAAATCGAACCCACGAACCGTCGCGTTCACAGGTAGACGCTACGCCTCTACGCCACAATATAAAATAAACGTGTAGCTAAATTTAAGAAAAGAAATTCTAACTTCTATTAGATACAAAAAAGACCGTGTTTTAAGACCACTAGTTAAGTGGCTTTTACAATATAACAACGTAGTTTATCCTCCACTATCCACCGAGGCTCGGTCACGTAACAGGCAACGTCTAGAAATATCAGATTATTGTAATATGTTTGTAACATGAAGTATAAATCTTGTTACATTTTCAACATACAGTGCTTTTATCTTTAGGGTTTCGTCCTCCAAAGAATTGATTATAATTTTTGAAACCAAATTTTGGCGAATTACAAATTTATTACAGATAAACAAATACAAATATCCATAACTTTACAAAAATATTGATTCGTCAACATTTATAAATTATATCCGTTCGACTAAAAAAGTTAAATTGATAACCATAGTGAGCGGATTCGTCTTACACCTTACCGATATTTTTGTATCTTAGACCAGAAATTTAAGCATTTAAGCAATATTACTTTTATTTTAAGATTTTTCTACACATCGGGAAGAATACATTGGAGGACACCTGTTACTTCGATAGATTTGTGGATTTTAGGAAATCAAAAGAAATCTAATTCAAAGTATTATTTATTCAATAAGAGCAAATTTAAAAGTTTGCATCACTCTAGTCATTAATTTACGTTGACGTGACAGTAACCATAATACGTATATCATCTTGTCTATTATTGTTCTATATTCGGAAAAAGTGGGAAAGGGAAGTGAAGGTTGTGGATTCAATCCCACTTGGAGAAATGTACTTTTTTTATCTTCGCTCTATGCGGTACCGAGCGTATCTCTGTCTTGTTATATTAAGACTGTTGTAAAGTAAAAGGAAAGAAAAAAGTAAAGAAGAATGTATATTACATTACACATAATGTTTAGTTTTATGTAAAAATTTTATATACTTATTCACGAAGTTTTCCAATTATTCTCAATATCTCTTGAATTTCAAGCACAGATCACAATGGGATGTTTGTTGTGTCATTCTAGTTTACACTCTACGAGTACTATTTGATATTGCTTTGGCGGTAGCAAATAGCAATTCAATAGCCATTCGAAAACAGTGAAACTATCGGACTTGTGTAATATACGCTGGTATTTCTTGAATTGTTCTTAAATGTGGTATACGTGAAGATCAAATTATGTATATTTTTATGTATAATATATATTAGATGAAGACGGGTAAACGTATAAAACTCGTTCCGCGCCAAGTATTTTACGCATGTCTCGGCGCGGCAGGAACACGTTTCCGGGCTTCATCAGAGTCTATTGAAATATATTGACATAAAATTTATGGTAAATTTTAAATAGTGAGGCTCTCTGAACTCAATGACAATTTGGAGCCTTTGAAACAATCCTCACAATTGAGACTGTAGAATTTTCCGTTGAATGTGTTCTACTAGCAATAGCGTAACTAGAGACACTTTCTGGGGAGCTGGATCTGCAGTGAGTGTCCTATGTAATATACTTATGTATTTTTAAAAAAATGCTGACGACCATAAAGAAAAAATATGTTCTTACCTTTGCAAATTTAAAAAAGCAACAGTTGTATTTGGACATATTAGACTCCTTGACATATTAGTTTATCGTGGCTAGTTATTCTAACCGGCGGTAAAGGAATACTCACCGGCATATGCGCAAATATGTTTTGTTTATGAATTTCGTCGCCTATCCATCATCTACTGTCTACATAATATTGGAATGAGAATTATAGAAATATTAATATATAAGGCTAATGCAGCATTGTTACTTCTAATACCAGAAAACGTAGCATGTAGCGTATACGTATATATAGATATAATATATTTTTATTTATCAATATTTATACATAAGTTATATATAATTCAACAGGCGCTTCGGATAGCTTTGAATAGTATGCTACGTAGAGCGTAAAGTGCTAATTGAAATGCCAAACAAGTTTATAGCATACGTATTCCTTTTGTAATTCCACAATTTCAATTAAAATTTTTGCCAGGTTTGATATATCTTTTATTCAGAATATGTAAAAAGTTGTCCATTAAATGTATGGAATTAGAATTGTAAAGGTCCTTTTTACCTTTCAGAATTTAGTAAGCACTTATTTGACTTATTAAATTTAGTTTTGGAACATATCTTACAATCTAAGTATCCTCAATTGTGACTTAAAAGTCATAAGCCTGAAAAAACATGTACTTATATGTTATCCTAATTGTGTATGTATGTATACTTAGTGTTGTATTCTTTTTTTTTGTAGAAAAGGTTTATGAAAAATCCATTGGATAAAAAGCGTAACAAATACAATCCTCTTAAAATCCTCGTAATCAAAATTGTTGTCTAGTTTATAATTTATCGTTAAACGTTCTTGTGAGGTTTAGGATTTTATTTATCACTATTCAAACATTAGCAACACATTTAAATGTATAAATTTCACGATCTTTCGAAATCTTTTATCCGCTAGTAGCTGGATAGGCATAGGGTACTGCAAGAACTGTGGGAATTAGTTTTAAGACACCTTATACCCCGCTTTCCGCCCTGTAAGGCATTACGTTTTCATTCTCAATTCTGTTGCATTTTGCGCGCTCGCCTAGTTATCAGAGCGAAAAAATCAAAGTGAAATAATCCATCTTCTTCGAGTGGGAATTTCTGCACTACGAGTTTTGGGTTCTAATACTACGTGCGTACTTACTTTTTTATAAAGCGGTTATATAATACAATTAGACTTGATATTTTATAAATATGCCACGTAACTATTAAAAATATTTGTTAAATTAAATTAGAAGAAAAATAGAAGCATTACCTGGAATTTTTTTAGCTTAAGTGTAGCCTGCACCTCTTTTTAATAAATAATTTGTTTTAGTTAAAAATATATATTTTTAAAAGTCATCTAAACAAACAACTCTTCAACTCTAGTAAAAAAATTTTTAAATAGAACAAAAATATCTTTATTTAAAATTTATATGACTCCTTCAAAATTTGTTGAAGTATAATGGATTCTCAAACTTTATAAGTATAATTAAAACGTACAAGAAATGATTGAGATGTAATTTGTAGCTTAATTATTATATTTACTTGCTACTTGAACTCTCGCAAGGCCGTAATTTTGATAATTTCACGCTTTATACATATACATATACCCACATATTGCAGGATACGCAGAGGGAACTGCAGGAACCATATGAACCTAGTGTTAAGACACTCCTTGTGTTGCTGAGTTCCTGCTTTCTGCGTCCCTACTTTCCGCCTTCTTTCGAGGAATTACGTGTTGAGAGGCAGAACTAGTTTCCCGAGCGAAGAAAATGAAAATAGAAAAATCGATCTTCCCCGAGTGGGATACGAACCCTCAATCCGTCGCGTTTACAGGTAGACGCTTATGCCTCTGCGCCACGACGGCCTTCTTATATAATAGTGTTAATAAAATATAAAATGACGCTTAATCGCATGTACGTACGAGTAAGTGTATTTTTGGCATTCCGGCAGGCAATTACAGTGTTACACGATATGGCTAAGACAATTTCACTATCTAGAGAAATACGATACTCAAGATTTCTTGCTGTAAACACTTTTAAAATATAGTGTATATGTTTTTATATATTTCATTAGAACTCTCTGATTCATTCTTTAAAATATGTTATCTATACTCATATTATAAGAAGGAAAATTTACATGTGGATTTCTTGCTTTGTATTAATAAAGTTAAAAGGTGAATCGATTTTGACGAAATTTGAAAATCGAGAGAACGTATGCCCCAAAAAGTAACATAGGCTACTATATTTTATTATAAAAATAAATGTATGTAGAGAAATTGTTATTTTTTAAATGAGATAACATGAAATTTGCTGTGAATGTAACTACAATCCTTAGAGTTCGTATAGACTATAACAAATTTGACCCGTTAATATCATCACATCAATTTGAGAATTGATATGCATGATCACAAAAATCAATATTTTGATGCACAAATACCACAGCCAACACATTGTACAGTAAAGGTTTAAGGTAACAAGGTTCGCAATAAATTTTTGCTACAACTTATTTAAAAATAAACTATTAAATATGTAATATATTTAAAAGATTTTTTTATAAATATATTAAATATAAACTGAACCTGAATGAACTTTGTATTTGATAAAATCACCGAAATGTTTGTAACCAATCATTCTACATACTAAATTAACAAGTACAGAAAACTTAAACTAATTTTAAATTTGAGGACGATTTACTTAAATTTTCAATTCGTATTTTTAAGTAATATAATACTTTCATTTTTCAAATGTCAAAGTTAATTTTCAATAAATTTGACTAACAGCAATCTTGCATAGTAGTTACACCGAGTAACTGAATCAATCTTTTATTTCAAAAGTAAAACAAATATAGTGCACTTGCCATCTGTAGTCAAAATATGACTAATTATTTGCGATTTTAGTAGCAATTATAATATATTTTAAAGTAGTTAAGTAAGCAAAATATTTTTATTCTTTCAGCGCATTCGCCTTTATATTATTACCACTGTAAGATAGCGTGCCTAGTAACTAGTTATACCTACTGTTATCTGTACAATAGTGTATCTCAATACGTCTTCGTCAATGTCAAATCTAAGCGCCCTCGTTTAGGCTATACAATATCTCGAACAATTTATTAAACAATAGATATCCAACATTCTAGGTCTATCACAAATCTTTATCACTATATTATTCAACTACATATATTGCCAAATAATCATTGTTATTTTTTTAAAATAAAATAATTTATAAGAATATATATTCTTTTAAGTATTTATTTCAGAACTCTCCGACGTCATACAAATGCACTGGTTTAAGCTGCAGGTATACATAAAACTTTAAGAATAGAATTTCATTTTATATCAGATAGTAAAATTCTTCAATATAAAGTTATCTACATGACCTAGATAGTCGTGGCTATACTAAATGGTATTTAAATTCAAACAGCATTATTATGCATAGGTATCAAACTTCAACTTTTGCTAATCGAATTCAACGATTTACATACGATTTTATAAATGAATAAAAGCATATGCGGACTTGTTCGTAAAACGTTAGTGTTGGTCGGCAATGCTTAAAAAACAATATATAACAACAAAATGGACATGTAGATATTTTTATATGACAAAATTGTGATAAAAATGTCTATATTTATTCTAAAAAAAGAAACAATTATCAGTCAATTGCGCATAATTATCAATTCTGTTGGTGTTTAGTAAATATATTAAAGGTTAAAAATAAGTTACAGTAAAAATTATAAATTATAATAAAATACGTCCGTCGTCCAATAAATATTTATACATTTTAGTTAGAAGATCATCGAGTCGTGACCCAAATCCGAATTATCAACATCGTTCGATATGCATGCATCATTATCGTTGGTTAGTTATGCTTAGGGGTTATTGAACAAATTAGTTAGTCGTACTAATAACTGTCGTGTATTTTTTAAATAAAACTACATAATGATTATTAATTCACTTTATTACGTCATAAAATTTGCATATTTTTAATATTTTAAATATCAAAATAAAAGTTTAATGACTGTACTTATTTTAAAACTAAATAAAAGTAATGAATTCATATATGTATAAGTAAATAATTTGCCCACCGTTTTGTTCCTTGGACTATGTATTTAGTAGTACATCACATTTGATATTTTTAGATTATTTAAATACAATATACAGATTATATATGATTAAATTGCGTAAATGTAAATTTTCCCGAGTGGAGATTGTATCTACAACCACTAAGTATAATATTTATTAATATTAATGATATATAATAAAATTTAAATAGTCCTAGATACATTATTCTGAACTGTCTAAAAATATTATGCATTTAAAAATTGGGTCAAATACTTTAACATATGTACATGTACGCGCATTCATTGTAAAGTTACAGTTTAAAGAGGTCATTAGCATGTGCATTGAGAGTATAAAACTTGTTATGTTTTTTACATGCAAATAATAACTAAGTGTTACAAACTAACAATAGTAAAAATTTGTAATAGTCGTACTTAAAAATATATTATTTAAATATAATCTTAATTAATTGAATTAAATTCCTTCCTCCTCCCTCGACACTCGACATACCGATACCGTACCGTACCGATACTCGACATACCGAGGAGCCACATCAAATTCCTGCAGAATTTTTTTTCTGTAAATGCCGCATCTCTTTAGAACCAACTTCCACATCCAGAGATGCCCCAAAATCCTTTAAATTTCGACCGAAAAAGCATCTCCTCGCTATTGAAAATAGCTGACTTAGACACAATTCATACTTCATCCTTAGTTCCTATATTTATTATTATATTAGTTTTTTTTTAAATAATAATTTTTATATGTTATATTTGTGTATGTATGTATGTGCATACATATGTGTAGATATATGTTTATATAACTGTATACCTATATATGTATGTATATGAATGTGTATGTATGGATATTATAAGTATAGTGATATGTATGTATGTACTATTTTATAATTTTTTAAATATGTTTTGTTGCATCCTATTTGCATTGTAATTAATCTCGTTGTTTGGCACTTATTCAATACCATTGGTTGGCTTTTCTTGTAAAGATAAGCCCGAAGTTGTAAACGTTGTTTTCATATGTAAAATTTCTTTTATTACTTTTATGCAATAAAGAATATACCTTAATGGCGTAAGTTTTTTCCGGTGCTGCTTTGATACATAAACAGCTGAGTAGCTGCGGAATAGCGGAAGATATTTTTAGAAAAGGCAGATAATTCCGTTCATCTGACCGTTCTTTTTAAAGCTTTTACACAAAAGTTACTTACAATCGAAATACCGATATGATTTTAAATCACTTTTTGTAATATAAAACAAATCACTTAATTCTTTAGCGTTCCATATCTTAAAAGAAAAACAGGACACTTATAGGATCACTTTATGGATCGTCTGTCTGTCCTTCTATTTTCTCTAAATAACTTTGAATAATCAAACTGAAATGAATGTAAAATAGTTTATGAATATATTGCATTTGTGGAAGCAACGCCGCAGTAATAACAATGAACAACTATTTCCCGTTAACTTAGAATTATGAAATTTGGCAATTAACTAGTACTTGTGATGCAAACATAACAAAATCCAAAAATTGGAAATAAAATATATGTCTGACCTGAAATAACTACGTTACTAATTCAAAATACAGTTTCATTTCAAAGTTTGTTTACTCATATTATTGGAATTTAATTGACCTAGACTTATGGAATTCGACGACATGCCAGTGTGAACTTATATAAATCGAACAGAAAAACTCAAATTTTATTACAGAAAACATTACAAACTTATACTAATAGTCAATTTCATACAAATATAGTGGATAATATTTCCGATACGCGAGTTCTGCTCGCTCTATATTTCTACATATATAATAGAATGTTATCTTTTTCACTTGACTTAACATTTGACATCACCGAAAAAATTCCCATGTAAATGGCAAAGATAACAGAATTTGCAACTGGTTGTAATAATTGGATTGTTTTACTTATTCGCAATTTCATAACAACAAGCTAACGAAATCTGTGATAATTGTTACTGACCTGATCTCGATTTATGATACTCGCACTTTGGAACATTCAATTTATACAATTGGCTGTATCCTTTACTTACTATTTGTTATACCTACTGTGGGATTTAAATAAAAAATGCAAAAGATAGTAAAATTAACAGTATTTTTAATAAAAAAAGAACCAAAAATTGGAAATTTATAAGAATATTACAGCCAAGTACAATACTCTAGTTTATTTCATACAATATTTAAGCATTCAAGGCTAATTATAATTTTTGTAAGTTACTTACTTTTGTTCAACCTAGAATTGAAACAGGACTTTCGGTCTACAAATATGACTCGTACCTGATATTTTTCTATGCTACGAAAACAGAAAATATATTCAAAATATGTAAAATATAAATATACCGGCACTCGAATCTATACCTGTACCTCTGTATATAGCTACCAATACTAAAATCACTTGGCCAACAAACTTTTTTACATGAAGAAAGTAGTTTAGCAAGTTGGACAGTGACAAATTGGATCTGAAAATGTCCCACTCAAGTGTAAGTGATCATATGTATCCGCAAAACATCGTTCATCTTCGTCTTTCACATATTCCATTTACACAAGTTTAATGTATATACTTTTTACATATATAAACAATTTATTAATAATATTTTTTTTTATAAATAACGTAAAATAATAGTTCCTATTGCATTTGCGTCTGACTAAATTAAAAATAAGTTATTTATTATTTTTTATTCAAAATATTTTTTGTGTTTTAGTAATATATTCACTTGATAAGTTACAGTTGGTTTGAAATTACAGAAAGATGATAAGACACTTCTTTAGCGGTACATATACTTACTTGGATACAATAGACATATATATTCTTTTTTTTTTAGATAGATACCTAGAATGTAAATGACGTTGTTCGAGGTCCTCCTTTATCTTCTGGTGAAAGTACCATAAAAATTAAATCAGCAAAACAGATTAAAATGGTGTGTTTATGTTTTTTGAGCTAATAGTTCAAAAAACATATAACAACACTATACTAAAATATTGTTTATTTGTATTTTGTTTATCCGGCCTGAAACTCAGTGCTATGTATTATATATATAGGTATTATTAAAGGGTTATTACATTTCAGTGTCGTATAACAAGTATTGTCTGCATTATGAAGTAACTTGCAATCATTTCTTGATTCGTCTGAAGTCATACAATATGTAATTGTACACATTTTAAGTAGATAATACTCTTTTTTTACCATTGCGAATATTTTTTCACTCTTGCAGTATATTATTTAAAGTTTCGTGACAATTTTTATTATCCCACTGTAGCGTTATAAAATTGAAAATAATTACTATTAATATATACGTATATACCTATATTATAAATCGCCAAAATATATTCTCATAAAAAAGAGAATGTGAACAAACTTTTTAATAAGTGAATACTTTCGAAAAAATATAAATATTCCTCTGGTGCGGCGGCGGGTTTAAATGCGCTCCAACGAATTTTTCACATGTGCGTGGCATGTCCATTTAATTTTTAAAGATGGTAAAGTGGAACTTTACGAAATTGAAATAAATTTTTATTATTCAATTATAACTTCATAGTAACAATGAATTTGTAAATGTAATTTCATATTTTAAATTATATTTATTTGTAATAAAGGGTTTCATGAAGGTATACATTTATATATTATGTTCATGTTGTGTAATTTTTTGGAATATAGTTAGGAGGATTTTGAGGTTAAAATTCTTAGGTTAAATTTGCCTAACATGAATTGAAAACGAAATAGCGAAATGCTGCGGACCTCACTTTAATATAGGTTTTTTTAATATAGATGGACCCGATAAAAATCAGGCGAAATATAAAAAAAACAATCATAATTGTTTATATCTTACTTATAAAAATACCTGAGAAAAACGTTGTACACTTCTCGTACTTTTTTTTTACACAAAAACACCGCGGAAAAGGGCAGTGAAGTTGTTAAATTGAGAAAAGAACCGCAAAAATTTTATGTACCTTCAAAAATATAATAACAATACATAGAAAAGCATTTAAAATAATAATATCACATATACCTACTTCATATATAATCAAATTAAGTCTGAATAAGCAAAGAATAAAAGAAAATATACCTATAATCTACGATTACCATAAAACTTAACCTTCTTCAATATATAGTAAAAATAGATATTTGTATTGAAAATACAAATATAATTTATTTATTTAAAAAGTGCGTGTAGGCAAAATTGTAACAAATATTACAACTCTGCCATGAATGTTGCGAGTGAAATTGAAAAACTTTCCAAATACGTTATTCACTTATGACAACATGTCTATGTAGGTACTTTACCGTCTAAAATAGTAAAAATAATCAATACAATTTATATTAAAAAATAATAAATGATAAATCTTACTATACGCAACATACTCTCTTAACAACTAAGGCATAAAAATAGGTATCTATATACTTAAAAGGTCGTTTGATAATTTTTGCTATTATACGAATCGTTTATTTGAAACAAAAGGACATTGTAATTAAGTACTTTAAGGCCTTATCTGTATACCATTGTATAATTATATTGACCGCTTTTTTAGGAGCTTCACATTTATTTAATTGAACATCCGACAACAGCTATAAATCAAGATTCATCAGATATCTCTTATTTAGATAAAACTTAAACTTTAGATAATAAAAACGTAACATGGTCATGACTTAAGTAATATATTAAAATAAAACGTTTTTGATGTTGCTTTTTAAAATTATGAACTAAAACTTATTCATATTTAATTCATCATTTACATTTCTATATAGAAAGTATATATAAAGTAAAATAATATTTTGTGCTACCTTTTCTACAAAAAAGCTTATAACGAAATGAATAGGTGCTCGAATTTTATACATAAAATCTGTATTTATACATAAAATTTTGTGTAAATGTTTGTAATATTAATTAAAATCTTTATATTTATCTTAAAAAAAAACTGTCTCGACCGGTCCTATATTTCCTAGATTTACTATATTTAAATATATTTACTGTACTTAATTTTCGTATTTATAAAAATATTTTTATCGCTATCCTAAACTTTCTGAGTCAACTATTCGGTGTCTAACACAAACCCGTGTGCAAATGTTGAAGCAAATCAAACAGCACCAAGCGGGTATTGCGTGGGTAATATTGATTAATTGGTTAACAGTAGTGAGTTGTATATGCAATTGAACCTAATAAAAGCTAAGTAAAGGAATAATGTCAAGTAAGGAGAAGACAAGAGTGAAGATAGTAAAAGCGTATTGGAAAAAATCATTGGTTGTAGACATATTAATTATCTAATGCTTTATTAAAACGATATAAATATTTATCTTAAAGCATTAAATTACTATTGGACAGATTTATATTAAATTTTATGTTGTTGCCGAGGAACCGATAATGGATTTGAAGACTGACATTTCTGATTTAGAATCACATTAAGAAACAAAACTAAAAAAATTGTTTATACTTAATAAGTTTTTTGTAAGTATTCAATAACTTACTAACTATTATTGAGTCTATTTTTATGGTGGTTAATTATATAAAGATTAAATATTTTATCACTAGCAATCATTCATGTAGAGTACAATGTTCCTTGGTCCGAGTGTATACAAAATCAAATTAAATGTCAATAAGCATATCATTAAGTTAATATATGTACAATATAGGTTAAATAACAATAATTGCATTTTTTGAAATTAATTTGTTAAAATACAAAGTTCTGTATAATATATATATATATATATATATATATATATATATATATATATATATATATATATATATATATATATATATATATATATATATATATATATATATATATATATATATATATATATATATATATATATATATATATATATATATATATATATATATATATATATACATATATATATATATATATATATATATATATATATATATATATATATATATATATATATATATATATATATATATATATATATATATATATATATATATATATATATATATATATATATATATATATATATATATTGAAAATGAAATATTTTTTTAACAAGTCTAATCTCATATAAGGGATATTATATCATATACTTTACGCAAAACAATATTCCTTAATATTATAGTGAGTGTATATTAATAATTGGTGAAACTAGAAACATTTTTTTCAAAAGTGATCTTGGTGTTGTTTTCAGCATAGCACATTACATGGTGCAAGGCAAGGTTAAAACCTCAACGTGCTAGTTTCAGTTTTAAAAGAACAAAAAAAATTATTTTATGTTTTTTGAGTTTAACCCCAAAGTAAAATGTTATCATATCTAGTAAATAAAGTAGATAATTGTGCACAAAGTCTTAAAGCATAAATCAAAAGTGTCAAACATAATAATATCATGTCGTGCTTTCTTCTAAAAAATAAATATTTGGTTTAAATGTTATATCTAAATAATTTACGCCCGAAATAAAAGTTTACTTTATTCTAATTGATATTAATTTATTAACATCTATAATATGCGTTAGTGAGTGTCCGTTTTCTCATATTTATGTGATGAAATCTAATGACGACGAATACTGTTTGTGACTAAAAAATAAAAGAATGTCACTATATTAGATGTGAAATTAATTCTATTAATCTTCAAAACACATTTTAGTAATAAGTACGTAAGATCTTAAATAGGTATATTCTGACCGTTGGTAAGCCTGTCACTGGACTGGACTTAAGTGAAACGTCAAACTTCCGATTATAAAGTTCATAATGGGTTATCGTCGGTGATAAAATAAAACGTTGTTTGTAAAAAGAAGTAACATAATAGCGAGTATTACATGAGACCTGAGTGTTACAACTATAAAAATGAATAATAACCTGGCTAAAGCTTGTTTATATGATGTGTCTCGAAGGATTAGTACTCTGAATTCGCAAATAATTCGAAGGCCAGGGTTGACAGTGCACGCCAAAATATCCTCTAAAGTAAGTCATAAATAAATAAATACTCTTCTTATAAATAAAGTGCTAGTGCAATAAACATTGCTTTTTCAACATTCAGTATTGGAGGTTAGTTTGTGAAAACACGTTATCAATATTATAAATTATTTATCGTTAAATCTTGTGCGTAATGCTTTTGTAACTGAAGCTGTATCAAAATAACTATTTATGTATATAACAAACTTAGTAAATCTTATTTTCATTTATTAAACGTTAAAGCTACAATAGAAAGCACTTGTGGCTCGTGTGGCCTTTTTTATTATTTTTTAAAACTTTATAATATTATAAAACATTAATAGTTTTTGCGCTATTTATTATTATATCAACTTAAGTCCAGTGAATTATAATTAATTAGTGAAATTAAAATTACAGAATACATTCCTTTCAAGAAGCCTATATACTAGTTTAACCATGAATGATAAACTTTTGAATGGTAATTTATGGGACACAGACCCTGAACTGTTTGATATTATTAAAAACTGAAAAGCAAAGACAAGCTAGTGGATTAGAATTAATTGCTTCAGAAAATTTCACTTCAATACCAGTTCTGCAATGCCTTAGCTCATGTCTTCATAACAAATACTCAGAGGGTATGCCACATCAAAGGTAATTTATTTATTTCAAATTTATAAAATGAGTATAGTAATAAAAAGAAATATATTAAATAATATGTTACTTGTATTTTAGGTACTATGGTGGCAATGAATTTATAGATGAAATAGAAATTTTAGCTCAAAGAAGGTCCTTGGAAGCATATAGACTGAAACCTGAAGAATGGGGTGTAAATGTTCAGCCATATTCAGGTACTTTCATTGATAATATTTGGTTTATTTTACTTATTTTATTATGAAAATATATATAGTATTAATAAACAGCATTTAAGTAAATAAAATTGGCTTTAACAAAAATATAAAAAAGTTTTTAATAAATTTTACAGGATCACCAGCTAATTTCGCAGTATACACAGGAGTTGTAGAACCACATGGAAGGATTATGGGCTTAGATTTACCAGATGGAGGCCATCTTACCCATGGTTTCTTCACACCCACCAAGAAAATATCAGCCACATCAATTTTCTTTGAAAGCATGCCATATAAAGTATGTAATATTAAACTTATGTTTTGAAATTTAGTATTTACTACTTTTAAAATGTTAAGTTTGAAGTATAAGTAGTAATTTTTACAAAAATCAAATATTCGGTTATCTAAGGAACAACACACAATTACCTGTATTTAAACAGTTTATAATTTTTAGTTAATAATGATATTTAACATAATTTGTTCTTTGCAGGTGGACCCCAAAACAGGTTTAATAGATTATGATAAATTAGCTGAAACAGCTAAATTGTTTAAGCCAAAATTAATTATTGCTGGTGTTAGTTGCTATTCTCGTTGCCTTGATTATAAGCGCTTCCGACAGATTGCTGACGAAAATGGTGCCATTTTGATGGCAGATATGGCTCATATATCTGGCCTTGTTGCTGCAGGTAAGATATAACATTAGTTAAGAATATTTAAAAATAAAGAAACAACCATACAGTTTATGGTATGGTAAAAATAGAGTTTTAGCAGTCATAGTATGTGAAGTGTTAATATTTAAATTTTTGATTGGGCAGTTAGATACAGAGACACAAACACAATGACACAATAAAAAGGTGAAAAATGATAGTGTTCATATTTGTGAAACCACAGTCAATGACAAATACATTGTTGTTCTTGACTAGAAAACAAATAGGGTCAAGGGTACTAAATTAGAAATTTGTACATTTTTTATAAGCTTCATTTGCAAGCCTAAAGTTTCAGCATCAAATTAACCTAATATATATTAATATCTTTCTCTTTATAATGTTGGAATAATGTGAGAGTTTATGTTTATTAATAATAAAATTAACATAAAAATGTTGAATAGTAATTTTAAAAATATATTATAATTCACAAGTGAGTTTATAATATCATGTCTAGTTATGTATTTATTTGTTTAGAGAGCATAAAAACTGTCTTAACATTAGGTCGCAACAGTTACAAACTTAAGTTGGTAAATTTATTTCTTGTAAAAAATATTTTAATATTGTAGGCTAGAAATAATGTTAATTAATGATATGTCACTTATTTTCTTGTGCTATTTTTTATTGGGCACCATAAGGTTAAATAGTTATGATTCTTACAATCAGTAATATTCCACACAAATAGAACAAACATATGATGAAACAATTGACGTATTTCGACCAGCCTCCACCTTATCACGCGTTATGATTGTGTTGATCAATCACTATTAACCTTATGTATATAGTAAACAAATTCTTTGATTAATTGTAAAATATATTTTGCAAATTACGAAAAATATACAAGTAATAATTATTACTTTATTAATAACTTGCAGCTCCTTATCTTTGTTAACTCTATATTTTTATAGGACAACGACATTTTAAATAATGCCATGTGCATTTTCTTCAATAATTATCATATTAATTTGATTACGTGTACGAAATTATACACCGACGTCATGAAAATTATATGTCACATTAACATATTATGTCTGTGAATGCATTTTATTTTAAATTAATGTTTTAGTATTAAATTACATTTTAATACTTAGACACTTAAAGTACTAATTAAATATTAATAAATTAGTTTCCTTACATATTGTAAATAAATTAAACCATGGTTAATTTCTGATGCAAGTTAAAATTATTAAATCTAGAAAAGACCATGATTATTTTTATTATAATACGTACAAATCTTAGACACCAGACACTTAATGTAGACACATTCAAATTTAAGAATGAAATGAAAGCGGAGACGGAGAAAACAGGGACTAAGTAACGGAGTATCTACTACTAGGTACTAGGTTCCCACGGTCCCTGCAGTTCCCTCTGCCTACCCTGCCATATGCGGGATAAAGCGTGAAGTTAAAAAAAAAAAGAAATTCAAATTTAATAATAAATTAACATTACTTAGACATCTACTTTCTTAATGAATTCCGACTAGACCTATAATCATGTTCTCTATATCTGATTCATAGTCTTAGTTGTACTTTAGCTTCTTTTTTTCTACAGGTGTAATTCCAAGTCCATTCGAGTACTGTGATATAGTAACAACAACCACTCACAAAACTTTACGAGGCCCCCGGGCTGGCGTTATTTTCTTCCGGAAAGGATTAAAATCAATTAATGCGAAGGGTGAAAAGATAATGTACGATTTCGAGAGCAAAATTAACCAAGCAGTATTTCCGGGACTTCAAGGTGGCCCTCACAACCATGCTATAGCAGGCATCGCTACAGCTATGAAACAAGCAACACTGCCTGAGTTTGCTGAGTATCAAAAACAAGTAAGGACTTTAACTTTATTTAAAACCTTAGCCTGATACCTGCTAAAAATACCTGTTGGTGATTCATACAATTACTTTAAAATTTAAATACATAATCTAGATATTTTGTAATTTTAAAATTAATGGTCAAATCTAAATTCAAAACTAGTTTTATTTTAATTTGGTATTTTCAAATAGCTTGAAGTTCATCTATATATCATATTTCATAAAATATTATAGAAATAAAATTTATTTTATAATTAAACAGGTTATAAAGAACGCACAACATCTCTGCGAAGGTCTCAAGTCACGTGGTTATGACATTGCCACAGGTGGTACAGACTTACACCTTCTCCTTGTGAATGTACGCAGCGCTGGCCTTAGCGGTGCTTGTGCAGAACGCATACTGGAGCTTGTTAGCATTGCAACTAATAAAAATACTGTGCCGGGAGACAAGAGTGCACTTAATCCAAGTGGTATTCGATTAGGTAAGTCTGAAGTTAGCCTAATTTTGGGAAATATTGTAAAACTAAAAGGTGAATTTTAATAGTAATAATGAGAAAAAAACTTGAACTGGTAGTGATTTTTTTATAAATATTGTGTCTTGTGTAACTAAAGGACTAAAATATTACTTACTACTATACTTCAAATACTCATATGAATTTTGTTAGGAAGAATAAATTTAGGATAATAATTTAATTTAATAATTTATTTTACATTTAATGCTTGAACTGGTTTTGTTTAAATTATAATAAAATTGTAATTATCTTACAGGTACTCCTGCTTTGACTACAAGAGGCTTGAAAGAAGGTGACATTGATAGTGTTGTTGATTATATTGATAAAGCCCTAAAATTAGGTAAAGAGGTGGTTAAGCTATCTGGCCCAAAATTGGTAGATTTTAACAAAACTGTTAATGAAAATGCAGAGATTAAAGCTAAAATCAACACTCTCAAAGAAGAAATCGAAAACTACATCCGATCCTTCCCCCTTCCAGGCTATGACAAATATTAAATGCATGTTCATTCATGTCATGTAACATAAGGGCAGATCTGACAATAAAAATATTCGAATATTTTATTTTTACAATACATATCATTGGTATATAAACTTATACAGATATTTTAATTTATAAGCTGACATTGAGGCTAATTTATTACTGATTTCTATATGCGTACAATTAAGAAATTGACTTGTAATGTATTATGATATAGTTATATTTTTGATTATCCAATGTTTTTGTTAACTGCTTATAAAATATTATGTAACTATTTTGAAGTGTCTTCAATTAGCTTGTAAGATTTAAATGACATCATTTTTATAATAAAATCATAAGCAAATCATTGTTTTATTTTTATTATTAAGTATATTAAACATAAAAATGTTTTAAGTAATTGTAGTAGTGTAGTTTTAAGTTATTATAATTTAAACATATATTTTTAAAGTAACAATAAATATTTTTCTGTTTTTTATTTTCTACAAAGGTGCTTATCGTAAAAAGATGGCGATGTATCTTTAAGGCCTAATTTTATTTTTGAAAAGCTTATTAAATCTAAAATAATATAAGTTATTATTATTACAAATTTTTTTAACCGATTTAATATCTATTCATTTTTAAATTTTATTTATTAATTATGTAAAATTACCATAAAAATTATTGAAAGTATATATATATATATATATATATATATATATATATATATATATATATATATATATATATATATATATATATATATATATATATATATATATATATATATATATAGTCTGTTCCGTCAGTGTTACAAAAATAAGTTTTATCTGTGGAATTCGACCTACAGTGTTATGTACTTGTTCACCATTCACAAATGACTACTTTTCTTAAATATTGGGTTGTTATTGAAGTCTCGACAAAGTTAATTTAAGTTACTAAGAAAACTTACTCCGTATTTGATATAAATTATAAGTTGATCCAAAACTAGAACCTCCGAAAATAAGAAAATCTAAAACGTAAACTTTAACGTATGTATATTTTTGTTGAAGTGAACATTTATAGTGTATTTAATTAGTTTATTAAATAGAAAAATCATCAAATCAGCAATTTTTAATGTTTTTCAATGGCATAATTACTATTCTTTACATGGATAACACAAAGTATTAAGCTATCGACGATATTATGTATACATTTGCGTGTGGTAAACACCTGATAATCAGGAGAATTACATTTGAAGTATGTTCACTACTACTGGAATGGTAGCAGCACCTCAACAGGCGACTGGTCAAGTCGCACAGAATGGCAGCACTACCTTACCTAGATCTCATCATCAGAGAACAGGTAAATATTAAAATAACACAATTTATTTTATATATACGTCTTAATGACGTAGTTGACTAAAGTTCTTAATAGTTTTCGAAATTTATGCATGTAAAAACGCAATATTTTTAACGAATTTGTAAGACTTAGCTATAATGTAATAATATAATTATTGTCTTAGTATTTTTAAATCTTAGCATAAAACCATTTTCGCTATAAATAATATGTTTTTATTAAATTTATTTGAAGCTAATACATAATCTATTGATAATATAGATTTTTATTTTGCAAATTATTTTAAAAAGAATGAATGTATATAGATTTGTATACAACATCACAATCATACACAATAAGCTTGTTACAATTTTATTTTTAGAGCATAAATAAAATTCGACATATTATTTTTCTTTAAATTAAATAAATTCTTAATTATTTCTTATCAGGGAGGCCACCAGCAGCACCTAAGTCATATGATTATCTCCTAAAAGTATTACTTGTGGGAGATTCAGATGTAGGTAAACAAGAAATATTACAAGATTTAGAAGATGGATCTGCAGACTCACCATTTTGCAGTGGAAGTGGTAAGTAAGCTATCAATAACATTTTATTTGGAAAAATACAACCATTTTAATACACTTTTATTATATTTAAAATACTTTATTTTAATTTAACAAAACTTAACAAATACTAAATACACAATTTAATGTATAAGATCTCATATGTTCAAACATATCATAATAATTTCTTAATATGTGCTAAGACCATTACTTAATTTTATTATCACCATTCTATGAACGGTTTTTTCAGTAAATTCTGTAAAACTGACATATTTAACATATTTTAGCATATAAAACAACAACAATTTTATTGGATGGCAAGAGAGTCAAGCTTCAACTATGGGATACTTCAGGACAAGGCAGATTCTGTACAATTATTAGGTCATATTCAAGGGGTGCTCAAGGGATACTGCTTGTTTATGATATTACAAATAAGTGGTCTTTTGACAGTATTGACAGGTGGCTTGAAGAGGTTGAAAAGGTAAATTGATTATTTAAATACTTTTCTTATAATTAATTTATTAATGAGAATAATTAATAAATCTTGTCATATGTTGTAAATTTTTTTATTTTAGCACGCACCTGGTGTTCCTAAAGTGCTAGTTGGCAATAGATTGCATCTCGCCTTTAAGCGTCAGGTTCAAGAACGTGATGCTGAACTTTATGCAGCTAAGAACCACATGGCCTTCTTCGAAGTGAGCCCACTTTGTGATTTCAATATCCGTGAAAGTTTTTGTGAATTGTCAAGAATGGCACTTCATCGCAACGGCATGGAAAGGCTATGGAGGAGCAACAAAGGTATATAAATAAGATTACTTATAAATTAAGCTGTTCATATTATATATTTAAACATAGCTTTTTTTTTTGATAGATTGTAGTGGTAGATGATTGGTTGTTGGTTCAATTTCCCAGATTCACTCGCAATGTATAATGATATAGTTAAATTATTTGTTTTTCCCGTATTTACTCGCATACAATTACTTCTCAGTATTTGAAAAATAAGCAATTTGAAAATTGAACAACAATTTATTAGAAATATTTACCAGTCCTCAGTCTCCAAGAGCTGTGTTGCCGCGCGATAGTCGCCCGCACGTCGGTGTACGGGCTCGAGCGGCTGCCGCTGCCGACGGCCCTCAAGAGCCACCTCAAGTCGTACGCCATCTCAGCCGCGCCGAGCCGCCACCGCGCCCGCGCGACCAAGCACCCGCAACACGCGCGATTGAACTGCACCGGACGGAATAGCTGTTGCATCGCGTAGCTTTGTTTTTTTATATACATATGAATAAAAAAATATTGCAGACTTACATGTATGAATGTGATACGCAAAATAAAAATTTCAATATAATTTTATTTTCATAAGTATAAATATGTAATTAGATACTGCAACTCATATTAATATTGACAATTTTGACTATTGTTGTATCACAATGTATAAGAATTAAATGACGCAATAATGCAATATGGTGACCTTGACAGATTGGTCTGTAAAATAATAATAAATATGAATGATTAATTTATACAATATTGTAAAAAATTTAATATGAAACTAAAGATTGCATGTCGACTGCTATAGTGATATAAATTCCAAAAATAATATAAATATAGTTTTTTATGTTCTTATTTAAAGATTGGTAATTATTATTTGTTATAATAGAATTTTGTTTTGACATTTGCGTGATATCTTACAAAAATATTTTTTGTATATTGAAAATTATTAAAAGTATTATATACATATAATTTAAAAAACATGCATGTCCATTTGTATAAAACTAAACTTAACACTTTAAATATGTGACAATTGATTATTATCATGCCTTACTTTCTGTTTGCATTGTTCTACACGATTCCATAATTCCATTTAAATATTATGAAAGCATCAATGCGAATACGAATCCTACCACATCAGGCTGTAACTAATAATGGATTTGTTAATAGAATAAGATTAGATTAATATATTGTTACTTAACATGATGTATTGTGAATTTTGTGAATATAAGTGTTATTTAATTATAACCATATGTGAATATTTTGTAGTGGCAACTTGACAATATAATCTTAAATTATTTATATAAAACTGAAATGAGTAAATTGACATATTGTTTTTTATCTATATAATTATTTTATTATGTTCACAATATTACCACATTGGCAATGATTTTTCGTTATTATTCATATATTTACATAGTAATGTAGATGTATATATGTAAATACATGAATAATATATGTAACATATTAAGTGAGGAAATTGTGGTATATACAATTTATAAACTTATTCACACCTAGTACCTAGTTTTAATTATAGTGTTATAACATGACAAATAACCATTACTAACACTAAATAATTAAAAATATGCCGATATTCTGACGTGACGCAATTATAATTTAAAATTTCACATATGTGCAAAATGATTTAAAAAAGTTTTTTTTTTCAAAATTAAAATATACCCAATTGAGATAATAATGTCACTCTGTTATGTCATTTAAATAACGTTTGTAACTTTTAATCGTAAGAAAATTTTAACTATATAAAATATTTCTATGATTTTTAACATAATAAGATCTGCCATTTGACACAGGAACGCGTAAACTCGACTTTAAGCTATATTCATAGAATAATCAAACTTTATTTATTTATTATTCAAGTACAATTTTTTACAATTAATAAAATAATAATATAGAATATAAGTCACGTATTGTCCATTATTAATAAGCATAGTTTGACGTAATGATAATATTTTAATTACATAATTTTAAATTTATAAGAAGATAAATTTGCCAAATTCTTATGTCAAAGCAGAATCGGCTATTTTGTGAACGTTTATCTACTTGCACAATGATTAGCTGTAATAAAACGTGAAATACTTTATTGTTCCACATACATCATTTGTTTTGCATTTATCATTTCATTATAGAGTGTTTATAGACAGCTAGCAAAGGATTGTAAATATGAATCGAAGCTCTAAACTGTGTCATACAATACATGTTTGGTTCAATCCGTCCCTAGAAGGTAACTGACTCATTAATTATTCGTTGTAGTCGTATTGCCATTTGTTTATACGCCTCAGCTGCTCTTCTCTTTCACATTTAATACTTAATGACGGCAGGTTTTTTTTTACATTTCCATATATGTGTACAGCGAGGTTTTTTAATGAAATTTCTGTGCTTGCATTAGGTATCTACATTAATCAATGGCAAAAATACATTCATATATAATTTATCTGTTTACTGTATACTGTATTATATCTTTGCTTAATATCAACAAAAAATATTTTACTAAGATGGTAGTAATTACGCGTGTTAAGACGCGTAAAACATGTAAAACATTTTATTTTAAAAAATATACACAGGTACGGCACTTCCTTTATTTGCCACACGCATAAAATTAGGTACTTGCACTTTAATTTTGCTTTTTTTTCGACGAATTTTAGAAGTTGTTTATTCAATAAGAATTCTTCCTATTGAAGTCAAAAGAGAACCGACAACCATTACGTCTCCCGATGTATTTAATTTATGCCACGATGAAGCACAATGAGAAAAAAACTAGTATTGCCTATTGATGGAATGTAATTTTTTTTTATTAGGCCGTAATTTTTCTGAATTATAGGGCGAAGGCGAAGTGTCCTTGTAACAATATTTTTTGGGAAACGTGTAAATTTTACTAAAAAAAAATAGGATTATTTATTTCAAATAAAAAATTATAAAACTTAACATTTAACTAGTAAAAACCTGTCTAAATCAATATATGAAATAAAATTGCTGATTATACAGACATCGTAAACTAAACAAAAAAATATATTATTTCTATTTTTTTTTATTAGACGACGGCTCACCGTTATAAAAATTACAATCTTTGAAATTATAATAAATAATTCGTCGTTTTAATGGAAAAATAATTAAGCAAAAAACATTTAACTATTTTATAAAGTCAACGTTATTTTTTTTCAAAATTAAGAAAGGTGCATATAGGTGAGAATTACTTTTTTAATACATTAAATGATATAATACATCATTATTATTTTGAATATAACTAAATAGTTGCCCTCATCATCATAGAGGACGTGGTTCATTAACTTTAATTGCAATATTATGACTAAGCAAGGTCACGTGCAGGTTGCCGCTACCAATTTACAACGTTTATGAATTATCTAATGTAAATACGTCTAATTTTTGGCATATACATTTTTTGATAGATGAAATAAATCTATCTTTTGTACATAATATTTCTATTAGGTAACTGGCGTTCCACATTAAGTACGTTATTGTGTAATCCAAATATACTAATACCAGCTAAAAGTCCGGTAATTCAGTCATTATAACTAATACTGTAAGTTGTGAAATAAAATTATTTAATAATATACATATTTTTTTTTATTTTTAAACCTGCTAAAAATATATATATTTTTATTTGAAACTTGGTCGTAATTTAAAATTAACAACAAACGTATGCGAACACCATTCCTTTTAATGAATTAATCTAAAAATTGAATTAGTCTAAAAGTCGTTCTTATGACGTGTGACGTGTTATTGTTTTGATCACTATTTACTTATTTTAAGAAATAAAAGAACAAACACAAACGATGAGAGCCAATTGAAGAGATATTCTGATTATGTAGCTAAAAATAATTAGGTAATATAAAAATATGATTAAATCATAATTTATTCGTTACTAATGACAAAATTGCTGATAGAAAAAGTTGAGTGAAGTAAAACAAAATAATCTTAAAAAAACCATGATCCCTAGAGGTAAAGAATTCCTTGAAAACGGTTCATTATGAAATTATTAAATATATGCTTTATTTTACGCTTTCACCTAGAAAATGTGTCATAATTTATAGAATTTATAACCATTCTTAACATTATCTATCAGTTTAAAGGAATTGATTGCTTAGCGTTGTCTAGCGTTCATACATGCGCGTAACGCAGTAGCTAAAAAAAGATCAATATAAAATAACATGCGCGTACATAGTCCTGTCCATACAGTATTAGTGACTTTTATCAGCAATGTAAGAGTGCTATAAATAAAACAAATGTTTGTTAGAAATAAGCAATGTAAACTGTCTCACAAAATGATGATTCGCCTAAATAACTTTTTGTACGTTTTTAATTTACGTCAAGGCACAATTCTTATTGCCGTCCATCAAATTGTAAGTGTGAATTGCGGCCGTTATGTATATTTTCGTTTACTTTTTAATTTTATTAATCGTTTGTTTTTATTGGGCAGGCTTTGTCTTCGTTCGTACTTATTATTTTGCTTGTCGGCATTTCTCATGTCGGTGAAATGCTTTCAATGCTTCACAATGATATGGAGGATGATGCAGAGCGACGGGGATTCTATGAAATTGCGTATGGAGAACACTTAACTTTTCATGAAGGAGACGTAGTCAGCTCAAACAATCAACTCAGATTTGCTATAGCACAACATTTAGCTTCAGGTAATTTAAATATATAATGTATTATTCGATTTCTAATACTTAACATACCAATATATAACAATTTTTTTATACAATTTGTAGTGACAGTGATATTCTTATATACAAGCACAATTTTGACGTCAATATATCTTATGTGCTGCATCTCACTTCTCCACGGAGCCGTTAAATACAAGAGAGAATACGTTTTGCCCTGGATTATGGCCGCTTGCGTTGCTGTTGTGCTCCTCATAGTGGCTATCGTGATAGGGGACGGCTACCCCAGCGTTGTTAGTCTCTTTGGAGGACATAATCTATATCGTAAGTTAAATAATACAATATCTTATCTTATATAATAAAACCATGAGTTACTTTAAAATATATTTCTGACAAGTTTTCAACAAGTACTAGAAGTCAAAAATATGTTTTAACGGGTTATGTGTTGTTTCATTCTCACAAAAACGGCTAGACAAATTTTAATAAAACTCTTTTATAATATTGTTAACTGTCCTCGCCATCATCTACGCTAATTTATTTTTAGCGGCCTGTCTAATCTATAAGAGGTATAAATAAAGCATTTTAGAAAGAGTGGTTAACATAATATGCATTTTCGGTTGACATAATATTAGGGTCTGATAGATCTCCAACGGCCCAACGAAATTTTACAACACGATTAGCACTTTCTAATGACGTTCAAAATTTAAAGGTTGAGCACCTTAAGCGATAACTGTCTGTAAATTTACCTACCTACCATTACTTATGTACCTATTTAAAATGTAAAGTTACAAGAGTTTACATACTATTGATAACAGAAATCATATGTATGTTGCTGAAAATCATCATTTTTAGTTATTTATTTATAACTGGCCGCTGTCTAAAAATACTTATTGAAGTATTTATAAATAACCAATAAAAAAGTACACAAGCTCATTACAATGTCACAAATATACATATTAAATCACCATCACTGTCGTGGCGCAGAGGCGCAGCGTCTGCCTGTAAGCACGACGGTATGTGAATTCGATTCCCCATGTAGGGAGGATAAATTTTATCAGTTCCATTTTCTTTGCTCTGGCACCTAGGTAAAAATTCCGCCACTCAACACGCAATGTCTCGAAAAAAGGCGTAAAACGGAGTCCCTTGACACTAGTTTCCCGTGATTCTCCTTTGCCTACCCTGCTAAGTGCGGGATAAAGTGTAAAGCTATAAAAAAAAAGTGAAGAGTGTAACACGATGGAGAATTATAAATATATAGGTATATCACAGAAATATCCACTACAATACTTCAAGTAAATAAATAATAAAATTCAGTTCGTCAGTTCTTTCAGACTTGACAGCCAATGAACAACTTTTAACTTAAGCTTGCCAAATTTAACAAAAGTAACAAGTTACAGCATAAATAAATAAGAATATCGCTTAATTAAATTTGCTAGATTTAATACGGAAAGATATTTTTATTATGCTATTAATAAAATAAAAATATTTATTAAAAAGCTCATTGCGCTGAATAGGAATCCCTTATTATAAGTATTAAATTAAGGTATAACATAATTCAAGTATAAATTCAAAATATAAAATACAAAGGTTAAATTCTGTCCCATCCTCTTCTTATTAGTATAGAAGACAGACAACAATGTTTTAATATGATTTATGTTACTTGTTTTAAATTTAACACTTAATTTTGTTAAAGTTCACTTTTCCTATTTTAATAAATACATACATTACGTAATATTGATTTTCATTATACTAAATTCACATTTAATATTGACACTTTATATCTAAACGTTTCAACAGATTTTGGCTGCGCGCTTTTCGTTCTTACATTCATCTACGCTATCTGCGCTGTGAGCAGCTTCGCCCTTGAGACTGGAGGCGGAAGGTGCGCACGCGCATCTCGCGCGGACGAGCGAGGCGAACGACTTCTGCTGCTAGACCACGCCGCCCATTCCAGCTTGCTATCCGCCGCACAACTTAATAAACTGTCCCATGGTACTAGAACACAATTCGTGTAAACCCTAAATAGTCAAATGCATTACGGCCCTTACTTAGCTTAAGCACAAACTAAGTTTTATTTTATGTAATAGAGGATTATTGTTAAACTTACTTTCTTAAAGATGTAGTCGTTATGAATAAAATTTTAATTGTTTTAATTTAGGTGAATAAATAAATATGTATTAATAATGGAATGAAAAATTCCATTCCAATTCCATATTAATAATGGAATGAAAAATTCCACAATTAAGAGCTAAATATTTTTGCTTGTAATAATTATAGGTAAATATCAAAAGTATTTGACTGTGTCGATATTCAAGGCACAAATTATAAAAATACTCATCTTATAAATATGTAGTAGAGAATATTGATGTTTTAGAAACTATTAGCTTAAGAACTACAAAAATAGTATTTTTGGTGACATTAACAATATTTTTTAAATGTATTTCTCTGTTTTATTATTTATTTATTATAGTAAAAAAAGTTACGTCCACAAATTTAAGTGCTAAGTAGTTTATGTTTCTAATATACAGTTGTATTCTACAATACTGACTTGTGATATTTTAAAAAGAAAAAAATTATATTATTAAGTCAAAATTGATTCTTAGTTTTTCTGGAGCATTATTCTGTATGAATATTTTTTTATATAAAAATTGTTATGCCTCAAAATGCTAAAATTATTTAATAAAAGAAATTTGATGACTGTCTAGTTTATTTCTCCTTCTTACTTCTGTCACACTACATTTTAACACATGATTTTTGCAAACATCAGTTTATTTTTGTATGACTATTACGCTAAAACATTAAGTTAAAAAATGTAATGTATAAAGCATTTTCCTTATTAACAATACATTTATACAAGTGGAAGACTATTATTGTACTTGTATTCACATTTAAAACTTACATATTATATCATATAATGTTAGATATATTTTTAGCATATTCTATGATTCTCTAAGCACATTTCCATAATATGCAGTGACTAGTAACATATAACATGAAATATAGACTATTAAGTATAAAATTAATCATTAAAATAAGAAATACATATTAATTATGAAAAATTCTTGAGCATCTGTTAGATTTGTAAATTATATAGTTATCCCCAGCGACCACTTTCTAAGGGTCTTTGAATACCTCTAAAACCTCTAGCAAGAATATATTTTTCTGATGAGTCAGATCTACTAGCTTGAGGTTTCAAAATCTTAATATTTTTATAAAATCTTTCCAAATCCATTTCCAAAATAGGCACTTCTTTACCATCCCACACTTTAAATAATAAGGTTCCATCAATTCTTGTGACTAGAGCGGAAAATCTAATAGCCATGTAGCAAAGACCTATTATTCTATCCTTGTCTAATTCTCTTATACCTGTTGCACTTGGTGCCATATCTGAAAGGACTAAATCAACTTTTTTCCCATTTAATACTTTAATAACTCTATCATGAGCTTCTGTTGTTGAAAAATCCATATTACTCATTATGGTGGCACCCTGGGGGAAAAAAACACATCATAAATAACCTTTAATAGTAAGTAATTAATGATGATGATATTATATTAACAAATAACAATTACCTCAATAGGAAATATTTGTAATTTGTCTATTGACAATACTGTTCCTTTTGGTTTTGATTTATCAGATCCATCAGCATTTGTTTTCTGAACTGCAACCTGTGTCCAAGAACCAGGACATGCACCAAGATCAATAACTGTTTGTCCAGGGTAAAGTATATTAACTTTCTCATTCATTTCGAGTAACTTAAAGGCACTTCGACATCTAATGTAAAGTAAAAAATGATTACAATAAAGATTATTTATTGTTTTATACATTTATAATATGTATTGGGGATATCATGTACCTGTAATTATAAATTTTGGCCTTTTCTACGTAGGGATCTGCCCTTTGTCGACTTAACCATTGTTGAGAACTTTTGAACCTCTTTAAGCAGTTAAAAAGAAAACCCATTCTAACAGAACTTAAATCTATACGTGCTACTTGCACTTGCAACACTTGCATAATTAAATGTAATTTTAAGAAATTCATATACTACAAAATAAAAAAATATTATTGTATTTATTATTAATGTTTTCGGCCATTACGACGCACTACGTAGTTTTGGGTTTTGAATACATAATTGTAATTGTCATTTGTCACTTCTGAAATAGTATGTTAATCACAGAATACATTTACACAAGTTAACATTAGGAGTAATAAATATAAATTAAAAAATCTGTTCAGCCTATTTAATTATAAAAATTAATTTCTTCATTATGAGCTTGTTGTAAATAATTCTTACTTCAACATTTGGAGATGATTGATTCTTCAGAGTTTAAATCACTCTAGCAAATTATGACCGATGCACGGAGAACTTTACAGGCTTTGCTTAAATCATATTGAATAATAAATTCAATTGTTCATACTTCATATAATGTGATTTTTTATAGATAATATTTTACTTATTCATGTGTTAGTATATTTTTATAATCTACGATTACTTACTGTCTTCGAGTCTTGGTATTTGACAGTTGACATTTGGCTCGAAATGGGGATATTATTTGAAAGCCGAAAATATTATACGATATTAAATAAAACGATTTGTTCAACATTATAAAGTTATCATTAAAGATCAACTGATTAACGGAAAGAAAGTTATATAAAATATATTAACCAATTATTATTAAGCTGGATATGAAATATATTAATTTTGAAATGTTTGTGAGAAATTCTAGTCCTTATAGTAAATAAATCTAAATGAACATGAAATATGAGATATCTTTTGCGAAGTGTCTTGTTCACTAAATATAATAATTGGTTCCGCTTACTAAAATATAAATACATAATAATAAATTTAAAAATGCATAAGAGTAAATACTTAAATGTAGCTGAGAAAAATGATGCCGCCAAAAACATTGCTCAATATCTATCTAGAGGAAACTCAACGAGAGTAAGCATTGTGTTATAATTACAAATTTTATGCTTCTATAGCTACAATGTACTCATTTTTGTACTAATTTTTCAAAAATTGCCTGTAATCAGAAACAAATGTCTTGCCTCTTGCATTGTTAATTTGTAGTTTTAATGATTCACTTGTTGTTGTGGATGCACAAGTTGTATAAATATAAATTTATGTATTATATTGTATATACAGTTAATTTGTCGTTATCATAACTTTAATGTTACCATTATGAAATTGAGTTTATATTTATTACAGAGAGAAGGACTTTCAAAATTTAATAAAATATATGAATTTGAGGCAGAGTTTATGCATCAAAAATGTCACATGGTGATGACTTCTGTATCTGGACACTTACTAGAGTGTAAATTTCCACCTCAGTTTGAATGGAAAACACGCTGTGATCCTGTAACACTTTTTGATGCTGAAGTAATCAAAAGTTGCCCTGATGACAGAAAAAATTTAAAGGTTTAAATTTAAATTTAATTTTGTGGTTCTATTTTCTTTTCATTTAACTATACATTCTAGAAAAATATTTAATGATGAACTTATATATCTGAACCTATGTCCTTTCAGCTTACACTAGAAAGAGAAGTGAGATCTTGTAATGGCCTCATAATATGGACTGATTGTGATAGAGAAGGAGAAAACATTGGTTTTGAGATTATAGATGTATGTAAAGCAATTAAACCTAATTTACAAATTTATAGAGCAAAGTTTTCTGAAATCACTTCTGTATCAGTACACCGGGCACTAAATAACTTGGGACAACCCAATAAGAATATTAGTGATGCTGTAGATGTTAGACAAGAATTAGATTTAAGGATAGGTAGGTTTCAATATATTGTTCATTAGTATTCAATTTGTTATAAATACTATGTATATATAAAACATTTATACTTATCCACTTATTTCAGACATAAAAAAAATTTAAATGGAATAACTTCCTAAGTAGACCCTATAAATTTTTACCCTTTAAATATTACTACTAAGTTTATCTTTATAATAGTTAGTTTTTATTTATAAATGTTAGTTGTTATTTGATATGTTGTATTGTTTGTTTTTAGGTGCATCATTTACAAGATTTCAAACAGTAAGACTACAGAATACTTTCCCAGGTTTACGTAATGGAGTCGTAAGTTATGGATCATGTCAAATCCCCACTTTGGGATTTGTTGTAGAAAGATACAAAGCCAGAGTTAATTTTATTAAAGAACCATTTTGGAAAATAAAAGGTATGTTCACATTAACTATTTGTCGATCAATTCGTATACTATTCTGTAAATATATTTGTTGAGTTTCATTTTACAATTCAACATTAATATTGTAAGTATTTAATTGTATTGTATTTAATATCACATATGAAATATGTATGTATAATTGTTGTGAGTTCAATTTTCATTCGGGGAGAATGGATTATCTAATTTCCATTTTTATTGGTCCGGCAACTAGGCAAGTGCGGCGTTGAGTTCCACTTAATACTAGGTTTTCACGGTTTCCTATTGTTCCCTCTGCCTAGTACCAGCAATTTAAACGTGAAGTAATATAAAATAAAAATAAAAATATTTTTTTGCAGTAAATCACACACTAAATGATTTAAGTGTAGATTTTTTATGGGAACGTGTGCGGCTGTTCGACCAAAACGCCTGTCAATTATTTCATATAATGTGCTCTGAAAATCCACAAGCTAAAGTTATTAATGTGCTGACTAAACCTAAGTCTAAATGGAGACCTCTGCCCATGGATACCATAGTAAATATAAATTTTATTATTCTACTATGTTAATAATTTACACAAAATATGTTTAAATATGTATATGAAAAATATCATTAGTCAATAATTACATTTCTAATAAATATAGTTTCCACATGTATTTATTATAGTGTCAACAACTGTTGTATAACCATGGTTGTAAATATTGTTAATACGTACAGAATTTCACACAGTATAGAAAATATAGTTTTATGCCAAATTTTAAGCAAAATTATATTTCATTATCTTATTACTTAAAGTAGTTTATCTCCACCATTTCACAGTAGGATATTGTTTTACCATAAACACCATAAATAACAATAAATTTCACTACTTAACCTGCTAATTGTATATTTTACTTAGCAACTGGAGAAATTAGCATCGACAAAACTAAGAATAAATGCTAAGGAAACAATGAAAATAGCGGAGAAGTTGTACACAGCTGGTTTAATAAGTTATCCACGTACGGAAACAAATGAATATGCTAAGGAGATAAAGCTGGAACAGTTGATAGGGCTGCAAGTGGAGGACCAGAGGTGGGGGGCCTTTGCCCAGCGCGTACTAACTGAGGGGCCCAGCCCGAGGAAAGGCAACAAGAACGATGGCGCCCATCCACCTATACATCCCACTAAATATTCTGCTAGTAAGTGATTATTGTTATATATTATTATTTTTTTTCTACCTTCACGCTTTTTCCCGCACACGGCAGGGTAGGCAGAGAGAACTGCAGGGACCATGGGAACCTAGTGTTCAGACACTCCGTTGTTTAAGTCCCTGCTTACTCTGTCCCCGTTTTCCGCCTGTTATATATTATGTATAGGCTAATATATGTCCACTCGCTGGAATAAATTATTTCATTATAAATCATTTGGAAACACGATAAGGGTTCTCTGTGTTCTAAAAAAGGTTGAAATATATAAATATAATATATCTTTATCTCTTTTTGCACAATATATAGTATGTTTGTCATGTTAGATGATAAAAAAAAATTAAAAACGCAATGCATCAGTTTGCATTACCGATAAGTCTTCATAATTTAGTATTGGATGTTAGTTTTTTATCGATGTGATAGTCATATCTTACATCAATATAAGCCGCTATAACTTTTAGTTACATTTTAATATGTGAGTAGAATGTCTACGAGTATAATAATTATTTAAAAAAATCACTAATTAACATAATACCAATATATATAATTATGTCTACTTTCAAGACAATGACTAAAACACGCCTGATGGGATTTTAATATTATTAATATATAATATGGTTTCTATATAAAAAAAAAATATTCTTATTTCTATTTGAAAGTAATATATTAATACATTTTCTAGATCTGTCGGGCGACGAGCAGCGTGTATATGAATTGGTAGTTAGATCGTTTTTGGCTTGCTGTTCTAAAGACGCTCAAGGCCAAGAAACTACTGTTTCTATTGATGTTGCGAATGAACGATTCAATGCAAGTGGTCTTCTTATCACAGAGAGAAATTATCTAGAAGTCTATCCTTATGATAAATGGTCTTCAAAAGAGATACACGCTTATCAGGTACCTTGATAATATTAATGATTGGCTGTAACGAGTTATAACGTTATATTATTCGCATAATTTTTTTTAAATAGGTATGTAATATATGTATGTACATACCAGGGCCATAACTAAGGGGGGGCCATTGTGGGGCAATTAAAAATACCAAAACTAATATAAAAATACATTATTTGTCTACGCAAAGCTATTGAATGTACCAATATCACTTTTGGTGATCGATTTAGGGACCGGTGCTTGGAGGGCAGATCAATTATAATATTTTTTTTTACTTCCGCCCTACCTGTAACCAATGCTGGGCAGCATTGGTTACAGGTAGGTTACTTCAAATTCGACTCTAGCTTCAACCCTGGTATACACCACCATTGTCAACAATATTTTTTTTTATATTTCTTATATATTACACACATTTTTTTTATTTAAATGCAGACTGGACAGGTTTTCAATCCTACAAGCATCGATATGTTAGACGGCGAGACGTCTCCGCCCAACCTTTTAACAGAAGCCGACCTCATTGCTTTAATGGAAAAACATTGTATCGGTAAATATTTTAATTTAATGTATATGTATGTCGCTATCTCATGATAAGAATAAATGTTCAAATTGACAACAGAAACGTGTAATAAAGTATTATCACATCAAATTTCTAATTAAAAGAATGTTATAATTAATTTAATTAAAAGAAGATCAGTATATTTTAGTTAGTAGTGGTCTTTTTTTGCCACAAATATTTCACAACTTTTGATAGGCATTTTTTTCATTACTTCGCAATATTTTTACAATAAAAATCACTGCATAAATTTGATAAAAATTGAAAATTTGATATTCTACTCCTACACGAGAACTAGTGCGTCGACATATTGCATTAAAGAACCGTTATTGCGTAGTATTAAATTTTCTATTTAAGGCAAATACTTAGCAGAATTTAAAATAAAAGCATTTAGCTGCTCCACTGTCACTAATAAATAATTAGAAATGACATATTGGAATTTTGTCAATAAACTTCTATAATGCAGATAATATTATTGCTATTCTAATTTATATATTTTATTTAATTGAAACATTTGTAGCTAAAAGAAAAAAAATAACGAAATATTCCAGGCACAGACGCAACCCACGCTGAGCATATAGAGACAATCAAGACGAGGCATTACGCCGCTTTAGAGAACAACATATACTTCGTGCCCACGGAACTTGGTATGGGGCTAGTCAGAGGATACGAGGATATGGAACTGAAGTTACATACCCCGGATTTGAGAGCCGGCCTCGAGGCCGATCTGAAGGATATATGCGATGGCAAGAAACGACCCGAAAATGTTCTGAGAGATCAGGTTTGGTTTCCTTTTCAATTGTTAAATTTAGTATTTTATTATATTTTTTTTAGGTTCACGCTTTTATCTGCACGTGGCAGGGTAAGCAAAGAGAACTGTATGAACCTAGTGTTAAGACACTCCGTTGCTTAGTCCCTGCTTTCTCCGTCCCTGCTGTCGGCCTTCTTTGCCAGATCGAAGAAAATAAGGAAATGGAAATAGAAAAATCCATCTTCCCCGAGTGGAAATCGAACCCGGAAACCGTCGCGTTTTAGGCAGACGTTGTGCCTCTGCGCCACGACAATCCTCGATTTTTGTTTTTCATATATTTTACATTATTATTTAAATTTTTTATGCTTTTGTTCTTTACCGAGCTTTTGAATAATGTAAAAAAATTGCCATATGTCAACATATTGTTATATGTATAAAGTTGATATATAAAGTAAAATTAAATTTACGACATAAAAACATATTATATATACGACGTGAATATGAAAATAATAAAATATATAACAACGACACAAAAATTACGAATTATTAAAACATTATTGGACATTTTCAGATAGCAATATATAAGAGTAAATTTTTAAAGCTTCAATCTGAAGCTGAAAAATTGGATGCTGCCATCTCTCGAACACTAAACGTCCCTGCTACATATAATAACAATAATAATAATCATAACAACTTTCCTCCAGGTAATTAAAATATAATTTAAAAAAAATCTTTAACATAGCCCATATCCATAATAAGCTGATTTATGAGTGCTGGCTATGTTTAAAAAACTTTTAATTTTTTTTTATTCACTATATTTTTTTAAATAATTGTTTTTTATCTGTAGTACTTAAATATTGCATTCATATTACTTATATATTAATTCTTTGCTTCTGATAAATAAATTAATATAAGTTGAGTAAAATATAAAAAATCCTGTATTATTACGAATATGTTTAATATATATGACTGTATATTATATTAATTGTGACATTACAGTAATGAAATGCCCGGTGTGTGGATCGGATATGTATGTGAGGCGAAAGAAGAACGATGAAAATGCACTATATATTGGTTGTACGACGTACCCGCAGTGCAAGAAGGCCTTCTGGTTGAAGTCTATTGTTAAAAGTATGGAAGTGTTATCAGATTCATGTCCTACGGTAAATAGCTTGAGTATTTTTACACTTGCAAAAGTCGAACACACACACAAACACAAAAGATAGACTTACACTAAAAAAAAAAATTTTACACAAGTTTCGTCTGTGGTCACATTTAGCTTCATAAATCCCATTATAAAATTTTTATTGTAATGACGATGTATAATTAATATATACATGTAACTATGATATTAATTTGTGCTTTCAGAATAAAATCTGTGCAACTAACTTGACCTAAGCTAATCTTATTAAAAAATATTTAAGTAAAGAATAAGTTTAGAAAAAAGAGGCTTATTAAAATATTTATATAAATAATTATTTTCTCGAGCCAACTCTCCCGTCCTTACCTCTTTATGTGTATGCACTTGTTTATATGCGTCTTTGAGTGTATAATAAAAAATATATCTAATTACTTCAAATAAATACATTTTTTAATCATAATATCATTTTATTTTCAGTGCGGCCCAACAAATAAAAAAGTGAAAATTGAATGGAGTAATAGTTCAATAAACTATATGTACCCGCCGCCTTACATAGGCTGTATCTGCGGCTGCGACGACATGTTGAGTGACGTTGTTGGCGTTTCAAGGAACAATACAACTGCCGCTACCAACTCTACCATACCAACCAACACTAGCGCCAACTCGCGACCAAATAACCAAACTAATAATAATAATACTCAATTAAGTGTAAATCAAACAAATAATAGTACAGTAAGGAGTCGAGGATTCATCCCTCCGCCATTTGCGAGAGACACCCAAGCGGGAATTTCTTCGCATTTTCGCGACATTTCTGATAGTAACGCGGTTGTATGCAAGTGTCATCAGCCCGCTGTACAGTATACGTCCAGGCAGCAGAACGAAAATGCAGGTGGGTTAAAAAATATATATGCACTATGTAATGTGTTACATATTTACCAAAAAAAAACCTATGTCCCAATTTACACGGTAAATATATTCCTGAGAAAACCGTTTAAAACGAAAATTAAAAGTTTTCAAGTCCAAATCGTGTAAATCGAAAATAAATCAGAAATAAAAATAAAATTTACAGTTAAAAATTTGTAATAAGTAACGGAAACACTGTATTTTTTATTTAATTACAATCACCGTTACATTTAGTAGAGTGCGATAAATACAAAAAGCAATATCTTATTTGGAAAACTGTGTAAAAGTGAAAATATGATGAAAAGATAAAACAAGTACCGTGTAAATCGAGGGATAAGTGTATTTTTTACACCAGCCCAAATCTATTTATTATTTTCTCTTTTCCATGGTAAGGGTTGCCTGAGAAAGATCACAAGACCTTCGCCTTTACACCACATTCTTAATTTCTTTTCTTATATTTTTCATTTTTTTTCTTCTAAATGTCGGTGAAGTAACCTTGTTATGCGTGTACTTGTTTTATTGACGTGACAACGTCTTAAATTAGGTTGTGCGGCTCGGAGTCAAATATGAAAATGGTAACGTAACGATGTGTCAACTGTCACCGAACTATGATCGGTCCGCCGCGCGTATCACTTGACACATGTACAATGTTTTAGTAAACAAAATATATTTTCTATAGTTAAAATTTGTGCAATTTATACTATAATTATTATTCATATCAATAAATATTCTACCGAGAAAAAGACGTTGTCACGTAAAATTTTCGCCCGTAAAACCCACTTTACAGGCAACCATTTTTTTATTTATATACATAATTAAATATATAGATAACTAAATACATATGTTCAGAAACGTGCACCCTAATCAATTAAAAAACAAATACAAATAAACATTCATATATATTTATGGTGCCATTATGAGCAAATAATAAGATACTATTAAAATACATATTTAATTCATACTCACCAATGAATACCGTTATTATGTTTTCTCAACACTAATTTTGCAACACCACATTATTGATTACGATATGTCTTTAATTTTGTATATTATGTGCAATTAAAACTTCAAAAAAATATTTGTTTCTATTTATTTTTATTAATTTAATAGTTTAATTTAAACGTTCTCAAAATGTTCTCGCCACTCGAAAAAAAATCTACGTAATTGCTTTAAACTATATAAATCAATTAAAATATTTCAGAGGACTCTTCCAATACAGGATAATAATACTTATATAGTCTTGGTCATTTAAAACTGCACTCTTTTTTGAGAGATTTCTAACTATATACAAATTTATTGCAGGTAGACAATACTACAAATGTCAAACGCAAACATGCACCTTTTTCCAATGGGGACCTCCTGTGGAAACTCCAAGGAACCCGTTCAATACTCCAAGTCCCAGCGAGAACAGCGAATGTGAAATGGGTCGTAGTATTCCCGAGTGTAACTGCGGCTGGGCGAGTGTACAGTAAGACTTTATATCTGTTTTATTATAGCTTCACGCTTTCATCCCATATACAGTGTGTATCTGACACCACGGCCGTTATCAAAATTACTTATAGAGGAAAATATTTCGAGACTATAAACAAAAAACTATTTAATAATTATTAATAGTTTAGATACAGCATATTTTCTTCCATTCCACGATATTTATACGTGCTGTGTAACGCGTGAGGTAGACATCATTAAACACAAATGATGAATGTAATTCTGTCACCTTTATTCAAAAAAATAACCAAAAGAAAAAGAGCTATATCTCTGTCCCGCTCTGACAGTACAGCATACGCTCGCGTCATACTTGACAAATTGCGTTTTATTTTGGAACAATAATTTAATTATTTATTTTGTTTGAAAAAAATATTTTTTTATTTTTGAATATTTTACTTCTTTTATAATTTTACCAACTTTATAAAGGCTAGTTAATACTATGCTTGAAATTACTGTCGCCATTACATCCACACACTGTATAGGCAGAGGTAACCCCAGAAACCGTAGGAACCTAGTGTTAAGACACTCCGTTCCCCGCTTTCCTGCTTTTTTTAAGACATTGCGTGTTGAGTGGCGCAACTCTACGCCGCGCTTTTCCTAGTTGCCACAGCAGAAGAAAATGAAATCTTATTAAATTAAATCCCACGCAGAGAAAATGGAAATTAAAAAGTATTATATTCGAAATATTTATTTTTCAGAAAAACAGTAGTAAAAGAAGGACCTAATAAAGGGCGTCCCTTTCTTGTGTGTGCTAAAGACAAAAACCGGTGTAACTTCTTCCAGTGGGCAGATCAAGAAACAAGTACAGGTAACATCATAGAGGGTTATAGAGGTTAAATTTTAGTATATAAAGTTTAAGGATATATAATTATTGTTTAAGGATAGGATGCATGTATGTCGATATACTATATCCTAATATGTAAATCAAACATAAAAATTATTCCAAAATATTGCGTTGTTAAATAGACAACTCTATGCTAACGTTAGTTACCATATACAAGAAAATGAAAATAATTCATTCTCTCCTCATGGGAATCGAACTCTGGACTATCGCATTAATTTTAAGACACTGTGCTGTTGCTTTTATTACCATTATTACTTTAATGTTTATTTTTTAATTAAAATTAACATTTCTTATTTAGGAGAACACTTTGCAAACAATAGAAACAGAGGAAGAGGTTCCAGTCGCAGCTTCGCACGAGGCAGTACTAGATCGACCACCCGCAAATGCAGTTTGTGCCATACACCCGGACACTTTAGAAACAATTGTCCAAACAAAAATTAAAGCATTTTATTATTAGTATTAATTAATTTTCATGTATTTCTGCGCACAAGCAATTTTAATAATTTCTCAATATTTCACTTAAGTGCTATTATTGTATGATAAAAGAAACTACCAGTAATGTACATAATATAATTGATATTATATATTTTTATACATATCAAATGTTCTCTATTTTTTATAGTAAGCTTAAGATACAATTTATAAATAAAACTACCATTTTTGTTTCTTTGATTTTGATTTCAATGATCCTAGACTTTGTGCTCGTTGCAATTCTTGCTGTTCTGCTTCAACAGTTTTGTCTGTCATCATGTCTAACAAAATTTCAAATTTTAAACGTAACATATTATTTTCTTCTTCAAGTTGCTCTAATTCCTTTCTGAGACGGATATTTTCTTTGTGTGCAGCACCCGCCCTACCTGATGCTGTTTCAAATATTGAATACCATAAATAACCACAAAATTATATATGTATATTATAAATAGAAAAAAAAAACAAAGTTAACTCACCAGGGATCCATTGCCCTTCTTCGAATGACAGTTCGAAATCACCTAATTTCAACTTTAGTTGTTCAATATCTATAGATAGCTCTTTTGATGCATAATCACTCCCGAACTCATTTTTTATAACTGACGTATCTTGTTTTCTTACAGGAATCGTCTTTGGCGAAAATTTATTACTGAATAAAGGCATGGTTACTTCTCTCTAGCATAATATGGAATGTTGTCAAATATATGTTGTCATGGCAACGAGTTTCATTATATTATATTATATATATAATGGTTGTCATGACGACGTTTAAGTTCGTGTAGGGAGTGAAAAGATATTATAATTTATTATGATTCATTATTTTGCCATAAAACCTCTTTCGAGTTGTTCTCAATTCAAAGTGTTATTTCACTTCACGGTTTATGTTCCAATGAAACACTCAAACCGCCATAAACAAACAAATAAACTTTAGTTATTGATTCGCGCGTATAGAAAAACTACATAGATTAAAAAAATACATTTAATACTGTTTATTCGAGATAAATTAAACTGTGTAAAAAAGAGAAGAACAATAAATAAAAGTGTAAAAAAAGTATATCTTAAAACTAACAATGTGTAAATTATTATTGCTTGTATAAATTTGTATAACGTAAATACTTGTTAAATTTGCTCTTGGCTTAGTTTAAGTCTTAAGTTTTATTAACATTACAGCTGGCAGTATTAGAATCACTGAGCCAATAGTGTATGTTGTAGCGGCGCCGGAACACCAATATACTGAAAAAAAAATTAAATATATTTTACTCACATTTTAGGCAAAATGTTCGGCTTTAAATTGAGAGATAAAAATTATTGCCTGTTTATATAAATAACAAAGGACTTTTTTCAATTAAATAAATCGAATTGGGGTTTTACTAATGTTACTTATGACAATTTCTGAAGTGTTATGCACAAAGATTAAGATTAGGGTTGTGAAAGCTAGGTCTCTGTTTGCAATAAATCACGCAATAAGTTGTATAAAACATATACCTAATGTTTCGACGCGGCATTATGAAGAACGCATGGTGCGAGTGGTCAGAGCGCTTGCACGGTTTGCGGCTTCAAATCCCGCTGCATTCAACATTTTGTTTTTTTTAAGTATATTGTCTATCCTTATCTTGAATTAACACTTTAAACATCATAAAAATATTCATAAGTACTTAAAAAAGTTACAAGTTTAAAGTTGTTATGCAGGGACCGCTTTTTGCTACGTGCTTTATTTAACCAATTACTCCAACACCGGATTTGTTTTATCCCTCCTCCAAATAAAGTATATACTAGATTTTAATAAGTAGCTATTAAATATCCTAATATATTTGCCTGTTGTCCCAGACTTCGGCTTTCGGTAAATCGAAATCATAAACCCCGATTTTGACTTAAGTTCCGCTAGCTTCTCTTTACTACTAACTAAAACTTAAAATTAAACATTCTAATTCGGAATAATATATTCTCAAACGCGCAGTCACTATGTTGCACACCATGGTTGTAGGATAACATGCTTATTTTTTTAAACATTGACATTTTTACCTAAACCCACAAATAAAAAAAAACACACATAAAAAGGAAAGATCTATTCAAGCTAAAGTCGAGATAACTTTATACATTTTTACTAAATAGCATTACATTTTACAAAACTGAAAAAAATTGAGCTCTAATTCAAAAAAACCTATAATTACCAGACGACAAATTATATTATACTTTTAGGTTATTCCTACCTCATTTAGACATTATTCCAAACAATGTTATTAAAGGGGGTAAATAAAAGGTAGTGGCACGTAATGGAATGGAACTGCCCAGAATGCCCAGTGATTTATTAACGTAATTGCATGGAATCTGTATGTCCAAGTTTACTGGAAACATGTGATCTATACGTGTTTCAGTATTTTTCTTTGAAAAATTAACTTTAACCATTTCTGTTTCCTAACAATATTATATTATCTACTACAAATACTTACCAGTGGAGGCCAACAGCGGTCCGGCGGCGCGGGCGAGCGCGCCCAGCGAGCGCAGCGTGCCGAGCGCCGCGCCGCGCGCCGCCGCCGGCGTTTGTGCGGCCGCCATCGCCGTCATACATGACACCGCGAACGCCGTTGCTTTGGAAAAAAAGATTAAATTGCTTAGAACACTGTATTTATTAAGATGCCCTAATATTTATGACATAAGTCGTATCAAAGCTCACTTTTTGTCACACAATTGCAGCCAATCAAGTGGCCCTATATTAATTAACCCTACATATTTAATTTACTGGAGGAAGGTCACGTAAAAAGCATGAGGACTGCCCGGAGAGCATGCATGAAGAGGTTAATGACAGTGGACGAGGCGAAAGAGGTATGCAGGGACCGCAGCGTTTGGCGCTCCGTTCTCTCTGACTACCCCGCTAGGGATAGAGCGTGAAGTTATGTATGCATGTATGTATGTATATTTAATTCCTTAGATTAGCCTTTAACTTCCATAAGCAGACTGTATTTATTAAGACAGGAACGCAGCGATCATGACTTCCATAATGGCGGACATACCCTAATATTTATGATATAAGTCGTATCAAAGCTCACTTTTTGTCACACAATTGTGACCATCAAGTGGCCCTATATTAATTAACCCTATACATATATTTAATTCGCTTATCAACCATATCCTTATTTCTAAAATGTAATAAATATAAGAAAAATGTAAAGTTAATTATAATTAATATTAATTCTATATATTATATATTAATATTATAATTAATGTTTATTATAAGAACATATAGTATAAGTTAAACAAGGGTATAGACCAAGTGTCTGTAGTGTCAATTACCTACATTACAAAAAAAACTGTATTTATTTAATAAGTCAATTGCTTTCAACTGCCCATAATTAGACAACCTACAGATAAAATATTTAAGGATGAAAATGTTATAATAAAAGTAAAGCATTCCATGGATTCACCGTGCGGGTGCCGGGCCCATCGTCTTGTAGGAAGAGGAGTTCCGAGCAGCGCTTGGGACTTGCGACCCAAGAGTAGATTTACAGGGCCCCTTTAAAATGCATTAACGCTCACCTTCACTGTCCGAGCTCCTCCAAGTACAATATTATTTTAGGATAGACGAAGGGAACTGCAGGAACTATAGGTAACTAGTGTAAAGACATTTCGTTACTCCTTTTTTGCTTTTTCGAAGCATTGTGTGTTGAGTTGATTCAAGCCCACGTTTGCGTTATAATTATTTCTACCACCGCAAAGATAATCGTAATAAAATAATCCATATACCCCAAGTTAATATCGAACCTATAAATCGTCGCTTCACAAGCGGACATTTTATAATATAGTATATGTATATAGGTCTCTCTTTTTATCTTTGACGCTTTCCTTGTGCAATTATTAAACTAAGGTGATAGAAAAGTTTTTTAGAATAAAAAAACCATTGTTAAGGTACACGAATTGTTTGCTCAGATAAAAAATAATATGCAATAATAATTAATTGTTCTGTAATTTGAGGGGTTAAAGATTCAACCTCTACTCTGAAAAATATTCATCTAACAATTATAAATTGTTTCATTTTTCACGGTGTTGAGAAGTTGTGACACAAAATAAAGACAACTTACACACAGCAAATAATATGAGTCCAGCCCAGAGCCAAAAGACAGGCGATACTGAAGACGACGCAGCTAGTGCCACGCATAGAAAAGACAATGGCGTTAGTGCCAAAGCCGCGCGCGCCGCACGCTCTGCGCCGCGGGCGTTTAAACGCCGCGCTGCACCGCCTTGCAGCGCCGCCATTATCACACCTAAGGAAATATTCATTTATACTCTTTATTTACGTTATCATTATAGTTAATAATAAATATAAAAAAAACCTTAGTTCTCTTTTTTAGTTTAACTACAAGTTTGAAGAAGGAGGGTGAAGATATGAAACTTTATTTTTTATCTTCAATTCTAGGGCAACGCCTATTATACGTGACTAAGTATGTATTAGTATGAAACAATTGTGTAAACTATTATTTCATTGTTAAAGCTATTTATTCTAGAGCAACTAAAATAAAAGTTAAGTCTTTTACTTCTTTGAAATAAACTACACTACGTGTTTTTAAATGAATCATTTAAAAACACAGTAGTTAATTATATATTGTATTACTTATGGTGAATGTATTTTCATTATATAAATATACATATTAATCAACGTGTATAGCGTTTACACATTTATATAGGCCATGGCATAGTTTACGTCAGGAGAAATTAATCATGTTTTTATAACAATTTTCAATTTTTATTAAATATTTAAGGTAAAAAATTATTAATGTACTTTTTTTGATCGCATTACACAAAATAATATTTTGAACCTGGTAGAGTTTTACATTTGAGATTTTAAATACATTTTATATATCACTCATTTTTTGTACGCACGTTAAATAATATAAATTAAATGGTTATACAAGTCACTGAATATTAAAATCGTCTGTTTAGCAGACCTATCAAAATGCTGTTACGAAATAAGAAACGAAGGCGTCTACTTCATTATAATAATAAACCTGTTTACATTTTCACATCCTCTTTTAAGGGAAAACAGGTATTAAACTAATTCGACAGTAACGACTCGACTATTATGATTATATATAATATAATAGTATTTTGTTATAATTCAACATTAAATTAGATTTGTGAAAAATAATTTCCATCTTAGCTCAATAATATAAGTGCAGTAATAAACGCGTTTTTTTAGTAACGAAGTATTTTTTATTGTCAGATTTTAGTAGATTTTCACTTTCTTTTCATTATTCGTGACATTGCGTGCTTAATGGCGGAACTCAACGTCGCACTTTGTATCAGTCTTAGCCCGGCAGCAGAGGAATGTTAATAATTAATTCAATAGGATTGAATCCATATGATCGCGTTTGGTCATTCGTGGTGATGATAAATATTTATTTTATAAAATAATATACTATAAAAAAATTATATATAAAAACTATACTTTAACAACAACTTATAACAACAACTTACCTATTACAAGAAACATTTTCCCTTGTTGCATCGCAGTGTATCCAAAAGTGTGATGCGTAAGGAATGTTATAGTAAATTCAAGGCCCGAGTAAATAAATAAATAAATAAAGTATATTAGGCCCAGTTTTGATAATACTCTACTTTGATGGACGGAAAGATTTTTAACAGCAGTAAATTTCAATAAATGCCACGGAGATATAAAATCAACTGCTTTATAGAGAGATAAACTTAAAGGTGATCTTTTATCCTGCAAAAAAAAAATATATATGAAGATTATTCAAATTCGTATACATTGGTTATTCCATTGGTTATCATTTTTAAAATAAAATGTGATAAATATGTTAATGAAATATATTCAAATTTAAAATGATCATACTAACCTTTGATAAAGTTTCGGGTATAAAAAGTGCAACTAAAGCAACATTTGCGAGTGAAAGGGATAGAGCATAAAACGCCGGCTTCTCTCCCCAAAGGTCATTGCTTTTAGCAAACCAAGCACCAGCGAGGGGGCCTATTATAAACCCAATAGAAAAGGCTAATCCTATGAGAGCCTGAAAAATATAATATATATGACAGACAGTATGTTGGGAATCCAAAAGATGAGGTTACAAATCGAATTTTCATTAATAAAAGAAAATCCTTGTTGACTAGTAACAAAAAAGTTAAACATATGCTAAATTAATACTAGCCATTAAAAAGAGATGGCGAAAAAATGAAAGGAATTGAAAGTTGTAAGTTGATAATAAAGTTGTATATGACAAGTAATATTTTATATATTGATAAACATTTTCTTTTGTTGTATGCATACCAACAACCATTATGTATATCTCCTTATTTATATGAACAATTAAAAAAATATAGACTTTAATTTGTAGTTCTTTTTAAGTTTATTAAGTATATTTTACTCACCATCCCTCTTGGCCTTGTTTTCTCATCAGAAGCATCAGTTACTATAGCCATACTAAGACTTACATTTGCTTTACTTAAACCTCCTATAAACCTTGCCAATACAAACAAGCTGAATGTACTAGCATAGCTCCATAGACCATGAGATAGTGCAATTCCAAGCTAAAAGTAAAGTTTATAATATTTTTTATATCAAATATATTCTAAATTCTGAGAGTCTTAAAATATTTTCTTTCAAAAACTATTTCACTCTTCAAGCTTATAAAAGAATTTTATAAAAGAAATTTTGTAATTTCACAGTGTATCCTATTTATCAGAAGTAGTTTTGAGACATTCTTTTCCCTACATTTCGTCTACTAATGCAATATGTGGAATGGTAGAATTCAATGGAGTTGAGTTCAGTTGTGTAGTCTTTTGAAAAAAAATATACCAACAATCTCTGCGGGATTCGAAGCACCAACTGTCAAGTTTACGGCTGTGTGTGCCTGAGCACAAAAGTTGTAATTGAAATTATTAAACAATGTCTGATCAAACTAGTAATTAGTGTCCTAATTCTTTGTATCAGTGTTTTCAATTGTTATTTTATGCAATGTAATTAAAATTCTAACAGCAATTACAAAGATGTTAAATAATGTTTTACATTCAATGTTTCTACAAATAATGGCAAGTTTGTCACAAAATTTGAAAATATTAAGTGTATGTGATAAAAAAATGAGCAGATATCTAATTTATCTTAAGTGCTGATAATCTAGTCAAAACTATTTTGTTCATGAAATTCAACTTTATTGTATATATATTACTATAACAAATTATTATATTACTGTAAAATACATACCAAACAAATTAATAGCAATGGCTTCCGTCCATAGGCATCTGAGAGACTGCCAACTATAGGACTTGTTAGAAATTGAAGGAAACTATACATTGATCCTAGAGCACCTCCAAATAGAACTGACACAAAACGCTCTGGTGCACCAGTAATTTTTTGGAATTTATGTATTACATACAATAACATAGAATATAAAGTGTTAGAATTACCTTCTTCTTTGTTATAATAATCTAGCAAAGAAGGCAAGAGTGGTAATATCATTGTAAATGCTAATAGATCTAACAATAATGATAGAAAGACCAAGCCTATAATCTTCTTGTTATTAACTTTTTTATTTATATTATTTTTCGATCTATTATTATTAAGATTAGTAATTTCTTTCTCACTGTCTTTTCTATGTCTAGCATCCCCATTGTGATCGCTTAAAATCTAGAAAGAAAATATATTATAATATAAAATAAATATTTAATTACTTGTACGGCTTTATTAAGAATATATTAGAATGTATTAAGGGTATTTTTATATAAAGAAGTAATAATTTAAAAATTTCACATTTTTAATACGTATACTAATTCACAAGTTTATTTATTCGTTACAAATACAAAATACTAATTCATAAGTTTAATTATTAGTAACTATTTCTTTTTTCTTATTATTTCTATCTCTTTATTTCGCATAGCAAGTATAAGGATTATTTTTATATTATTATATTTATGATCTTACCATTGTTATGCCCGTTAAACACTATTTATTTTTTCAGTTATGTCGATTATATTTAATACAACACGGTCCGTAAACTTTCACTCTAAAAGTGAGAGGTATAGAATAACGAGCAACGAAACTTATTTGATGATTCGTATTTGGTGCTTACTTGAATCTTGTCAGCTGTCATTATCAATTGTGAGTTTTGACATATTAATGAAATTTATCTCTAGTTTATACTATTACAATGGACCATTCATATTATGGACAGTATATACTAGACAAGTCGAAAATCTCACACCACAACTGGTAGAATAATTTAACAGCATACTGTAAAATTATAATTTTAAAATAAAATCTTAACTGTTATCAATATGACATATAAACGTACTTATGTAAAGTTTAAGCGTTCATTTGTAGGTGAGTAATAGAGTGAGAGTCGACGTAAATCAGCAAAAAATTCTGTGTAGTCTAATAGAACAAAGGTTGGTTGAGATTTTGTTCTTTTATTTCTAGATATATATATATATATATATATATATATATATATATATATATATATATATATATATATATATATATATATATATATATATATATATATATATATATATATATATATATATATATATATATATATATATATATATATATATATATATATATATATATATATATATATATATATATACTTCCAACTAAGTTGTATAAAATTTAAAAATAAAACGCATTTCATAGGATCAAATGATCTTGAATATAAAGATTTATGTGACTATTATTGCAAATAATTAAAAATATACTATAAATTTCCTACAAATATTAAAACTCTATCCTTATATATAATAGAAGAAGAGCTTGTGAGTTGTGACTAGTTGTTATATGTTACAACATATAAATTATAAGCTACTTACTACTTACATATTATAAGTTTCTAATAAACTACTATACATGTATATTTACATCAAATAAAGTCTATGACATCTATTGTATATCGTTATGAGGCATTGGATTTAATCTGTGGCAACAGTTCGATTCGACGCCATTTTACGTATGTTTAAGTTTTCATGAAGACGTTTGTAATTAATATTATAAATCTGAAAACTGTTTAATGAAAATGGGTGAAGATAAAGGTAAAGAAGGATTAATTGCGATATATAATTAATGTGATAATTTCTTTATATAATACATTTTACATTTTACTGTAGATCGTCGGCGTAGATCGCGTTCAAGAGAAAGACGTCGATCACGCTCACGTTCCAGAGAGCGTCGTGAAAAAAGAAGAAGTAAATCTAGATCTCCCTCAAAAAGGTCACGCCGTCGCAAGCCTTCACTGTATTGGGATGTTCCGCCACCTGGGTTTGAACATATTACGCCGCTACAATACAAAGCTATGCAAGCAGCCGGACAAATTCCGGCTAATATTGTAGCGGATACTCCGCAAGCTGCTGTTCCAGTGGTAGGATCTACTATAACACGGCAAGCGCGCCGATTATATGTGGGAAATATACCATTCGGCGTTACTGAAGAGGAAACTATGGAATTCTTTAATCAACAAATGCATCTGTCTGGATTAGCTCAAGCGGCTGGTAATCCGGTTCTTGCATGCCAGATTAATTTAGACAAAAACTTTGCATTCCTTGAGTTTAGATCTATTGACGAGACAACACAAGCCATGGCGTTTGACGGCATCAACTTCAAAGGTCAAAGCTTAAAAATTCGACGGCCCCATGATTACCAACCTATGCCAGGAACTGAAAATCCAGCTATAAATGTACCAGGTAATCACATTTGTTGCCCATATATTCATTACTTATAATTTTCTGCTTAACTTAGTTTAACAATTATTATTTGTTTATTGTAGACTCTAAGCAATATCTTAATTTTTACTGTACTGGTGATATTATTATAGTGGTAATGTAAAGAAGTATAGTAATAGTTGTATTTATTTTTAGCTGGTGTTATCAGTACTGTAGTTCCAGATTCACCTCATAAAATCTTTATTGGAGGACTGCCTAACTATTTAAATGAGGACCAAGTAAGTTATTAAAATTTTTGCATACATTGGGTCATTGAAAACATTAATTTGTACAAGCTATATTATATTTTTTAATAATTTGTTAAATGTTTCTCAGCTGTGGCAGAAAAAAATCATAATTTAAGAATTTATTTTAACTGATTTTTACATATGTACAAATTTTTATTTTGCTTCTTTAATATTTAACACTTGTATGCAAAACTAACAATATGTTGTGTTACTTGAGGTGTATTTGATAATTACTATATTATATTAAGATCCCAAGATGGGTAAAGAAATGATATAGTTCATAACAATTTTTTTACCATGAATGCATGCTTGATTCTCATTTTTTGGAATAATTTATAAACATCCCTTTGGTCACTGTTAATATTTGGCCCCTATGAGTGTCAATATTAGGTACCAACAGAGGCAGTTTCCAAATAAATACTCTTCATTTGCAATAAGTACTACATATCTTTGTGGTGGCATTCTTACACTTCAATGTCTAAAGCATTGCTTTAGATCACTCTTGAAAACAGTTCCCAATTTGATAGAAAACCCCCACTACTTTAAGAAAAAGTTGTTCCTAACAGTTTGTTTGCTTTCTGCAGTTGAACTTAAAATTAATTGTAAACTATTTAAAATTTCAAACAAATGCTTAATACAAGTTAATGTTTTATATTATAATTTATCATAATTTTTTTTAACAATTTAAGTTTTTAAGAAGAATAAAAGAGAGGAAGCATTATAATAACACTACAATAAAAATATAAATATTCAAGCTCATGCTATAGAATAAGTTGTATGTCCCTTCATAAATTTAGTTTTTTTCATTTATATGAAAATATGTTAACATTTTCATTATAAGAAATGGTTTAAGTTTAGATTTTTTGTTTAAAATACAAAATTTTTTTATTTGGCTACTATATCTAAAATTATGTGTTCCAGGTCAGTACCAAGTCCACATTTCTATTTAACTTTGGTGAAGTTTTTTCAATAGTGGGTTTAAGGCGTATGTAATATATTCGATATTTCATAAGTGTTTACTCGTTTTACAACATCCTCATATGTAATGTTGCTGCAAATATGCGTTCGAGCATACAGCAATTAGTAGCACGACAGTTTAGGTTAGCGGTGATCAGGTTAGGTTCCCTTAGTAGAAGTAGGAGCCGCTGCCTTTTCAGGGCGAGATTCAACAGTTGACAGGGCTACGATGGAGCTAGAGGAGAGCCGCGTGTTTATTTCCATTTCAGGAATTTTCAGGTACCCTTATGTTGGTTGAGCGTGGGCGGTCGACCCTCACGTTCAAGACTTTCTGAAACAACTCACTGATAAAGTTTGCTTTCTGCCCCTCCCTAGCATAGATTTGGCACATTCGCGGCCGCGTGTCACTGTTGTCTCTCATTCTCACCTTACGTCTTGTACTTGAGCGAGACGACGGCACGCCAAGGCAAGTCTCCTCTACTCACTTCTAATTTAATATGCGGCTAGTCACAGGTCAGATAACATTCATTCATGTTTGCTGCCTTGCATATATTAACGGGAACCAATCAATTTACTATAAACAACAAACTTCAATTGTCTAGACACTTTATTATCATAGTATATTCAAATGTTCATATACGATGATATGATGCGGGTGATGCGATTGTCCGACATTAATTCGTGCACTGATATGCAGGTTAAAGAACTGCTGATGTCGTTCGGTCAGCTGCGAGCCTTCAACTTGGTGAAGGATTCCTCGACAGGCCTCAGCAAAGGTTATGCCTTTGCCGAATATGTCGATATATCGATGACCGACCAGGTACTATACAAAACAATACATATTAAATATGTTTAAGAAAATGAACATATTTACTATAAGAAACAACTTCTAGGCAATCGCCGGTCTAAATGGTATGCAGCTGGGCGACAAGAAGCTCATAGTTCAGCGCGCGAGTATCGGGGCCAAGAACTCTACCCTAGGTAAGTGTGCGTCCGACACGACTCAACAATCGTGTCGACAAAATATTTATAAACTGTACTAACTAACGGTATTTTATCGTAAGAGTATTTAGATTGTAAGTACACGTTAGTTATATTGTCAATCGTTTATATATACGTTGGTTTATGTTGGGTAATTTGGAATTAAGTAATTGCTTAGAGTCTTTGTACTTTCTGTCGGTGTCACTTTCTTTTTGACCGTCGCATTTGATTTTTTGTTGAACCCTTGATATTATTTTGAATTGTTATAACCAGATTACTAATATAATCCGTTTGCGCAGCGATGACGGGCGCGGCGCCGGTGACGCTGCAGGTGGCGGGGCTGACGCTGGCGGGCGCGGGCCCCGCCACGGAGGTGCTGTGCCTGCTCAACATGGTCACGCCCGACGAGCTGCGCGACGAGGAGGAGTATGAGGACATACTCGAGGATATCAAGTTAGTACTATCATGTACATTTGTTGACTGTTTATAACAATAATAGTGGTGACGTCATGGAGATGCCCGACGTATTCATAATTATGTATACTTTGAATGAATGGAATAGAAAGGAATGGAATCAATGAAACTGTGAATAGATTTATATTGAATAAGGACTTATGTGAAATTTAATCATTAGGTTATATTTCTTTTGAATTATGTTAAGATTTTTTGTGGCTATGTCATGTGTGAATGAAATATTGTTGTTTTATTTGTTATTCATCTTTTGCGATCTTTTTTAGATGTAATGTATAATGAAATGTTTCTCTATTAATAAATAAAAATTATTTGCTATTTTTCAGAGAGGAATGTAATAAATATGGTTGTGTGCGGAGCATAGAAATTCCAAGACCTATTGAAGGTGTTGAAGTACCTGGATGTGGAAAGGTACCACTTTTCTTTAATCTAAATACAAAATTATGGTTTGCATCAAAATTAAGAATAATATAATGTATTAAATATTTTCAGGTATTTGTAGAATTCAACAGCATTGCTGATTGCCAGAAAGCCCAACAAACACTTACAGGACGTAAATTCAGTAATCGGGTTGTAGTCACTTCTTACTTTGATCCTGACAAATACCATCGCAGAGAATTCTAAATACATGTCCTTACTAATTAATAATATTTCTTCATTGCAAAATAATAATTAAAATCTCGTGAAAATGAATTGTTTTTGAATGGAATGTGCAAGTGTTGCACAATTAAGTGTATTAACAGATAATAATAAAAATAAATCTATCTTTGGTTCCTTTTTTATTTCAAACTTTTCTTTTTTATACAAGTACCTTAAAGTTAAATTTTAATACATATTAAATTGAAGTGCTTAAAATTATATAATTTTATGAAATATAAATAAATTTCAATGTATTTAAATTATACACTATTATCATGTTGCAAAGCTGGTTGATAAGTGTTAAGAGTCCCAGTTTCTGAAGCAAGTACGATTTTCCTCATGATTATGTATAGTACGCCTCCAATGAGCAACATACCGATTCCAGACATTAAACTTATAGCCCAAGCGGGTACTGCGTTTCCATCTGTAATTTTAAAAATAGTATACAAAAACATTACCAATTGAAATTATTTGAAATTTATGCGGAAAATCGTGAGTATCACTTGAATCAGTGAACGGACGTAATCTAAGTAAGCGAGGTAAACGTAAAGTTAAAAAAGAATATTTATTCTTTTTAATTATTGTATTAATTAAAAATGTATCTTTTTTATGTAATATATTTCCTTTAAAATAGCTTCCTTTAAAATATTTTAAATATGCCAACTCCAACGATGGAGATAAAAAAATTATTACTTTCCTAAAAGGGAAAATGACTGATCAATAGTATACGCAAAGTGCTCGATGGAGAATATTCTGTACATCTAAATAAAATTAAAATACTTAATCTACTACTAAATACTCTTAAATTAATATTATTTTTCTCTAATAAGTTCAGTGAAAAATAAAATGGTCTTTTAAACTACATATACTTAATAAACGTAAATAGTTTTTAAATGTAAAGGAGGTTACTTGTATTTAAGTAAAATAATAATATGACTCACGATAGTATGTACGAGTCATAACACGCCTTCCTCGTAAAATTTTTCTTCGTGCCTCTGCTTCATGTGCAAATGTACTGAGAATTACTGAAAACGAGTAAATATTGCTTAAAAATATTGTTCTGCTTAATAGAGTAGCTAAGTAACAATACTAATATAATAATAAATAAGTATTTAAAACAAGTTTCATTGAAGTTCTAGTTATAACTAATAAAAAATAGTATATTCATTTCGTTTAATAATAAAATTATTTAGATTCAATTTTAGATATCATGATATTTGATATAATGGTATTAGTTGTACACTATTCTGAACATGTTATATCAACTAATACTGCATTTACTTTGTAGCTTTTAGAGAGAAGAATAACATACACTATACATTTTTATAGTTATGTACTGTACTTACCAAGCACCACAGCAAGATAAAACCAAACAGATTTCCTCTGAGCCATGTTTTTTAGCTTTTGTACGTTTCGTCAATAAATAAGTTATTTCTCTTTGTACACCACAATATAGTGCCAGTTATAGGCGTGTTCGGTTGCCTCAAATGCGTATCTCGTAAAGATAAGATACTGATTAGTAATATGATAAGACATGGCATACTTACGAAGGCAATGTTAAATTAATCTATAAAGTATAAACGATCAAATTCTTTTAGAAGTAGGAATTTTTAATGATTAATATATCCAGCAACCCTGTTTTTTTATATATGAAAATATTAAAGTAAGTATCTATCTTAAAAAAGTGTTTTACTTTTAAAATTTTTATTTACATATAAGTTATTACGAGTTATTCTCTACAATCTCGTTAATTAATAACTTGTCAGCAATCTCAGGAGTTTCGCCATAATGGATTTGGGATTACATAGCTCACCGTATTTCATCATCCAAATAAAATGTCTCAACAATTTACAAGTTTCAGCTCAATCAGTTGAAAAATCAACTTCTAAATTACACCCAAGTAAAAGACATGGTTGATATACATGGCAAATGAAATAAATACTTATAAAAGTATATTTAATCGACAGGCCTATATAAATTAAATAAAAAAAAACAACAATCATGTAAATACTATATTAATTACGCTAATTAGTAATAAGTTACTACAAAACAATTATTCTTTAAAAATATTTTTTAAATTTGCCTCGGCCATAACATTTGCTGTCACAGATTCAGGGTTCTTTGAGATGCGCTTCTCTGTTTGTCTCAACTCCATTTGTCTTTCACTTTCTGTTGCTGCCACAGATTTTTCAACAATTTCATCTTCAGTGACACCTTCAGACTTTAACTGTTCATATTTTTTTATTAGCCTTCTAATTTGTGTCTCTCCAGCTGGACTTAGCATATTGAGGCTTAAACCATGGCCTTTTGCATGAAATTTCCTGAAGTGAAAGAGAAAAAACTACTTACATTTTATTTATTAGGGAACTGTAAGTTATTTAAACTTATAGTTAAGTTAGAAATTATTGTCCTGTAGATAAAAGATAACAAAATACACTAACTATGATTACAAATGAAATTACATAAAAAATTCTTGTTCTTATTCCATTATAGTCATGCGTGAGGATAAAAAATATAATCTTACGCTCTTATGACATCTTCTTTGTAGAGAATTTGTCTAATTGGTTTCACTTCAGGCTTTGGTCTTGCAAATTTTGGTTCAACTGTTGGCGGGAATGCCTTATATACATCAAACCACAGAGGTCTATCATCTGGTTTCATTGCACCATGTGAGAGAAGACCCTTTACTCTGTAATAAATTGGAAAAACAATAAGTTATATTGTAACTGTTAAGTAAGTATTATTTCTAAAGCTATTGCTACTTATTAGAACAGCAAAAATTTTTTTAAGTATAATATTGTTCTGAATAATCTATTTTATGTATTAATATTTCAGATATTCAAATAAAAATACTCTTTGCATTTATTGCAATTTTAAGGGAAAGAGGATTACTAAAAATAAAACCAGTTTAAGTTTATAGTATTTTTATAATATCAAAACAACATATGTTTTTTATTTTAGTCAAAGTAATTTGGAAATGGATAAAGAAGTTTTTTTTACACTCAAAAATAAATTATTTCATTCATACAATAATCATTCAGTAGCTAGTTAATTTATTATAAATTTTGTTTATTCATTCTCATAAATTATTAAAAGTCATTTTGCATAGCTTGAATAAATGATCTTCGTAAAGTTTCCCAGCCACTGCGTTTTGTTTCAGATATCAACTTCTGTTTTAGTTTAGTAATATCATCTTCCAATTCATCTCCTAACCTATCCATATCAGCTTTTTGCTCTGCCTCTGTTTCTTCACACCTGAAGTAAGATAAAAAAATAAAAAATATTTTTCATTTAAATAACATTTTATCAGACAATTTCTGATACTTACTCTTTTTTAAATGTTGAATGAATTTCTTGCAGTGCCCTAAGTTTTTGTTTGTGTGCAGCAGTAGCTTGTTGCATGCATTTCATAAAGGATCCAGTAAGGTGTTCTAACTTTTGTTCATTTTCTTTTAAAATGTTATAATCTGCCTCAAAATGTGTTAAAACTTCAGACAAACTTTTTAATAAATTTTCATTAACATGTTTCCTAAAAACATTTCATATAATTATTACAAGTGTTTATAATATAATAATATTGTTATAATTATATAACTCAGTAATTTACATAACTTACCTGGACTTCAATTGCTTACTCATGACATTTAATATTTTTTGGCGAGATTCTCCACAAACTTCTATTCCTTCATTAAGTTTCTTCTTTTTATTAGCATTAGTATGTCCAATTAAATTAGGGATCTCTTTCTCTACGGTTTCTGATCTGCGCTTCGGCTGTTTTTTATTTTTAGGAGATTCATTCAAAAATTGTGATTCATTAATAAAGTCACTTAAATCTTCAGATATAAATTTAGATTTCGAGGATTTCTTGAGAGTTGACATTTTTATAAAGATATTCGCTTAAATATTACAAGCAAGTAGCTCACTTTAAATGGCGCCAAATGTATAGTAACTAATAACCAAAATATATGGCGGATACCAGGAGTATTTAAGGAAAAAATTCCCGGTAAAAATATTTTCAAAAATAGAATGTTGTCCACCGAGATCGCGGAACATTTTATTAAATTGTCTAAGGTTTGATAATGTAAAGTGGGAAAAGAGTCTCAAATTAATTAAATCTTACCTAGTAAATATAGTCCCAATTCTTTCTAATCGACTGGTTGCCATTTTAATACACTTAAAAATATGTTTATTGTAATTATTAAAATAATTTTAGGTTATATAGGCTTTGACATGAAAAGGATATTTATTTTTAAATGTCAATTCGTAAGTCAATGTTGTCAATGTCAAATGATGTTGACAAGCTAAAAAGTAAAACCTAGTTCTTCTCGCTGCTAAGAAACATGAATGACCAAAGAGTAGAATAGTAAATATACATATAATGTACAATGCGACAGCGGATCGGTTAGTTAGAATTCTCTAGAAAATTATTTTTTAGCATAGGTAAAACTTCACAGTAGTCACTTTGTTTACATTTCTCTCTGTAACATTCTGTAAAAATGAATAATGAACGATTCATGAATCATCTTATTCAGGGTTATCTATTATATTTTTCCAGACAAATGGAAATAAGTAACTTAAAAAAGCGGGACGGGTTAAACGTGAAAAGCGACATTTTAAATATTTTTACTTTATTCAGCCCAAGTGGGCAAACAGATGGTTTCAGCAGTTCAGATGGTGTTCGACATTATATATTTTGATCATTTGCTGCAATTAATATATCGTATTACTTAAACATAATAGGTGGTATCTGTGTGTTTGTTCCCCACAAACAACAATAAACGATGGATTACAAGATATCTGTATGACAAGTTATCTTCATACGTTGGACTTTTATACTAACCCTGGTCGATGTCGCTGTTAAGTGCAATAGTGCTAACAGCATGATCCTTACAAACAAAAAAAAATTATGAAGTAAAAAATGACTATAACTCTATCATTAAAATATCAATTTGTTATTTTTTTAACAAAACTAAGTTAAAACAATTTTTTTTTGATGCTCAAAATCCATAAAATTTTTAAACTTACTAAAACCTTATTGGATTTCGACGTTTTATTTGTATGGCAAGACTAAAATGTGACACCAAAATATTTTTCATCAATTCAATTGTTATGCCTTTCCATTCTATCAATTTGTTACTAAAAATGTATAGGTGTTTAATGATAGATAAGGGTAAAATATATAAGCACAAATATTTATTAACATTATTCATACGAAATAAGTATTATAACATCACAACACAAATTGCATATAATTCAAGGCAATCTTCGAATATAGAAAAGTTAGATATTCTTATATATTCTCATTAAATGATATATTTCTTTACATTATTTACAGAAAGAATTACCTATAAATTTTATGGCTCGTACTTATTAGTGGTAAATGAATTAATTGTATTTAATAATACATTATATCGACATATCTATAATGAAGCATTTGAAAAAATAAATTAAAAACAACAGATGAAATGAATGAATTTTTAAATTAAGACTATTTGTGTTTGACTTTATTCGTCTTGTTTGCCTTCTGCTATGACTGCGACCGATGTTTTCTAAAGCACCTCTTGTCGGCCTGACGTGTAAGAATATCGGAGACAAAATTTCTATGCTTGAAGACTCGAAGTATATCTTCACGAGCTTCCTGGATTCCTTCACATACTATTTTGCTTCTTTGTATGTTACCCTAAAAATAGTAAGTGTAGTAATTTAAGTTTCTCTAGTATTTTTATATATTGTATTGTACATAACATTACTTCTGCAAAATGTTAATATAAGTGACTATTTTAAACATTACTATTAAATATAATAATCGGCCATTAAAAACCTACCTTAATCAGTTCTAGTAAGGTGTGCTGTAATGTCTGTATCGGTAAGTGTGCACGTGCAGAGGTCGCTTCTAAAGCACGCAGTATTCCTTCAAGCTGCTCACTCACATCTAACTCTAATGATACCTGAAAAAAAAATTGTATTAATTTCATTTATTTAAAGTTTAGTAATAATTCATTATCCATATTGCTAACCAAGATAGACGATTTTTTATAGCTTTACTCTTTATCCCACATATCAGGGTAGGCAGAGGGAACCGCAGGAACCATAGGAACCTAGTGTTAATACACTGTCTGCTTTCCGCCTTCTTGAAGCATTGCGTGTCGAGTGGCGGAACTCAACGCCGCGCTTTACCCAGTACCAGAGCGAAGAATATAAAAATAGAAACCGTCGCGTTAACAGGCAGGCGCTACGCCTCTGTGCCTCGATAGTCCTCCAGATAGATATATAATATTTTGTAACCACTCGATCTTGCAATCGTAACACCTTCACATATCTTAATACATTATTAAATTGTCTTTCTAAGCTACAATTCGTAACAACAACAACAGTAATAACCAAATCGTCCATCTGCGCGGTGAGGTGGTGCACCTTCCAGCCCTCGGCGCTGGTGAGCACGTGCTTCTGGCTGGCGATGGCGACGATGTCGCGCGCGCGCACCTCCTTGCGGCGCACGTCCGCCGGCCGCGTGAAGTGCCGCTCCGTGCTGCGCCACCCGCACACGTACGCCGCTGTCAGCGACGGGCCTGGCGGGAACATGGAAAAAAATAATGATCATTTACTGATAAAAATAGTGTATGCAATTTAACAAATCACTAATACAGTTGCCATTCTATTTAACAAGATTATTAGTGAACAATAATTGTAATTATAATAAAAAAGAAGTAAGTAAAGTATGTTTCACATCACGTATATACATATACACAAACATACATGACAGATTGTAACAGCTAATAATATAATCATACTAATATAACACCAAAATAATGAGTAATAATATTATACCCAAGTAGAACTATGAATCTATAATATTTTTATTTTTGTACAACTATCAATTATTAATTAACATTATAAATATGTTCAAATGGCAAATTTTTACAGAGGATTATTCTGTTTTTTTTAGGAGTATAAAATAAGGTGTAACTGTTGAACGGGGTTCACGACTTTGTAAATATTGAAATATAAGTTGTATCATTTGATTGCGCTGAATTGGATTTTATGAGCCTTATTTTTTTATTATTTGCAGAATTTAACATCGTGTCACATCTACTATATTTTATAGATATATAAATGGTCTTGACAGATGGACGACGATATGTTCATATGGGTCTTATTTTTTATTTTTTGGTATGGAACTTCACATCCATCAAACATGGTCTTTGTAATGCAAAGACACAAATCAACTGTACAATTAGAAAAAATCTAATAAAACTTAACAATAATTATTTATCCTTTGACATAGTTTTTAAAACAATTAAAGGTAAACATCGTTAAATAACATAAATTTTAGTTCACATACGTTTTGGTAATGGAGTGACCGCAGGTACCGGAGGTGGTGAAGGTGGTACATCTTCAGTAGGGAACTCGTATTGCCGAATTTCATTAACTAATCTGTAATATAAAGGTATATATTATTTATTATGTCTGAAGTTATGCTTCTCTAAGGAAAGAAAAATGCTTTACATTTACAAACTTCTAATTTATATTGGTGTTCTACCAATATAAATTAGAAGTTTGTAAATGTTAATAATGTAAATTTGTTGAATATTTGTGGATTTGGGATGAGAGTACATGAACAGTATATAATAATATATTTTAAATCCATTGACATTTACATGTGGTTCACAAAAACATTAATAAAGATTAGTTTTATAAAATTTTGAATTTAATTTTTATAAAAATAAAAATTCTTAGATTATACAAAACTGTACATAATTTAATATTTATTTATATTTTAAATGTTACATTTATATTCATATCTTAATATATGAAAAACAGATTTATAAATTACACATTAATTTTCAATACCCTACATTAAAGTAAACTTATACTTTAACTTCAAACCAGTAGACTTACGTTTGTTTCCTAGGCTTTTTCCTCGGCGACAAATCCTGTTCAGGGGTCGGCGGGTCGGGGTCGAGGTCGGGAGCGGGGGAGGACGGGGCCGATATTGTCGTCGAGCCTGAGCCGGTGGCGCGCTCCCCCCGCGGGACGTCATCCCACCCCGAGCTCCCCTTTGACCTGTACACTTGACCTATCGAATTTATGTTGGACAGGGTGGTCATGTTGCTCACTATTGTTGTCACTGTGTTGAGTGTGGAAGCAGCTTTTGTTGGCGATCTGGTGGGATAGAAAAATAAATGTGTAGGTTGTAGTGGCAATGTGTTTAGATAACATGATTCCCATAGAGATATATATTTTTTGGGTAACTAAACGGTTTAAAAATTTATTATTCATTCATATTCATATTCATATTCATATTAATATCATAGCAATAATGAATTCTACAGGAATGGCAACTAAAATATTAAATTGTTTCAAACATCTTATGATGAAAATGAAATTGTGATTTTGTAGTTTTTACTTACTGAATTGTCTATAAGACATATATGTCATGAAATCTATATTAATAATTAACTTACCCATCAACATCGCGTTTTCTTAATATTGAAGGTCTAGCCACAAGCGGCGACTGAACGGATGTAGGCTGTTGGCGGGTTTCTGTGGTCTGCGTAGTCACTATATTTGCTGTAGACATTTTTGATTAATTTTTATATAATTAATAATTAGTTCGAATTAATTATTTCTTTCAAGTCGTTTTGCGGGGAAACTTAAATAACGAAAATGGAATCTATAATCCATTAATTTTTAAAACAGAGTATGTGTAATATGAAATAGTTTTTTTCATATTTCACAAGAAACTTTTTTTTAATTGGGTGTTATGAATTCAAGGTATAAATAATCACAATTTATTAAACCGCTTAATAAATGTTACGTTATATATATTTATACCCATAAACCTAATAAATAAGATAAAAAACATATCACTTTGAACCTTTCTGCTTTTTTTATATATGTAATTTCATTAAATATAATAGTAGCCTGTAAGAGAGAGCTTACAGCAATAAAGCCGCCATTGCACATAATTTCTTAAACATATTGTTAGAAAAGTTATCCGTTTCCTTTTGAAGAATAAAGTATTATTATTATTAAAAAAATAACCATTACACATAGCTTAATCTTATCACAAATAGAAACAATAGCACATACTCTGTGTGGTCGTTTGCACGTGCGCGTAAGTAGTAATCGGACGGATCTGCTGTATCTGTGTGTGTGTGTGCAGCGCGTGCGGCTGGTGCGGGTGGTGCGCGTTGTGCGCGTGCTGGTGCGGCTGGTGCGCGCGCGGCACCTCGTAGTACAGCTGCGGCGGCGCGCTGTTGCCGACGCCGCGCACGCCCACGCTCGCCACGCCTACCACCTGGAGGTAATTACTGTTACTCTCTAATATGTACTGTATGTAGATGGATATGGTTTGCGAGTTGTGTAACTGTGTGTGTTATTTAAAAAAAATAGAAATTACAATTACGTTATATTTTTTGAAATTAAGACAGATGACAAAAATGACAGAATTGTATTTTTTATAATAAAATATAACGTAACTGAGAATTTAGCAAAGAGTTTCATTCAATCAAATAAAATAAATTAAAATAAAAAAAGTAATACTAAAATAAAATGTAATCTATTTTTGTTTAGATATTAAGTAACCAGATGAATGGGATCTTAACATTATTTTACGTGTAGTACTTTGTATGTATGTCAAATTACCTTTGTCGGTTGATAGTTACGTTGAAGAAGAGGCAATGGCCGCGTGGTGAGGACGGGAGGAGTCGGAGTGGGAGCGCGCGGCGTAGCGCCTCGTACTGTACTCGATATTACACAACTCGCTGAAAAATTTAAATTATTTAGAAATAATAAATACAAATAAATTAATATGAATGGCACATTTCGAATTGCGATCAATTCATTCCTTGTTACAGATTAAATATTTATTTATATGTATAAAAGTAATTATACAATACCATACATTCTATAATTCCATTGTATTTAAATATTAATAAAATATGTATATCCTAGTGTATATGGTTAAATCAGTTAATATTTTCTGTCACAATTTTACACATTAATTACATTATTTGAATTACTAGATATGAATGCTTATTACTAGAGGTCTATAAAGTAACAACCAACCACATCTTTATATTTTTAAGATTCTATCCTTTTTTAAAAAAGTTTTTTCATGTCTGTTGAGAATTTAATTTTGTAGAAGTAGCAGTTAAGTTTATATTAAATAAATATCAAAGAAAAAGTTGTTCATATATTTTTTAAATCTCATATGTAATTTTATTATTGGGGTAGATTACATTTTGCAAAGTGTCATTATGTTAAATATAAAACACTTGTTGAGGAAAAAAAAACTGGGCAAACGAAAGACAAATCATATAGCAGTAATAACTCAAGTCAATTAAATTGAATTGTTAAAAATCACCTTTTGATTCTGAAAATTTGGATTCTAAGCCTTTTATGTAAATTGGACTTACACAACTATTAATGATTATGAAACTTGATTTGTTCATCAATTTTAATATGAACAAGAAATAGGAAAAAAATATTAATTTATGCATCTATAAGCCTAACATCTTAATTTTTTCCAACAATGGAATTATATTATAAGCATTAATTGTAAACAAAAATTAACATACGGCTCAAAACAGTACTGGCTGCTAAAGTAACTATAGTAGAATGGGCAGGTGCAGTCTGAGGTGCCGGCGAAGTGGAGGCCTGCGGAGGCTGAGGCGATGGCGAGGGGGCGGCAGAGGCGCGGGGAGCTGGCGAGCGAGCCCGGCAGCCATACACTAGTGCACGCCCCCGACCTCCTCTTGTGCTGTTTGACCATACACCACCTTTAATTAAATATATTTAAGTAATTAATTTTAGTTATGACAGTAAAGTAACAAAAAAATATATTTGTTTTAGCTATAATATTGTAATTAGTGTCATTAGGAGTCAAAAAATAAAATGCTGTAAATTTACAAACAATTTCAGTGAAAAAAGATATGCATCACTTTTTTTTTATATTGTTTTATGTTTAATGACAGTCATATGCAATATACAGTAGCAAGTATAAAAAAGGATTTTATTTTTTTATTACTTATAATTATATTTTACAAAAATATAGAACTCACTTTGATTAGAAGCAGGTTGAGGATTAGTAACAGGTCTTATGGCAAGTGAGGCCCCTGCTGCTAGACCACGAGGAACGTGACTGGTGACTCCTTTGCTCACCAATACACCTCCAGAATTACTGACACTCATGGTGGGTAGTACTGTAAGCAAGCAATTTGAAGTCGTTAAAATACAATAACATAACTAAAAAAAATATATATATGGGGCGTTGTACTTTTCTAGCGACAATCGGACATACAAATTTTCAGATCTCTCTCTTCTCTTCTCTTTAATAAAGTGTAATTTAATGTAGTCTAGTTATCGGAGTATTCAGAAACATGTAATGCGTCAATGATCTTCTTTATTTCAACTTTTGTGGAAATAGTAAGAAAAATAAACACCTCGGTCACAAAAAAGAATATTTTATTACTTATTATGATAATCAAAATTTTGTTTTTTTTTAGCTCTACTTAGTAAAATACAAATATAAAAGTACAATCATTTATTATTATCTAGCTCGATTTGTTCGAATTCTTATCGTAAGTATATAAACAATTACTCTTAATACTACTCCATCACATTTTTGCTTCTTAAGACCACAAACTTTAAAATATTCTGCAAATATTTAATATGAATATAGCTAAAACCTTGGTAATACCTTGTATGATCAATTTATAATATTATAATAGGTTATTTTGGTATTTTTTTTTAACTTCACGCTTTATCCCGCACATGGCAGGGTAGGCAGAGGGAATTGCAGGAACCATACGAACCTAGTGTTAAGACACTCCGATGCTTAGTTCCTGCTTTCTCTGTCCCCACTTTCCGCCGTTTTCGAGGCATTGCGTGTTGACTGGCGGAACTCAACGCCGCGCTTTGCCTAATTTCCAGAGCAAAGAAAATGGAAATAGAAAGATCCATCCTCCCCGAGTGGGAATCGAACCCACAAACAGTCGCGTTTACAGGCAGACGCTACGCCTCTGCGCCACGACGTCCTATTTTAGTATATGCTTTTAATAAACTGAATTCTATGGTACTTTAACGTTTAATTACAAGAGGGACACAATCATGACAGAGTAGATATCAAATAATCAACATGTAAACTTAATCCTTTAACATTTTTAAAGTTTTTAAAACAACAACAAAATATAATTCTTCTTTTGTAATGCTACATAAATAGTATTTCTTGGTAGAACCATTCTTTGGTACACAACAAATCAGACTAGTCTTATCTTTTCTATTACTCTACTTTTCAAATTCTTCTATTGTTTCAACAAATTCGTAATATATATATACAGCTTTTTTTTACTGCATTAATAAAACTAATTCAAATATTTTTTTAATGTCATCAACAGTTGTACAGAACATAACTTGAACATCTCCATCTTCATCCACACAACTATTTGCAACTCCTAAGTAGGTGTATACACCTATGTTTTTACTGGGTACTTTTATATATGCTAGATATGTATACCATTTTTAAGATGTCACAATGATTTTGTAAAAATGAAATATAATTAGTAACATAATTTTAATGTTTGGAAGAATACTGATTTTTTACCACAGGGAACACACCACTGTTGTTAGAAAAGTAGAATGCCCCATATAACAAGTCAAAATAAACATGCGTGTACAAGACACTAAATAATATTAAAAAAATACTTACCCGGTCGCGTGTTTTGTTGTGGTATAGGTGGTATTACCCTTACACTAGGTGGCAAAGTACGCACTGACGAACTGACTACTAAATTACCTGACCCACTGACCAAGCCACCTACATTCAGTAGTTGTGCATTATTTCCAGTAGTAGTGATACTAGTTTGCACATTATTTGTGAGAGTACTGTTTGCATTAGATACTTGAGCAGTTAATTGCGTGCCTTGACTTATTATTTGAGTACCAGGACTGAGAATCTGACCAGTCGAAATTAGTTGAGATTGTGATATTATTTGTGAATTTTGTCCTAATATCTGAGATCCCTGGCTTACTATCTGTGTCCCTTGCAGAATTGGTGATCCACTTATAATCATTTGGGGCTAAAAGAAAAACAAGTTCAATTAAAATATAATCAGTCTCTAAAGTTTCAATTACATTGAACATTAAATTATAGTTTATGAAATATGATTTATGCTATATTTTGATCTTTTTTTTTATGGTAGTATAATAGTACGTAGCATAAGTTATAGAATAAGAAAATATGCTAGGAATTATATTGTAAATAAACATTATATATAAAAGTGTTAACCTGAGATGCGACACCTGAAGAAATTATTTGTGCTGCTGTACGCATCAAGCCCATAGATCCTGTCCCGCCATGAGTAATAATTTGACTGTTGCTGGTGGTTTTACTTTGTCCTGGTATTAAATGAGCCATTTTTACTTCGTTATTGGCTATACCTTTAACAATAGTTATTTTTTGAGGAGCCAAGTCAATTGGATACATTTTTCCAGTTGTGACCGATCTATCATTTTCTAAATTGTTACTCATTTTTATATTCCAGAGAAGAGATATCACTGTCTTAACATTTTGTCTTACTAGATACTTTTTACTTTAAATCATAAAGTAAGAACTTCTTGTTACACAAATGCCTCGAAAATGTAAAAATTCGAACTTTCTTTGAAATTGACGGACCCAAATAAAGCCTTTCAGTTTTTAGATAGATTAAAAAAAACTCTATAATAGACAAATTAGCGTTTAAGGCATAGACTATAGAGGGATCGTTAACTTTGTTGAGGTGGTTTAAAACTGTGCAGATACTGCTTAAAAAGTTAATAAACAAAGCAAAAATTTTGTCTATGATACTATAACCATGGCGGGTTACGTAGGTGATGATGGTTTTTCTGACGAAAATATACTAAAGTTTAATAATGAAAGACGAAGCAGTAAGCAATGGGTTAAACTTAATGTAGGTGGAACATATTTCTTAACTACAAAGACTACTTTATGTAGGGACCCAAACTCATTTCTATATCGATTAGTACAAGAGGACAGTGACTTAATTTCAGATAGGGTGAGTGAAGAATTCACGCTATAGTGAAAGAATAATTTATTTTTTTGAGTATTATAATATAAATATACAAATTAATTTACAGGACGAAACAGGTGCTTATTTAATAGATAGAGATCCTACATATTTTTCACCAGTGCTCAATTATCTTCGACACGGGAAACTTGTTATAAATAATGATATAGCAGAGGAAGGAGTTCTAGAAGAAGCTGAATTTTACAATATTACAGAACTCATAAGATTAGTTAAAGAAAGAATATGCTTAAGAGACAGAAGACCTCTAAAAGATTCTAAAAAACATGTCTACAGAGTTTTACAATTCCATGAAGAAGAGCTAACACAAATGGTTTCCACAATGTCTGATGGTTGGAAATTTGAACAGTTAATAAATATTGGGTCTCAATATAACTATGGTACTGAAGAACATGCAGAATTTCTTTGTGTTGTTAGTAGAGAATGTGGCAGCTCCTTAAACAGCAATGACATAGAACCCACAGATCGTGCAAAAGTATTACAACAAAAAGGTTCGAGGATGTGAAGTTACCTCAAACATTATACCTGGTGGTTTTTGAGACTTAGTGTGAAATGTGTATATACATATTTTGTAGTGTGAAGATTGTTACTCTGTTCTATAATTCCAAGATTAATGTAATTTTAAATCCACTTATGAAATTAGCCATGTTAGGCCAAAATGGTGGTAATTGATATTTTAATATTTTCTTATATGCCTGGAATATGTTCATAAATACTCAGGTTTATAGTAGAAAAAGCTAGTTTTCATTTTCATTATATAAAAAATAAATGAAGAGATAATAGGTACATTTTGTGATAGTGAATATTACAATCTAAAACATATATAAGTATTTTATTTTGGTTACATATTTGCATATTTATACTGTCAATGTTTTAAATTTTATATTGGCAAAAATATAGCTTAGATATGTTTTTACTTTTTTAACAGAAATAAAATAAAATCCTGTTGTTGAAACCTTTATTTCACTGATAAAGAATTGACTGAAACAATTATTTATTTGACACACTTTACTTAATAGTTATTTACTATGTTAATTTCATAACTACATAATATATAAATCTGTAACACAATGTTTTTTAAAAAAATAATGATTAGAGCTATTTAAAACTTATGTTATTAAATTACACAATTTATTATAAAATATTGCATTCAACTGCATTAAATACAAGTTAACATGGAGTATCTATAGTAGATACTCTTATGTATACATTAGATTAATATATCAAAATACAGATTTATTCATTCACACATGTAAGTAAGGCAATGGGGTTTTTATTATTATGTAATATTCTAATTCTATAATATTAGAGTAACAAATTATTTCTGCCTAGCACCAGTCTGCCATGTATGTAAAATCAGAAAATAGTTTGTGATCTGCATTGCTAAGTGGACGAGGTTCTTTAGGTGGTGTCAATACTGCAGCTTCAGATGTAAATTCACTGTCAAAGTTACTGACATCTTCCAAATTATTTATTGTTGGCACAAATGGTGGCTTTACCTTACGGAGTAATAATTGTTCCCAGTCAACATTGCGGAAGAATGCTTGTTTCTTAACATCCTCTGCATCTCTTTCAGAAGAACCCAAACGTCTTTCAGGATTTTTTCTTAATAAACGACGCATCAATGCAATGGATTCTAGAGATAAAGTTCTGGGATAACGAACTTCATCATTGACAATTGAATCAAACACTTCACCTTCATCTTCACCTGGAAATGGAGATTCTCCAACAAGCATTTCAAAAATTAAAACCCCGAGGCCCCACCAGTCTACAGCTCTGGTGTATGAAGTTTCTGTTAATACTTCTGGGGCAAGAAATTCAGGTGTACCACAAAATGTGCCAGTACGGTCTCCCCAACCCATTCCCTCTTTGCATAAACCAAAATCAGCAATTTTAACATATCCTTCAGTATCCAGAAGCAAATTATCTAACTTTAAATCTCTATAAATAATATTATTCTCATGTAAATACTGTAAACCTAACACTACACAAGCTGCATAAAATACTGCCCTTGGCTCTGTAAAAACATCTGCATGTATATGCATCATAAGATCTCCACCTGCTGCATATTCCATGACAAAACAAACATGTTGGTCAGTTTGGAAACATGCAAATAAATTTACCAAAAATGGGTGCCTTATGGCATTAGCTACTTCAAATATACGTTTTTCAGATAAAAGTGAATCAACCTCATCTCTAGCGATTATATCACCTTTCTTTAAAGCTTTTATTGCAAAATACTCATTTGTAGGTCTATACTGAGCGAGGATCACTTTGCCAAAATGTCCTCTTCCTAAAACACTTAATAACCGAAAGCTGGTCATTGACATTTCACCTGACTGCCGCCTTGAATCTGTTTCTTTGCCAAGTGTTTCTATAACAGATGAAGATCTCGATGAAGAAATTCTCATATTACTTGTAATCTCAACAATTTGATCTTCATTGCTGGGAAATTCTAGAACTAACTTGGGCGATGGAGAAGGTGGGTATTCGACGAGTGGAGTGTTACATGAAGATGAATGAGGCTCTTTTGCAATGTAACTATCTCTAGTGTAAGAATCTTCCAGAAAAGCAAATGCTTCTTGAAGTTCCTTTTCCATTCTTAGAGTGGAAACATTTGGAGGTGGATGTACAGGTAAAGTTGGTTTCTGTGGTGGTATTGTTGGCACTGGTGGTGGGGGAGCAGATGGTAAGCCCAACGGTCGCACACCCGCCATACCAATAAGTGTAGCATGAGGATTCTCAACATCCTTGTTGTCAGGTTCATAATGATGATGTTGAGATTGAATATGTGCACTTTGAATATTTTGAATAGATGGAGATGAACGTTTTAATAGCCTGCCAAGTACAACAGCAGGGATGTGCATCTCTCCATATGACGGTCGGGGAATATTTTTGCCTTGTTGTTTGAATATCTTGCGTTGACGTTGTAGTTTTGGCTTTCTTGATATAATGGGGTTTAGAAATTTTATTTCTGCAAACAGAAGACCTTGAGGTTCCAATTCAAGAGCCATACCGTGTCGAATGTCATCAATAAATTCTTCTAATTTTAGAAATTTCACTGCACACAGACCACGCCAGTCTTTCCAGTGGATGCCAATTTCAAGTTCTCTGGATTTATCCAACTTAATAGTAAACCTGAAAATATATTATATGAAAAGTTATTTTTCTATAATTGATATTTTAAAAATCAATTAACATTTAAAAAGTCAGAATTATTAATATGGAATCTATAAAATTCGAATCAAATATCAAGGGAGACACCAAAACACTGAGTTATAGGCTTAGATTTTTTGAGTTAAGGGAGAAAGTGAGTTAGTTATTGAGTTAATATATAATAAAAATAAATAACAATTTAATTTGTCTATTGTCGGAGCCAATATTATTTTTCTTAGAATTATCTTCCTTCTTTCTAGAGGTAATACGTTTCAAGCATTTGAGTTGTAAATGTTGTCAAATAAAACATTGCTATATCAAGATACAGAGGGCGAATTTCACTTTTCGGGTTATAGAGGGAAAATTTGTACCAAAATAAAGATTATTTTAACTAATAGAGTTGAGATTTCAAACAATGGAGTTTTAGTGTTTATAAGGAAGGGATTAAATTTTTTATTAGAGACTCTCTAGATCTAATATTATATTATTTATGTATTATTCCAAGCATATTTGTAGGTAATTTATTAGTATCACTCAGTCCTTGAAAATTAAAAAGTGACACTCTTTATGTCAAAGATTAACATTGATATGATTTTTAAACAAATAAAAGTACACTTATTAATTAATTGAGGCAAAATTGAACACAATTGCTTTCAGTTCAGATTTTTGAATAAAAAAAAATTTTTCATCTTGAACAAAATTACAATTTCTTATTGCTTTAATGTACCTATTCATTTTACTTATAATAATGGTTATTCATAAGAAATACTAGTAGTACTAGTATTCTTAGTCATGTAATAAATATGTTGTTAACTCAGCCTAATGATAAGATAGTATGATTAATCATATATGAAAAGTGTTATTTTAGATTATGGGAAAAGTTACAAAAATTAAAACAATATTCTTATAAATTCTTCCTGTAGAATTAAAAAATTGCAACCATGAATAAGAGGGACAGAGGGAACTGGAGGAACTGGATAAACTGAATGAAGGTGCATCACAAAAGAAATTTAGCTATTATTTTTTTGATTTCTATTTAGACATACTTACTACAATTATTTTACTAAAATTCCTGAGTAGGTCACTTCGATATATCATTAATATATTTACTTGTATTTATTTTGACAACTGTATCACAAATGCACAATGGCTATGATAAATATATATTGATTATTTGATAAAACACAATAGTTACCTTTGATCCCATGCCTGTTGAGAACAAGGTCTCCAACTAGTTTGAGCTACAGGTATGATTGTCCAATTTCATAACAGCCATAATTTCATTGCTTGTATCCTCTTTGATGCTATATGTATATTTCATAGAATTACGTATAGTAACTCCTTTTACAAAAGATTTCAAATCGGATGGGCTAGCAAGAGGATCCCTACGACTACGACCAGGAACATCTTCTAATAGATCTTGGCAACCCATCAATCTCACCTTCTAAAGTACCAGTAACTTGAACACAAGGGCTAATCATAGGAGCAGGAGATATAAATAGATTCCTTGGCCCACTAGCCCCAGTTAAACTAACATATCCAGGACTTGATCCTGTGCTTCTCAATTCATGGCCCAATTCAATAAATGCAGCACTCTCAGCAGGAAGTTCTTGACGACGCATATCCAAAGACTTGCGAAGCAAATCTAGCTTTTGGGTTGATTCAAGTAAACTAGTTTGGGCCTCTTGTAATGCTTTTTTGTCAGTTACTTTTTTATCACTCTGTAAAAGTCTTATAGCATTCTTTGATCCTTCAACAACAGCTGCCTCAATGCGAAGACGATTTCTAAGTTCTGCAATTCGTTCATCAAGTAGTGGATCAACGCCACTCATGTCTGTAGCCCGGCCATCTCCATTGGATCCTGCATTATCGCCTTTTTGTTGTTTACTTAATTTCGAAATACGTAATTTTAAGTACTCAATTTTGTCTTTCGAATCAGCTAACATTTGATGTGCTTCTGCAAGTAGTTTCTTGTCTCTAGACTGATTACTACTGCTTATGCTTTGAATCATATTTTCAGCACCCTGTTTCACTTTTAATTCTATATTTAATTGCTTTTCCAATGAAGCCAATTTACGATCGGTTGTACCTTCGCCCAGCTGGCGTTGTTGTTGGGCCGCTTCAGATGCCAAAATAATTTCTTCATCGTAAGACAAGTCTTCTGGCGATGTTGGTGTCGATTGACCGCGTGACAAAAGAAGTTGTGATTCTAGTTCCTGTAAGTCAGACTTAAGCTCGTTTAACTTCAAGTTTGCTTGTTTAACAAGATTTGCTACGTCAGCCAGCGATCTTCTATCTGTAGATACTTCGCGTAATTTTTCGGCACCTTCCTTTATTTTGAGTTCTTTACGTATCTCTCTACGTATGACATCCTTGAGCTCTTCCAACTTAGACGGCAATGCTATTTCTGGAATACATTCCGTTTTAATTCCATACTTGACACCCAGCTCGAACAGGACTGGGTGTCGAATGTAATCACTGTGGTAATAACCTGGGTCTGCCATAATTGAGGATGCACAGTCTAACGTCAGTTAACCATAATTATGTGAGAAAATATCACTATTATTGCTTTTTGATCACAAACCGAGAATGTAGTTACAACTTATAACACATACAACGTGTCTTGAAACACAAAAAGAAATCATGATGAAAAAACAATGAATATAAACTTATTCATTAAATTAAATTACAAAACAATTTATAAACAAGTTGGTCGGCCTACGAAACCAACGAGACGATGAAACCCTACCAACCATAGCCCATACTAACTCACCATAGACATTCATAAATGTGTGGGTAACAATATGCAGGCCAGGTAGCTTTGTTTTAATTTTAATTTATTAGTGAATGAACAAAAACTTATTTTGTCCAAATATTGATAATAAAATATGGCTTAAAATATTGTAATATAAATTTGATATTCCCAAAAAGTAATGTTCCATTATTCTAATCGTAAAAACCAATTAATGTTGATTTTATTTCTTAGTTTTACATTTGCAAAAGTATTAAATGATTTTTTTTAACTATATTAAATATTAATGCTATTGCTTCATTTCCTTCAAGAGAAATATTTGAATTGTTGTGTATGCGTTAACCAGTAAGTTTAAATATGACACCTCTACAACATAAAATACATATTGTCTATTAACAACACCATAGATGATACACTAATAATTGGCAATACCATAATAATCACCATGTAATAATGTAAAATATATTTAAAGTACATCTATTTTATTAGTTAAAAGTTTTATTACAAAACGACTAAGATAAATTTAATTTTTCAATAGAATTTGCTGGAAGGAAGCAAATTCACCTGTCAGTTATAGTTTTACTTGGCTGTATGCCCAATCTGTCAATAACATACTTTTATTATACACAAGCTGGGTCATCGTTCAATGGAAAATAATGCCCGTTAAAGTTGATATTACTCCTCCTCCGCCAGCAAATTCCAAACAACCTGGCGTTACTAAATCTTTACTTTACAACGGCTCAAAATTTCAAGGGCATCAGAAGTCAAAAGGAAATTCGTATGAAGTAGAAGTTGTGTTGCAGGTTAGTGTGGAAAACAAAGTACGCAAAAAGTGAAAATATGTGAGTGCTTTGCGATATTTAAAAAAATAAATAATTTTTTACTTTTAAATGAGGCGTGTGCGTTAATAGAGACATTTTAATTTATAAATATTCATAAAATATAATTGTTTAAATTTTAGCATGTTGATGAAGAAAATTCATATCTTTGTGGATACTTAAAAATTAAAGGATTAACTGAAGAATTTCCAACACTTACTACATTTTTCGATGGCGAAATTATATCAGCTAAATATCCTTTCCTAACAAGAAAATGGGATGCTGATGAAGATGTAGATAGAAAACATTGGGTATGGATAAAAATACCATTTATAATAAAATTTTACGATGTCTGAATAAAATGTATAATTTATTAATTTAATATTTCTTGTTTTGATTATTTTCAGAGTAAATTTGACTTGTTTGTACCATATTTGAAGACATTTAACTCTGACTCATTTGACTATGATTCTCTTGCAAAGGCTGATTATGTATTTATGAGGTGGAAAGAACACTTTTTAGTACCAGACCATACAATTAAAGATATAAATGGTGCTTCATTTGCCGGATTTTACTATATATGTTTTCATAAATCTGCTGCTACAATTGAAGGATATTATTATCACAGAAGCTCTGAGTGGTAAGTATTTGTGTGTGAATGTACATTTCAAAATTTTAGAGGTATATCCTTTAAAATTTTCATTTGTTATAAAATATGTGAATACTTTTACAATATTTTTTTTATTTTAAAGTTAAATATAAAAATATATAAGTATTTACACATTTTGAATAATGAAATATTACTTTTTTTTCTCTTTTATTTGTTACAGGTTTCAATCACTGAATTTAATCCATGTTCCAGAACACAGCATTCAAATTTATGAATTCAGATGAAATTGTAGAAGTAATTTTAAAACGGAACAACATTTGTTTTTGATAGTACTTACTTGTTTGTTAAGTCATCATTTCTTTTGATATTTAAAATGACTTAAATGGAGTCTCTTTAATGGAGATTATAAAATCAATCAATGCCATGATAAATAGTTTTTGAGCAATAGCTATAGCCTGTCTTTGCATGTACTTATGACATTGTAACATAACTCATAATGTAAATAATTTATTATTTAATAAATTAGTAATACCATGCATTATTGTTAATTATTGGTTTGTTATATCCTTGAATTATAGGGCTCTTAATTATATGATTCTTATTATTATGTGATATAATGTACAAATTTTTTTAAGGCATAGTCTATTGTGTTCTATACAATTTTATTTATTTCTTTGACATTTAGTTACCGATATTTTTTTAAGTATGTGCAAAATCAGGTTATACTTTAATTTGAACAAGTTTATATTTTTTTTAAGTCTATACTTGTAGGCATTATCAATGTAAACAGTGTTATTAAGAAAATTTAATATTTTTTTCCAATAAAATATTGAATATATGGACTTAGTCATTCTAACCCCTTATATAATATGATGTAGGGAAATTATTGTTTTAAATAAAATATCATTGCTTGTTCATTTCAATAAATTTATTAACACATTTATATTTACAATAAAATACTGGCATTGATAATTTTCTAATTTTTTCTCATTACACAGAATAATAAGCACATTTGAATATTAACTTTAACAAGAAGGTTCAAGTATATATTTTCATTTATTTTAATATTATTACTAAAATTAATATTTGTACAGAACAGATTTAACACATTTTTGTTGTATTTTTCTAAATGTCCTATATAATTATTATAAAATTATATATTTTTTTAAAATACACAAACGAAAGCTAGAAACAGTTGAATTTATAAAAGAACATTTAGTTATAATACCTGTTTGTAATTAGTAATTCAAATGCAAAACACTGGTTTGTATATATGCATAGTAGAGAAATTATGGCAAGTATATGACCACTATGCATCTAACAAGAAGTCAAATATAATATAAGAAAAAATTATATGTTTCGTATAAATGATTGCTTACATTTGATATGCCTCTTAGTAAAAATAAAGAGGTCATTAAATTATAAAGCAAACCATTTTTAATAGGGATTTATGCAAAGGGGAAACCTAGAATTCTAAATTTCTAAGAAAAGAGCTTTCAATAATATATAATTAAAGTTTTGCGGCTACATAACTAAAAACTTAATCTAAGCTTTGGTGGGATCAACATAATATGTTATATGAATAATAGTTCGGTAATTAATAATTATAATAGAAGATAATATTTTCATGAATGAAATGCACACTTTCTTGGTGAAAACAATGCAATATTATAAAATTAGACAAGAGAATTATTATAAAATTAAATGTTTGTGGAATAAAGTGGGTTGTAAATTTAATATTAGCATTATTTTAGGTATTTATTTCATTTTTGTTACTCTTTTAGGTGGGTTTTAATTGTCCGGTAATACATTAACTTATTTTTCACCATAAATAAGGTATAAGTAAGGTCTACATCTAAATACTCGGATGAACTTAGGTCAGCTGTATTATCTACATAAGTACTTCTTAATTATAAATATTAACATATTATAAAAGGCAAGCCAGTGCCGATTTATCAATAATAGATATCTTAAGAAACCATCTTGCATTACATTCGACTAACTCACGAGTCACAACAACAAAAAATATACATCAAATAGACATAAATTAGTAATACAACAATTTACATAATATAAAACAAAAATAATACTAGTTGATAATAATCAAATTTTCAGGAGATATAAACGCGTAGGTGTTGTTTGAAGGAATATTTACAAAAACTTAAACAGCTAACAAAAATTTTTACACTATGACTGTAATATTTGGCTTTAAAATAAATAGGCTTTATATAGTGAAAGCTATGGCGGAAACTAGATAGGGTATCTTTTAATTAATAGTAATATTAGTGAATATTAAATCTAATATAAATATTGAGTTGAAATGTGCAGAGTGCTTTCGCATAGCTTCCATTATATGACGTCGGGTAACATCGAGTTATCTAAGCAGTGAAGCAAACTATCTTTTAGAGGCCCCTTCGCTGCTGAACCAGTGCCTTAATCCTAAAAGGCTGTATAGGTCCTGATTGTTAGCATGAGACCTTATAGGATTCGCGTGATTTGCAATACTGTGAGAATATCGCCGTAATCCAGGGTAAATTTCTTGGCCAGAATGCGCTTCAGGGTAACGTTCAAAATAGCCACGTGGATGGAAATAGTGTGGATACGAATGATGGTGTCGCCGTGGATTTTCATGTGCATATACACCACCAAATTGTGTACGCCCAGGCCAGTAGTCCTGTAAATGTTTAAACGGATAGTTTGCTGGCGGTGATTGCGAGCTCTCACTTGGCCAAGGATATCTATAGTAAACAACGTTTTTCGGTGAATCTTTTTCATTAACGTCGCTTTCGACAATGTCGGATTTTTCTGGACTGAGCGTTTCTGCTGCTTTATTTTCTGCTCCTTTTGGCTTATTACGTCGATATTGTAGCTTAGTTCGTGTGCCTAATATGCTGTCTTCTAAAGGAGGGAGATTTTTGTCGTCTTTGGTGAAATTGTCGTCAGTAGATACTTCAGCATATCTGCTTATAAGTTTAATAGCTTCTCCGATATCGGAATAATCGTTTTCAGGATTAAGTTTAGTGTCATCGGCGTCTTTCTTAGTGTCCTTTGGTTTAGATATTTCAATGTTAGTGTTATTTTCGTTTATAGCTGCTTGTTGTTCCACTTGTGATGCATTTTTATTATTTACTCCTTGTTCATTCGATTTTACATGTTCAGATTCTGTGATAATATCTTGATTGTACTGATTTTCAGTGTCATACAAAACAGGGTCGACATTTACATGTCCGTATACCATTTCTTTCTGGCCTTCGTCAGTATTACTTGAAGTTTCACTTTCACTAGAATTCATTGCAGGACTGTCTCGCTTGGGTTTATCTGAATAGGACAGAAAATTGTGCAACACATTGTGTGATAGAATGTTTGTGTTTTGCGGAATAGTACCATTTAGTTTGGCATGAGCTTGTTGTAGTTTAAGTAGCTCCAGCTCAGCTTCTATACTGGTATCAGAGGTTTCTCCTTTTTTGACAAAGTTTATTTGTTGATCCTGCAAAAAGAAATATGTTAATTAATATGACAATTTTTATATATTATCTTCTAATAATTAATATTCTTTATAATATGTTTATTTTACTCTAATGTATTTATGCCAAACCTGTGCAGATGGATCTTGAGGTGAGCTCTGTGGATCGAGACCAATGGGGATGGACAACTGTAGTGGACCTGGATCTTCATCGCCATAATCATAGACTTCACCATTATTGGGCGCCGCGGTAAATAAAGCGTTAAGTTGATCCAACAGGAATGCGTTCGTGCTCATCTTTGCTTACCGTCACTACCTGAAACAGGAATAAACATAATTTTAATTATTAAACGTAAATTTTTTCTTGATTGTTAATTGGAAAGCATATTTAGTCTGGTACTCAAATAATATATTCTTGATACTTATAATCTTAACAATTAAAGGAAATATCTGTCTAAAAATGGAGAAATTTATTGTTATTGTGGATTTAACAAATATAATAATAATTACCTGAACGCAAGCTGTTCCATCTAGTCGATGTCCTTTCGGACAGACTAGGGGAGTTATGAACAGCGACTTAGTCGTGATGCGTCTCGGCGGGCTATTCTGGTTTCCATCCTCTGAACTTTGCAGCCAAGTCCGCCACGCGAGCTCGCCTGCTTGTCTGTCTAGGGTGCGCGGAGGAGCTCGGGTGGTTGTGGCTACGGGGCCCTCGGTCTCCGCCCCTAGTGCACACGACACAAGCAATACAATCCACGGATACCACATCGCAAACACCTGGAAACAATAGTTTGAACTTGTTAAATATATTTAAAGCTAATATTTAATAAAAATAAAATAACTTTAAGAAAAAATAATGTTAGAATTTAAACCTATTTTATATAATTTACATATATATTTATAGAATTTGTATATAAGGATATGGAAGTTAACGAATGATCCGGAGCACATCACATGAACTGGATCAAGGTTTGGCCTTATCTATTAGCGCAATGGGTGGATGGAAAACGATATGCATTAAGAAACTTCTCGTTCTTTTAATATTTATTTCTTAAAGCAAGAAATATTAGAATAATATCTATAAGTATTTTTTTATAAAAATGAAATTTATTTTAATACTATCCGTAATAGAGTAGCAATTAAGGGTCACTCCATAGCTAAATATAAACTTGAAATCAGTTGTTTTTGGTGGCGTGGAAGTAGGCTAAATTTAAAATCTTTTTTAAATTCATCTTGATCTTAATAACTTAAGTAATGACCCTGAGCCCTTTATCACTTGAGAAAGTGAAAGCAAGCTTGTTATAGACTTTTCACGAGCTTTCGATAGCATTCTTGATTTAATTAAAAATATTAAATTTTTATTTAATATTTAAACTTAAGAAAATAACGAGGCCCAAGGACAGCAATAAATTTTCTTTCCATTCTTCTATTCAAAGTCTTTAGATCCAGTGTCCCAATTTCCAGTGAATATCTATCATAATGAGACATTACTCTTTTCTTTCTTCAAGGACTTTTAATACATTTTTAACTCAAAATAGATAGCTTTACCTGCTTTGTAATGTTTAATAACATAGTTAGGGTATATTTTGGGCATCATTATAGGAATTGATTATGTGCATTACGTTTCGTTGTTTTTAATCCTATTTTTCCGCTATATCTCGCATTATATGTTAAAGTTAGCTACTAAATATAATTTATAATATTCTCACCGCTGATCATATTACCACAGGTGAGGATATTATAATTTATATTAACATTTTTAGGTGATAACTTGAAATCGATTTACCATTACAGTGTCTTATAAAAAATTACGTGTGCTTGTAAGAGGAAACGTGGCAGATGGCACTTATAACTTTTCTGTATATAGGTATTGTTTAATAAAAGGGTTCATTGTCTCGTAACACAAGTTATAACTACATCTGAAACTAGAAAGTGAAACACTAAATTGTGTTACGCTTGGAAGGCGGCAATCTCTAAGGAACACAATATGTGTGGTTCAACGATATGAATTTAAATTTTTGGAATTTTGTGCTCGTATGAAATACTATAAATGATGATTTATATGTACATTTTTGTTATCTCGATTACGGCGTTAAAGAATATCCAATTAAATTTAAATTTTATTTAGAGTAGTAGAGAATAGCAACCGTATTCGAGACACTTTAATTCAATAATACCTATGTCCCCATGTCTAATAATTTTACAACATCACCAATAGTTTTCCATTACTTCATATTTTAAAACGTATTTAGTTAGTCAACGAATTAGTCAATGTATAAAAGACAGAATTAGGCCAAGAACTATACTTATTCACACGCAAATTAATTAAAGTACACGGTCAAGGTAACAAAGGACTACGTTTACACTAAATGATATTAATTAATGCACGTTTGTGTAATTCATCGTATTTAAATGTTCAAATGCAAGTAGTAATTATGTAGAATAAAGTACAAAGAAATATATGTCTTTATTTGCTTTAAAATTGCATTACGGCGATTCGAGTGAGATTAATATGACTCATAGTAGATACAAGAAAATACATCATATTTAGAATATGTTAGCCGACTCCTTATCAAATGAGGGCTTTTAAGGACAGGAATCCGTTTCATTGGTTCTTAAGTGCTTTCAAGAGTGAATAGAATATAGACGCTGCCGCTATGTTTTTTCTAAAACATTGCGCTCGTACGTAATAAATATTACTCGTCTCCGTAACAAATATTGTGCTAAAATACATACATATATTGTTTTATGTAGAATATAGTGATTCTATATCATTGGTAACTTTATATTTGCGAATTATACTTAGAAGTCAACTAAGTTACATTTAGGTATTTTAATTCAATAAATAATATAAGCCAATCAAAGAAAGTCTACTAGTTTCTTTTTCCATTTGTTTACGGTGCAGATCTGCCGGTGATCAAAGGAATTATAAATGGGTATAGCAAATCGTTCGTTAAGATCAAAGAAGATGTTCATAGATCTATACGAGTGAAGTTATTTATAATTTTATTATAACAAGCAATTAACATTTTCCCTAACAAAAGATTTTTACTTGAATAGAAATATGAAACAAATCTTTCTCATTTTAATTTAGTCATTCTCATTATAAAGTAATTATATGGTCGTAAAGTTCAAATGATGTAACATCGTTTGGAAAATTGTAAACAACGCGATGACTCTTTAATCTCTGAGTCGTGGGAAATATAAATGTATACTTGGTTTCGTACAGTCGATTTATTAATTTAGTGCGCAAAACAAGGGCATTGGCTGTTGACCCCGTCGCAATCTATTGGCAGCATCTGGCAATGATCTCTCCAGGCGCCGACACTATACGCGCACGCGGAAATGCCTCGCTGGATTTGACCGTGTTTCAATGGGTGGTTGATTGAAGATTACTTATATCAGATATGTGTAATCCCAGGCATTTTAAGTATCTAATAAAGGATGAAGAAAGAAATTTATTGAAATAATTTCCAGTCAACGAATTAATATTTGATTTATAAAAGGCAGACATGAAATGATGTCCATTTGTGTATTATTGGCGCGTACCAAATCCTCGAATGTTGAACCCTACCTTGACATGTATGCGAGAGAGGGACAAACGTCGCGGAACAGCGATGCGTACGCGCAGGGTTGCACACAAATAGCTTTCCAATGAACACACAGTTGAGTGATGCTTCTCAGAACCGTTAATGACTATTTGTACATTTTAAAACCTAAGATAAGTAATCTGTTAGGTAATTAACAACGTACAGCCTTAGTAGCCGAGGTTCCGTTGGCTGACACAGACAACAGTCCATACGAGCGTCACGATATCCTCAATACACTAACGCGCCTACCTATTTAGATATGTCTACTTCCTTTAATTAATGCGAGTGCGTGAATCAACAACATTGAACATGTAGGGGAACGTGAGTTACAAACTTTCTATAGTCACGCTTGGCCTGCATCACTACACCCTTACGACTGGCAGGTGTATACAAATTAATAAAGAGCTCACCCTAAACAAGATTTTTTTTTAATTGACTCTGTGTCAAAATAGAAAAAGTTTTATTATCTCCATTATCATCTATGGATACATCACACCTGTTCAACCAGATGTGTTTACTAAAATGTGAAAAAATATGTGTTCACTAAAATGTTAAAATAATATCCCTTATGTTTTACGCATAGCTACAAAATCCATTAATGTCCATTGTATGATAATTGAGCCACTGCGATAGTGTCGAGAAAGTGTCCACCGTTAACTGACAAGTACGTTATCTGGTGTATTAGCATGTTAGGTAACTACAGTTTGCTTTACGGGCAGGATGTTGATTGTTTGCAAATGGCTTAGTTTTGGAAAAATGCTTCACTCAATTTAAATGCCATTGGTAGATATATGTTATAGAACTTATTATCGGAATTAGGTTTTTAATTATACACAAGGTATAATTAATACAAATATAACATTCAGTGTAGTTACATTAATTTTGAAATGAAACATGACAAAAACTTGATAACAAATGAATTTCTTTTCCTAGTGTCTTCACCGATTTGAGGACAATAGAACTTACGTAGTTAAAGTAGTTAATAAACATATTACGTGGTTTTTTTATGTTATTCTAAGTTATAAGTATACGTAATACAAAAAGAAGTAATATGTGCATATGATTAACTAATTTAAAACTTTTAAACTAGTACAAAGTAGGTAGGTACATATTGCAGCTAAATGATTTTATAAAGTTCAGCACTTATTTAATCATTACAGCTCAAGACAAAACAATGCAATGAGTATGTTTACAAGAACTATGATACTAATTGAAGCTTTCATTGAGAGCTATTACACTAATTGGTTAAAGCCTAACAGCGACGCTCATATGCTCGCAATTCGTGTGGTTACATTCTGTATATTTAGTAAAAATAAATAATTAAATAAATATATATCGCGACTATATGAGCAATTCACCTGTGCAAGGTCTAATTCCATTACATTTTAATGTTCATTTACAGTAGTTTTATTATAAATTATAAATTGTGCGTGTGTCGTACGTTTCGTTTAGCTCGCAAAACGCGCTCTATGTTACATGTTATTTTTAAAATAATTTGTTGCTTTAACTAAATATAATTATGTTAGACAAAAGACTATAAAGTAATTTAAAACAGATATACTTTTTTATATAATGTCCACACTGATAAAATAGTACATGAGTTATCAAGAAAATCCAACTACAAATGTTAATTTGTAGTTGGATTTTCTTTGGAATTGGTTGTAATGTAGGTACATTTGTAGGTACGAAGAAAACTTTTGTACTTTTTATTTCCTAAAAAATAAAAAGTTGTAATAACTTTTTAAGTGTAAGAAATGTGAAGTGTTCGAATTTTATAGTCGATTACAGAATAGTTTAGAAGTGGAGATTGGAGAAATGAGAATAATCATAATAATTTAATAATATAATCATTACTTATATGGAGGATTAACCCATAACCAGGTGTATTGTTGCTCTCTATCATATTTCCCAGATCTTAAATACAACGTATATACAACCAAAAGAAATTGTTAACAACGCTGAAGATCTGATCCGTTTCATAGTTAATGGTCCTGATATTATTGTTTTACACCACATTTTCTAAATTTTTTAATGTTTATATGTCAACGGAATCAAATGACGCTGATCAATCTTTGTCAAACCGGTTCAAATTATTTTTAGGGTTCCGTACAAAAATAAAAAAACGGAACCCTTATAGAATCACTCGTGTTCCTGTCCGTCCGTCTGTCACAGCCAATTTTCTCTGAATCTACTAGACCGAATCAGGTGAAATTTGGCAGGATGGTGTAATGCCCTGACCCGAACACAGATGTGTAATGTAAAAAATATTTTTTTGAAATATGGGTAATTTTCGGGGGATAAATTAGGTAATTAAAAAAAAAAATTTGCGAACCTTACTAAGTCATATATCAAATGAAAGGGCTTGTTATCAGAATCTCGAATATATTTTTTTAATTTTTTAAAATAAATAGTTTCGATGATATTCATGAAAAAAGCCGAAAATTGATCATTCTCCCCCTAATCTCCGAAACTACTGGGCCGAAAAATTTGAAAAAAATACTGAATATAGTTTATGCCTTGTAGATTATAGGAAAACCTATAAGGATTTCATAAATTGAAAGTAAAATGGTAAATTCGATAAAAAATGTGACTGGAACTAACTGTGAATGAAAAAAACGTTTTCAAGGTGAAATATTTCACTATATTGTGTACGGAACCCTTTCCACGCGAGTTCAACTCGCACTTGACCGGTTTTTTATAGTTTAGCTTGTCTATTACAGCTCTACATCAGGTGTTCTTGTCTGAAAAGCTCTATAATAAAAAAAGACTCATTCAAGTTTTTCAACCCCTTCAGATATGAATATATACAAGTACAAAAAGACGAAATGATATCGAATATTATATTTTCAAAAATATTCGTTTTTTTTTTTTCAAATTAATTCAAAATAAATCTTATATAGAGATTCTTTTGCGAACGTTTGAATGAGCATACTGCTCCCTTCAGTTTGAAAGGCAGTTCTGCCTAGTAAATCACCCTGTAATAAACTAAATGCTGTTTTAAATATTAACGTTTCATGTATCAATGGTTTATTGTTAACTACAACGGTAGCTATCCTACAAGAAAGTCTGACATGAAATGACTTTAATTCCAATCAAACACTTCTAACACTACTAGCAATGTGTTTACGTTTCCTAAATAACTTTTTAATGTTAATTTATAACATCTTGCGGAATAAATAGACAAATCATTTTACTATACTATAGAAAACCTGTGTAGTCTAATTTTTCAATAATATAATTAAATGGGTTCAAGCTTACTAACTAAGAACTGGTTACATAGAGGTCTGATTTTGATAGTCTATTATTGCTTTCTCTAAATTCACAGTCATAAATTAATCGTTAGGAATTATCCCTAATTATAATTGTTGCATTTCTCATACAAATAAAATAGAAATTGTAAGATATTATAAATATTAAAATAAAAACAAAAACTATGTTAAAACAAAAAAATCTTTCAAGTGTCTAAGAGCATTGATAAAAAGGTATGTTTTTTATTGAAACGTTTTGTCACTTATAGTTAAGTGTGTCGCTGATTGCTGACGGGCAGCCAGCCAGTGAATGAATGTTGAACATGTGCGACATTTCACTATCTTTATAATACTTTAAATTGCTTTCGTATGTCGCCATGTAACATTTGTGATTTTTACTTTACACTCCAGTTAAAAAGGACTTTTTTTTTATATTATTTTATAACGGAAGTTAACTGGATTGGATACTACTACTATACTACTGAACAACTGGATTCAAAATATATTAATATATAAATTTATGTAACAAGCGCCCTTTTGTGTTAAGTGATATAATAAATACATAGTTAATATGTTTGTTAATTAATTACATATAAATTATTATAATAATATATATAAATATGGGATGATATAATAAAAAAAACCAAGTATTTTCAACGTAAGATATAAGCTGTGGCGCAACAAATGGACGCCATCAATGTCCAAAAGCTTTGTAAATATTCCTAATCAGTGAAGTGCGTAGTGAGACGCGGCCTCCGTCGCTTTGCCTGCACGACGCGACGACGTTTGGAACAGCCGGCAAATCTGTTTATTTATAATAACATCCCATTCATCACCTTAAAAATAAGTGTTAGGACGTCGGATCCTTAGGGTGCGTGCAGGTTGTGTGCCAGTTCATTATATAAAATTCATCGCTAAAGCATCTTCTAATATTATTGTAAAAGATTTGGATTTCTTAGAATCCTTGTTTATTGACATATATACTATATTAATATACATACATATATGTTATTATTGTATATAATATGTAAGATTTAATTATTTTACAGTGTTGAAAAAACTCGGAACAATATTCTTACTACTTTTAAGTAAATCATAATATGATTTTGTGTGTTTATTTTAATAGACGAGAGCACATGTTGTCCAAGTAAAAAAATATTTTCAAGACAATTTTAATAGTATTTATCTAACGATAAATACTATTACGTAACTAATAAACGACATATGTCAGACATATTGTTGACATGGAGGTCATATTGTTGAAAATGTATTGAGATAGGTATGATGCAATATCAATCGACTATTTATCGATCTATACAAACAGCCACATATACAGATAGTTTGATTAAATACTATTTTATTGTAAAGTACCAAATAATATCGCTCTAAATATTATTTATTTTAGCTAAACAGAATTTTATTCTGATTTATGGCAAATTATATATAATTATAATAAATTACAATGAAGACGTGCCTTGACGGGACGAATTTAGTTTGTCGCAAATACACCTCGATTCATGGCCAATGAATATGCAGACACTGTCTGAAAAGGTTACCTCAATGAGCCGCAGGACTCGTTTTAGCAATAAGCTTTTTATTGTTAAACATTAAAGTCTTCTATAAAGGTGACTTATTTCCTTTGGTCTGTTCTTGTTTATACTTGGTTTTAGAAACGAGAAATAAATTCTGGGGACGTGCAATGCCCATGTCATGCAATAGTATTCATTCGTAATAAAGCATTCTTTACAATCTAAGTATTTTTAAAATTTTATTGCAAAATTAATAATAATATTAATTATTTTAATAGTTATTGGCATTTCAATGAAAATAACATATTACTATGTTGTTTAAAGTTTATGTTGATTAATCTTTTATTTCTTATATCATTTGCTTGCTAAAAATATACACATAAATATACACATACAGCAAGAAAGTGAAATTCATATGACATAGATCTTAAATAGTTGTTACTGGTAGACTGTGGTAATATGACGTATAGGAAGCATAAGTAATCATACGTACATAAATATTTATTTGTTTTGAATTGACGTGAAACAATCTGATTTTTTAATAGGTAACACGATATTGTCCATTCCGGAGTAATATAGACCGCAAACAATCCGTAATCCGTAATATCCTTGAGCGCTTTTACTTTTATGAGCAAAGATGCTTACCTTGAGGGAAAACGCACGTCGTCTTGCGCCGCTTACATTATAGCGGGCCCGGCTCCGGCGCTGTCCTGCAAACAAGAAACATTGTTATTATTAGTATCCTATTTGATTATATTTTCGTCTCAAAACCTATAATATTTTAAATCTTCAGAAATTACCAAAACACACACACAGACACACACACGCACGCACGCACACTGTTATACCTGTTGTCGAATAAAAATATAAAGTAATTTGTGAAATTGAGCTTAAAAATGAACAAGTAGGACCGTATACAAACTACACTTCTGTTTACGCATAAAGAAAACCTAACATGAGAAGTGACGAAAATATGACGGCTGTAATTGTCCGGGCCGGGCGGCGGGCGTGGTGAACTGTTAGCTTTTCTATTAAAGTTTGACCTGTCGTGGGAACCAACTTAAAAACTTTCGTTAGTACTTCCGTGAGCCCAAGTAGTTTGTTTGATTAACTAACACTATTTATTATTTATTAAATAGTAATAAATGTTGTTCCTTTTTATTCTACGTGTCGTTTCTATAGCTTCGTGTATTATGGACATAAATAGTGTGTTCGTCAGGCACTTAAAAGTTATTCTTGTTTACACATAGCCTTAAACTTTGCTCTTCATCAAACGCATTAAACTTTTAACAAAACTGATTGATGCTCTGCTGTGAAAGGAACATATGTCTTTGAAGTTATTTTAACCTTTGCTTATAATGAGGTAGTCTTAGGGTTTCCAGGCATTGCAATTTCTATTATATATAAATATATTAGTATCTAGGTTCTGGTTACTAATCTATTATTGCTTTTCTAAAAGTCCTAAATAAAATAAGGATATGCATAAAAATTGAATTATTAACAGTATAAAAATTTCAAATGATTGTATATTATATTAAAACCTAGTTAAAAGCTTCTTATGATTCCCGCTTCGTGTGAGATAGACATGATGTGTCTGGAGCGCTTTCTAATAGATTTATTTGTGATATACGTGTCTCTCAGAATGTTGTGCCACAACATTATCACAGCGCGGACGATGGCATACAAACTGCATGAAAGTGGACCGGCCTCGGTTGCAGTCAAGGCCGAAAATGTCACTGGCAATGGGTAATCTTAAACATAAGGTATATTTAAGGTTTCAGTTGATGGTATTGTGTTTTATTAAAAATATAAATATGATACGTCAAAATTATGACTGTTATATAAAATTCTTGTATCGATAGTTATGTATTTGATTTGATTTGATTTGGAGCTAACCATTTGGCAATGTCAGTAAAGTTATAAAATGATTATTAATTGTCATGGCGATTACGACACAAAACAATTTTTTTATGCCTTGTCAGTGTGATTAAATATATCAATTAAAAAAGTCATAGTTAATTAAATGTAAATTGTTTCTTATTATAAATATACTGTTGAAAAATTTCTGATATATTTTCCATTATCAAAATAATATGTCACTTATAACATCGTAATTCAATTAAGAATACATTACCGTACCAGATTAATTGAATTATAATATCATATTACTTATAATAGAATGACCAGTACAATGAGATTAGCGAGCAGTCAAGAGAATGTCAATATTTGCTTGTAGTGTACACAAACGATTCATTCCTGAGAATTGGTTGTTTGCGTCCAAGTCTTTAGTTTAAAGATTACTTAAACGCAATTTATTTAAAAATCAATATATAGTATCTGCTATGCCGTGCTTGTGTTTTTTAATCAAAATACAAGACTTTACTTATTTACGTAAAAGTAAAATGTAAATCACGCTAAACTATTTACTAGTATATTATACTAGGTCTTCTCCAAATAATTCAAAAAAAAAATCCATACAAAACAAAACAGAACGACATAAATTAAAAAATGTATTAGTGTTATATAAAACCCCATAAGGGTACAGAATATATGACATAAATATATAATATTTTAAGTTACATATGAGGTATTTGTTAGATTAAAAAGTTTATAATTATATGGTATAACATCGATCAAGAACTGTGTACATTGTGCAAAAAGTTGTTTCAGTTCGTCCAGTGTAGTACTTAAAAGATAGTCAAAGCACTTAGAAGTTGAGCGTTTTAATGGACGATATATTTTAAAATAGCTCCTTGCAAGACGAACATAAAATTTATACGCACTTTTCATAAAATTACATTGATATATAAAAGGCTCATGTATTAGAAATTGCTTGTTACACAGTTTGGTTAGATTTACATTGTAAAATATGCGTTTCATTAAAATCAATTAAAGTATAAATTAATTAGAATAAGAAATAACAGTTGTTCTCAGGCAGGCGCGAACTGGAGTGTATAAAACAGCGACACCGTTTCTAAACATTGTGTGTAAATCATTGCCGATAGAGCCATATATGTTAATAAATGTTTATTGTTTCTTGGGCAGTATAAGTTGCGTATGACCTTCCCACCTATGAGATAAATTCCCTATCACAATTAACATTTGTAAAGGGATATTATAAAAATATAGTAAATAAGCGAAGTGTATTATTTATTTTATATGTTTTCCAAATAAACATATATTAGCCTGTAAAACATACATATGATAAAACAAAAAAAATACAAAAGCAATAAAATTTACCTTAAAAACAACAGAGTTGAATTAAAAAAATATATTTTTTTTGAAACTATATTTTTTGTAATTTATAAATACATAATAGGTATTACCATTGTTTATATCCTGATCGCTGCACTTTATAATTGACAACATTAATATTTTTTCTTACTTTCTTTAACTTAGATATCCACTTACTACTTTTACTAGTAATTTGCGTATAGTAGACGTAAATTAGCATTACAACAGTACGTTCCATTACAATGATATTTTGACACTGTAGATGAATTTTATTGTTCTCTATATATTATGTTACAAGAGTTATCTTAAACGATTTTTTCATTATATAAACATTATATATGTGTTATTTTTTATATCTATTTAATATTGTTAGCGCTTTGGGTGGCGTATCAGTAGTATGTCATTAATGTGTATAGTTAATTAATTTACAAGTGCAAGAGGTTATTTGATAAGAATTTATAAAGGAATAGATTGAAATAAAAAAAATAGATTTTTGTTAAGTGCTAAAAGTAGGCAGCATAAAATCCATCCTGTTCTATGGTTTATTTGTATCTTATTTGTATCTAGCCAAATTTAACAGTAAATATACATTTAATATATATTTTTATATTAGATTTATCAAACTGATACAATACATTACATACTTACAATATTTTATATATAAAACGTATTTATTAATTTTTTTTATAGCTTTACGCTTTATCCCGCACATGGCAGGGTAGATGGCATGGCAGAGGGAACGGCAGGAACCATATGAACCTAGTGTTAAGACACTCCGTTGCTTAGTCCCTGCTTTATTAAGAAACTTAATTAACTTAATTTAATTATTAAGAAACTAAATTTAATTTAATTTGTATACCATATACTAATGGTGAAAAACTATGGTGATGCAAAATAAAACAAGTAGTAAAGAGTAAATAGTAATAATAATTAATAATTTTTGATAATTCACTTATTATTGACATCATTATATATTTATTAAACACAATAAATGACGTTATAATGTTCTATCATCATATTATTATTTATGTTTATTGTATCAGTTAAAATTTTCCAACAATGTTATGTAGTTCATGATATTAAACTATCACAAAAAGCGTACTACTACTATTACAGGAAAAACCTTTTATATACATATATATTTTGACATTAAATTAAAGTAAATCTATGTTTGTGTCCATCCGTGTTAAAATTAAAATATTTTACTTAACGCATGGCTTAGGCAATTGAACTTACCACAGACCACAAGTCGATATATGATTTCTTTATAACCTATTGCGAGTGAGACATGAATTCACGTCTCGGTGTCGTAATGCAAAACTAACTTCGATTTATAGATTCTATTGAAGTTTGCTGGGTGCATACTTCAAAGTCTTTTTCCACTACTCGTGAGAAGTGAATAGCTGGGACTCGAAGGACTCACTGGGATTGCCTCTACTGGTTTTTCCTTTATTTTATATTTTACTCAAACAGTTAAATATAAAATAGAGTTAAAGAACGATATTGTAAGATTGTAATATTGTAATTATTTCTTCTTGTTTCATGTCCCTTATATAGAAATTATAACAAGACAAGTTTTAATCAATGTACTGCAACATCATAATTTTTCGTAGGCGTTTATCAGGTTTTCGTAGAAACTATGATTGTAGCGATATAAATAAGCCATATTGTCAATTTACTTGCTATATTTTATTGAATCAGCAAGTTGCCTTTATGAAAGTTGCTCCCGTAACCAGAATGCTAACTGGCGCCAGCGCAATATCTACCCGTAATAGACATTTTGTGCTATTTAATACTAGAAAACTAATTATTGTGGAATAGAAATGTAGAAGCAGCTTTAACGCAGACATTAATTGGTAATAAAGAAGTAAATGGTCATAAATTTTAACCACTAACCAACTCATATCATATAGTTTAATCTGTCAGTGTCAAAAACTGTAATAAATATAATCTATGCTATAACGAAATAGTTAAATATTGTGTCTATTCATTAAATATTTATATAAAAATTAGAGTGATGTAAAAATAGTAATACAATACGATATCTATATTTTTTAGGGCATAATAGATGCCATAGATGCCAATGACATAAAAATATCATTTAACAATAAAACTATAAGAAATCAGAAAATGTGTCTTTAGTTAATGTTGAAATGTGAAAATTTAAGATCTGAAAATCAAACAAAAAACATTATGTCCAGCTAAACTGTAGCAAGTACGGAAATAGCGTCTTAAAAAACCCATTTGACGTGATGGATATTTTACATTAACATTTTTAGTTTTAATAACAAGGATTTAGTTCATCTGATATAAAGACTGAATAGATAAGTTAAGCCAAGAATAATCATATTTTTTATTAGTATATTTAATAATTATTGAGCATAATAATACAATGTCGTTGTCATATAAAAATCTGAAGTGAGGAATATAATGTCATGAATCTCAACAAAAAATAAAAATAGAACTTTGTAAGATGTCAAGGATGTTCCAAGTGTCCGAGAGTAGAGTAGATAGAGAGATATTAGTATATTATAGTAATTAAAATAATAACTATAAAGGAAAGGGTTTTTATTAATTTTGAAGGAACAAAACTGTATTATGCATATTCAATACGGAGGTTTACGTAAAACTATTGATTTAGACACCTTCCTTACTGTTAAGTTTTATCATATTAATTTTTTCTCGACAAAAGAATCAATATCTAACAAAGAGTAGAATCTCAATCTACAAAGTAAACTAAATCTAGCTAACCAAAAACATTAAGGTGCAGCTAGAGTCACTTTTTCACGTTCATATATGAAATTGACAAAAACAGCTATCGAAAAGTAGTTTGTTTTACAATATGTATAAAAGAATAAAAGAATAATAATTAAACTACTAAAATATAAATAATTAGTCGTATATTTATTTTCTATAACTTCTAAGAAATCAGTGAAGGTTAAAATAATATACAATACGTAATACCTCCATTGTATCGAAGTTATTGTTATATTATATTGATAATACAGATCCATAAAAAATTAAGTCACGTGTGTTATTACGAATTAGTAACAATTCATAACTGAACCGTTATTACACATCCCATACAATATGCGCTTCACTTTTACTACTCCATTGCGACACACTTATCATGTAATGCTATTTTGCATTAGAATAGAGACCGGTGAGTTAGATGCAATCGAAGACTTTTGTACGCGGATGTTGTATACTATTTTAACATAATATATATCTTTTCGTAATCAGTCATTGTTATTTCATATATATAAACGTTAGCATAATATTGTAATATAGATGATAATTTTTGAAATTTGTACATAGTTACTGGGTTTCATAATCGTTGTAATTGTGATTGAAGTAAAAGATATGTTAATTCATTTAAAACTTATACAAAATATATATTTGTATTATATGTAGGTATTTGTATATAATATTATATCTTGACAATATATATTTTTAAATTTAACATAATATAATTACAATTTACATAACCATTTTAATTATTATGTAAAATATATAACGAAACAAAAGAGAAATATTATTTCATTTGTATTCATAAAGATTAAAAAAATAAGGCTTAAAACATTCCAATATTGTTTTCTGTTATGCGATTTATCACTCGGTATGATAAAATCTATAGCAAATAATGAATGCTTTTACCATTCAATTGTGTTCAGTATCCAGTAGCAGTTTTCACTTTCGTCTGCAATGATAAATGAGACGATTAACAATTCCGCCTGCAGTCGGGACGTCACGTCGCTGTTTCCGGATTAGCATTGCCTTTTGGATATTCTATTTAAAATGTTCTATGTATCAATTTCGTCCGTCGATTCTGCAAAACTAGATAAAGCGCGGCGTTAAGTACCGCCACTCTTGTCGCCGTCTTGAAAAAGGCGAAAAGCGAGGACGGAGAAAGCAGGGACTAAGCAACGGAGTGTCTTAACACTATTTTCATATGGTTCCTACAGTTCCCTCTGCCTACCCTGCCATATGTGGAATAAAGCGTGAAGCTAAAAAAATGTATCAATTTTATTAAATTATTTCTTTTTTAACTTCACGCTTTATCCCGCTCCCGCCCGGCAGGCAGGTGCAACCGTAGAAACCGTGAGAACCTAGTGTTAAGACACTCCGTTCCCTACTTTCCGTCTCAAAGGAATTGCGTATAATAATAATGTAGCGTCGCCAATAATTGCAAGTTAGGATAAATAATAAATTCCTACACTTTACTTTCTATCCTCTGTCTATGTGACGATTATTTGTTATGACATGAATTAATATTTGTTCCTCATTATAATTTAAGGCTTATCAAACTGCGAATAATTTACGTAGGCGGACGACAAACACTTTACTTTCACTTATTTGCTAAGTATTGACAGGATGGGTTTATTTAAATTTCAAATTGTATAATGTATGTAAGTTTAAAAATAATTAAGTCTTTAACAACAGTAAATAAACAAGTATGACCATTAAGTAAATCAAATTGCCTATGTAAGACAAGATTATATCATTAATGAATTTCGTAATAACTTGTTACTAGAATAGTAAACACATAATATTTCAGTAAATTAATTGTATATATGCTGTCCTATATGAGTTGAAGCTATTACAAAAAAATATATTATGTTTCTTAGAACTAATGAGAAGCTAAGAATAAAAGAGTAAATCATAGAATCCAATTTCGCAAAAGCGGTAGCTAATGGAGTTTTGGTAAAATTCTATACATTATTGGTAAATAAATAGAATTTGTATCGCTCTACTTTAGTTAAGCTTATTTAACTTAGAAATAAAGAAATATTACTTGATATATATAGATTTTTTATCTGAACAAATATTTATAATGCATATAATGCTTATTTATAGCAGAAAACGTTTACCATAGTACATTTTTTTATGATTTCACATTGAAAAAGCAAAAAACTGTATACTAAGAGTAGGAAAGTAAAGTCGAGACTTCTTTATGATTCAGTAGCGGAACTCTGACATTGTTTATATGTATAGTCAAAGTCAAAGTTATTATACGTCAGTTTCATTAGAACTTTTGTGAACTATTAACATTATTCTAAAGTAAAACTTTGATTTTTACAGGAGGTAAATTTTTGACGTCAGATATCTTACTTTCCGTGTAAATACAACATATAACGTATGTCACGTTATATGTTGTATTTACACAAAACATGTAACGTCATTATAATCATATATAGTTGTTACTATGACTTAACACTCTTTTCCTTTCGTTTCTTTATAATAGTGTAGTTCAATATGCTCCTGACAATGTAATTGTTGTTAAATTTTCAGAGTAAGTAAGAGCAAGTACTTTTTTAGAAAATTAAGGTTGAATTTAACACTTAATACTTTTAAATGTAGGTTTTTTTCATTATAACAGTTATTATGGCCGTAGATAACCACAAAATGTCGAGTAATGGTCACTTGTTGATTACTTAGCCGCGGTCACGCGGCTCACTCGTTTCATTAGTGCGATGAGATAGACCAACCAGTTTGAGACAGACAACTCTAATTATAAATTGTATATTCAAAACTACCGATTTAATTTATATGAAATGTACATGTATAAGTATTTCGAGATTATTTGTTTGTATTTAATACATATAAGCAATTTAAGTATAGTTAAGAATCAATAACAAGATATATTAAAAATACATGATGCAGTTAAAAATAATGTGGTACTCTAGCAATGATACTGTTTACTTATTTAAAACATTCTAACGTACGATGACTACGTGCCAACATATGAACTTATGTATTACAACTAAATAGGCTAAATACTTGAGATAAATGCAAGGCGTCATGTCTGTAGATATACTAATGAAGGTAAGAACTGATATTTTAAGATTGAGGATTTAACTTTTATTCTGAATGCTTTAGAAATGTTTTTAAACCAATTTAGGTATTGAGAAAAAACAAGAAATGGTAAACTAAGCTTTTCATCAAATATTATACCTTTAAACTGCTCAATTTATGAAACAAATAAGATAAATTAGCTAATAAGCTTTATATGAAAAAAATATAAAAAGATAAATTAAAATTATAAGTGTTTTTATGCAACAATCCACACATATATATCTCTACAGTTAGTTTTTTGTGTTTGTACTTCATCTATGATCAATGTGACATGAGTGCTGATGTGGTTGTTTTATTACACTTACAAATGTTTTGACAGTTACATAGCAGATGTTGGTGAATATAACAAAAACCAAATTTTCATGCCAAGTTCATTAATTTACCTCAGCGATATAAAGTAAAATATATCATGTATTTGATGATAAGTATATAGCGGGCAATTTTTCATTGAGTTTTATAAATGTTTTTATTGAAATATGGCCAACACATATTAATATATATGTGCTGTGAAAAGATTATATACAAATAGTAGTACGTAGGATATTAGTAACGTTTCAATATATGTTTTAGTTGACGTATGAGGCGGTAAAATTTTAACTGTCGCGTAAAAGTATTCAAATTTTTTCTCTTTGTATGTACTACTGAACAATGAATCTTTAGACGATGTAACAAATAATATAATAATTGTATTTCATAAACAAAAAAAATGTTTACAAGCGCATCTTCATTATTAATGTTACGGCCATTTTATCTCTTGTATTGAGAATTATATAAAAAATATTTAAATAGGATTTTCACTGTTTAATTTTAATTTTGTATTTTGAAAGTATTATTAGGGTTTGACGCAACTATCAGATAAATGATATTTTTGGCACAATTCCATGCTAATGAGGACGTCTTGGACGCAAAATTTGAAATTAAATATTTCAATTTTTGCTAGTTGATAATTTAAAATAAATAATGTCATTAAGTGATGTTATCATCATCACACAAACTCGTATATGTGTGTGTGTCTATAATACTAATTAAACATTTTTATAAAATGTGTACACAACATATCTTATAAAAATGTTTAATTAGTAAACATAATTACAAAATATGAGCGGAATGGGGGGTAACGTGTCACGAGAAAGTGTCTTAATATTACTTTTGGTCTACCGTTGTGTTAAGTTAAAGAAATTTTCTATTTTATCTGTGTATATCTAGCAAATTTAAATAACAATCAATCTAAAATATCGGATATCGGACGTAAATAAAATTTTATTTCGTTCTGTACTCACAATGTCCACCGGAAATAATGTTGATAGTCAGATCACGTGTGAATTGGTTTTTGACATCCGCATGCACGAGGTCCCATCCTTCGTATCTAATTTTTATAATTGTAGAATATAACGTTTTTTACTAAAGGATGATGGATATGACATATTTAAATTTAATATACCCAAAAGCAAGATTGACCAAAAATGGATTTACTAAATATTTCTTAAAAAATAATGAATAAAGTGAGTTCAATCATTATTTTTATTCTCTCCACATTTGTTGAGCTAGTAGAATTTAAATAAAATTCTAGAATAAAAAAGTTAAAATATTTATTTTGAAAGACATTTGCTCTTTCAATATAAATATTATAGGTATTTAAATCTGTTACTTCCCAAAAAAATTACATACATATATAAGCAATAATTACGCAAGCACAAGTTTAAAATGACTAATCTACATATATTTGTGAAATTTACAGCAAAATATTATATATTTTGATTCAATCTGTCACTTATTCGATAGTTATACAACACAAGAGAATATTTAGCGTCTATTGTGTCTGCATTATTGGCGTTTGTGGAATATTCATTTGAGCTGTCGGGATAAATAAATGATAAAAGAGAAAGCGAGATTGAAATGGTAAGTCTTTTGTTTGGTGATAACATGGCTGCGATGAGCCTATCGTTATTATCAGACTGCCGTGGTCATCTCTGTCCACAAACAATAGGGATTGTTTGAATTGGTACCTTAGAATGACAATAAGCAGAATCTAATGGCGGTATTGAAGAAATCCATTTCATATAAACATCTATATTTTTAGCACCACATACATGTATTACTATAATAATAATAAAAATAGTGTACATACCTCTGACTTTACGATGTTTATCATAATCATTTTTTTGTATAGTAGAGAAATTTATGTTAATTTTCTCTTTATGTCGCTTTCTTATCTTGGTCAATTTACTGAATAAATAAGAGCTTTCGTAGTTTGACTATTTTTCTTCATTAATTTTAATGTTAACATAAAAAATATCTAAGGACATATTGATTAAAAGGACATTTAAACAATATTTCCTTAACGGAAAAGCATTTGTCAATAGGGAAATAAGCAATACAAACACATATTTCATCGAGTCCTTGTTTCTGCTTTTACTAAGGTAATGTATCGCACATATTATTTATATATGCGTTGTGCAAAGGATTTCAAGGCTTTCACTCAATACTTGCAGGCGAATTCTATTGTCAATTGACAAATCAGCGCGGAAACATAAAAACAATTTGTAGTATTGAATACTTATTGGTGATTGGCAAGACCTGTGTCCCTTATCGTTCCGTAGAAAATAGACTATCAATAATTTTATGTTAACTAGTAAATATTTTAAAAAATCATTATCTTTAATTATAAATCTTGTATATTTCAATTTTTTTATATTTTCCTGCTATAATATATATCTATTGTAATAATATTTGTAGCATAATATGAATATGTTTATTTATCAGGTATATTAATTCAGGTCATGAAGCCTTGACCTAGGCTACTACGTTACGTTGTATAAATAGCAATCATATAATATACTAATGTTCATATGCATGTAGTCTCTCTATACACGTGTAAATGCATTACCATGATCATGAGAAATTTAACTCATCCGAAACAGGCGTTCGTGAAATGTTGCCACTTGGCTAATGAATTATGTGCTAGAATTGTTAACATTGTCTATATTAGCGGTGCAGGATGTTTACAATACCTTTATAATTGAACGCTGAATTGAAGTTATAAGTAATTACTTTGTATTAATGCACTTTTGCTCTATTTAATTAAGGAGGTTATTAGTTATAATATTATTATATAGGTGTTTAAAAAGTATTTAAACATTTTGAACTATTTTCGACCACTATGGCAGGTAGTAGTAGAGTTTGACTCCCGAAAGCCTTATCAAAAGTACAGAACTTACAATTTAGGCAAAACTTGTAACATAAGCCTTGTGACTAGTCCTCTATATTAAAAAAAACATACTAAGCATATTAAAACAAAACTTCATTTATCTATGCAATCATTTTTAATAAAGTGTAGTACTACAAAATTATAGTAGTACAAAATTAATGCGACACGACACGACAACATCTACACGTTCTCGAGAAGCTAAAATGTGCATATATCGTGAAGGCCCATTAACTTTTAAATTCCTGGAGTACTCGCCAGGGATAAATTGTCTCTTAACTTGATCGTTGCAAGGAAAGATAGAATGACTGCTAATACTTTGCAGTGAACAAAAAAAAATTGTTTTATTTGCTAAGATTATAAAGTATATATCAAAAAATAAAGAAATTTAGTAATCGTCTTTCCTCTCACGTAAAAAAAAGGTAAAGTATGGAAAAGCGCCAAAAGATTCTAATTGTATACAGGTACTTGCTTATTTATTTATTTTTTAAAAGGCAGGCAGCTCACTTTTTATATGAAAGACAAATGAGATGTTAAATACTTAACAGTACAAAATTTAGTTTGCGTTTTAATCGTTGCAGGGTGGTCGTTCACCTCACAGCCTTCCTGTCTCGCTCCCATTAAGTACAAGTAAACAAACCAGGGAGTGAAATTATCCCCGAGAGAGCACGCAGGGGGCAAACACCACTACTAGCATTACGTTTGCTTCTTTTCTATTTTAAGGAAGCTTGCTTATTGTAGAGTAAGTACATTGTCTTGTGTTATTTTTGAATTAAACCTTAATTCTACGGCTTAATTAAAGTCAAGAAATTTCGCATAATCTTGTCATAGTGTAGTAAACAAAATATATAAACAACATCGTAGTGTGATCTGATCTTACACTAATATAAAAAGGGTGATGAAAATCTCATTAGATTTATTTTACATAAATAGACAATGTTAAAGGAAAATTCTTTTTAAGCATAACTTTATACGTATATTCGTATTCGTATACAATAAGAACGAAGATAAAGTATGTAAGTCATTAGAACTTCAAAATATACACTATATACGGTTTAAAAATATTATTTTGCACATTTTTTTACTAAAAAACTTAATACTGTCTTGTATTCTTTCAGTTTATTCTTACGGCACTACATATGCTTCATTTGTGCGCCTTGAAGAGTCAAGTGGTGAAACAAAGTTTGTTTTCTTTTTAAATATGAATATAGCGTTGTTTATTGTATATTTAATTTTAGTTATATTTAAAAAATATATATAAATTAAAAACCATATAACCTATGAATCAATTATATTCTACATAAAACATAATTATTATAAATGGGCATTAAAGGATCATTTAATCAAAGATCATTCAACGGCAAGGCGATAAATATAGTTTTAAGTGTATCGTTATTTCGGTTTAGCTGAACTAGCCCCACCTTAGATTATCTGATGCAACTTCCACCTCTTGGCGGCAGAGTAGGCTATTTTTGACCTTCTTTCAACGACATAAGACTTGAAATGAGCTAGTCATATTATTAAAAAATTGATCAAGTCTAACGATTTACGAGACAAACGAAGTTCCCCCAAAAGATATACGGTTGTAGGTTGTTGGCAAAGGAAATAGGGGTCTGAATGCATATGGATTAATTTTTGATGGCGTTCTATTGGCATTAAAGAGTGTGTTATGTAAATGTGACTTGCCCATATAATAGCTTTTGTTTACTAACATCTACAATATTGCGCTGAACAAATTAAAAATTAAAAGTAGTAGATTACAAAAAAAAAAATTAAATTCTAAAAAAATAATGTTACAGATTAATTTTTATTAAAATTTAAAAGGTTATATTATGGGTATCAAGTGCTAAGATACTCCGTTCTGCGCTAGGCAAAGGGCTAGAATCAAGATGTTCTACAAGTCCCTGTGTGGGTATCGAACAAACTATCCTTACGGTTGTAGTAAAACGTTGTACTGCTTTACTACGACAACCTCATTATAAGTACATGTATTCTATTAATTACACTTATACTAAAGTTACTTATGTACATGTGTCAGTAGAAGTATTGTACCTATAAGAACTTTTCTAAAGTGCATGTTGAGCTTTGTAAATAATACAAAGGGCAGGGAAGTAAGAGGTTGCAGCAAATGAGCACCTTTTATGAATTATGTATCAGATAGGTAAGTATATATCACGAGGGACGAATTTCTTTACAAAATTTAGATGTTTTGTACTTCCAAATTGTATGAAGAAATTCATTTCTTGTATCAATAGTTCTTGTGCTTTTAAGTTAAGCCTACTAATACTATTTTTGAATTTAAAATTGCTTATAAGATTTATAGCTTATTACTTATTATTAATCAATGATTTTCTTAAAAATTATTTCTCTTGGCACGCTTATATGTGGTACTAATTATGTTTACAGTGTAACTGTGATGATTGGATTGCTTTAAACAGGTTATACTAGAATTTTTAGCTTATATGGAATTTTATTTAATACCATACAAAGTTTACTACACAATATTTCCTGCTTATATTATATTATAAGTTTTATTCTTTCACACAAATGTAATAAATATGACTTTTTTTAAGGCTATAGTTTTGAGCTATAGTGATCTGGTATATAAAAGATTGTCATTTGATTTTACATGTAGTTTTAATTTAGTTTCGATATAAAAAAAATATTAATCTTCGTGAATATCACAGCTCAGGTCATTCTTTGTATACATATTTAGGTAATTAAAACTGGTCTGCATGATGGCAACATTTTATAATTTAATCTATAAATTATTATCTTCATAAGCATTTAAAGAAATAGATTTGTTTCTAGTGATTGATCGTTATCAGTAAACAACTTGCTTTAGTTAAACGTTAGCAGCTCGTTAACATACCTACGGTACTATCAAAATAGTCTTACTTTCTATAAAAGGAAATCGAAATTATCTCAGTGCATTCCATTTCTCTCTCAGTAGTTTTGATAATTGTATCCCACCAGTTTTTATTTTATCGCGCGATTGCCGTAACAGAAACACTGCAATCGACATTCTTTACATTACACAGACGGTCAGACGCGATAATCCATCTATACTGAAGTGACACGTATTTATCTCTGTTTTGACCATTTTGTCATAACCGATATATTTTAAAAGTATTTAAAAGTATTTTCGCGTATATTACTCAATAGATAAGCGTTTTGTATGTCAAGTTACGTATTTTGCAGAGAGGTGCGTTTACAAGACTGCTTTGTTGTTTCTGCGTACCACAATGTGAAGCTTTATTGAATTGCTCCTTGTATGACAACCTATAATGCCATGTCGCGCAACTCGATTTCCTGTTTCTATTAGTGACCAGTTGACCACTGGCTAAGCTACGAGGTTCATCTGCACACAATAAGATTTTTTACTATACTTAGCAAGTCATTTATAGTAAATATTTTTATTGCTTAAAATTGTGTTTTATATAAAGTTATGTTTATTTCATGTTAACAAAATAAAAAGAAATATAGTTCAAAGACCTCGAGTTATAAAATCACTTGTGACACGACCATAAAAAGAATATTTTAGATTTAAAAAATATAACATAGAAATATAATGTATGAATATTAGAAAATTAAATGTAGGTTTAATAATGAACGCAGTTAATTGATGCAAGTCGCCCACAAAACAAATTCTAGTTATCCGTAGATGGAGGCAGATCTTCGCCTGTAGCGATATAAATAGCGGGGCGAGCTGGGCCACAGATGTAAAGTAGACACCAGTTTTAGAAGTGCTTGAGTCTATTTCGAACTAATGTAAATAAATCTAGCTAGTCACTTTCGTTCTTACTTGTCACTTTCATTGCCCTCTGCCGTTTTCTATGTTCTATCGTTGTTATAGTCGATCTTTTAACTATATAAAGTCGTTCGATAAGAAACAGTTTCTTTTATGGATTCATATTGTAGGCGTGGGATCAATAGATTTAAACATATGTTATTATATAGATAAATAAATTAATTACGCTTGCCTAACTCTTAAAAGACTTCGATAACCTTCGTCAATATTCATAGTGTTATGAAATCGTCACAAATATTCAATAAATTTTAGTAAATTAATATTCAATAAAAATGACACATTTTATGTGTCTAATTTTTGTAAATTAAAACTTTCCGTGTACATAGAAACGTACGTTGATCAATCGCACTAAAGACATACACGTGTATCAATCTTCACTATAATGTCATGTCGGCGGTTTCTTAATGTATTTTCGTAATTAAATTAATTAATTTAGTTTTTACAATACGAGCTATCTACCAACTAATGGTCTCGAACAATGTTTATTGCATGGATAGATTACAAAAAAATATTCTATATGTATTTTGCGTGGTAGGAGTCGAACGACAACAGATGACATAATAGTGCTATTGCCGCTCAACTATAGCACGTACCGTGACTTTAAAGCGCGGTCTGTGACGAACCAAAACAAATGAAAGCAACACCGTTACAGTACTTCGCAGAATTAAATAAAGATATAAAAAATAATGTAAAACAGTTAGGTAATTGAGTACAGTATACCCATACTGAATTGTTATTATTTTAGTGAATTATAATCTCTCTTTATTACTCTTCAGTTGAAAACAAACTTCACCAAAGAGGCACATTTATATACAGTCTTGAACATATAGCTATTTCAGTATCATAGTCCGCTAATAAAAGGCATCCATTTAACCTTATCGCATATACATTGGCATCCCAAAACCAAAGTACGACCAAAAATATTAGGGCCAGTATACACATATTGAAAGAGTAAGGCAATATTCTCAATTAAAACATATTTGAATTTTCGGTGCTCTAAATGTATGAAGATATGATCGTAAAGACAACCGATTTGATTTTTATGCTTCGTAAAACAAATATGCTTTATGTTACAAAACGTGAATTGCTGCGCGCAAATGTTCTAAGAAGAAGTAAGCGTTTATTTCACGTTGAACTCAACCTTAATATCAACCACGTATCACTCTTGTAATAATCTATTATAAGTCAATTACTAATGCAGTTCCTGAAATGTGTCCCTCATAGTAAATGTATCATGACGAATGTCGCTTTAAAGGACTGGTATCGAAGACGCGAAGAGTAAAAAGTTGATACACGGAAGAAATGTTGACTCCATAAAACATAAGAAAGATCAAAGTCTGGCTTCAAAGAATTCTTGAGGAATGATAACGCGTAATAACAACAATGATGAACAAAAAGCGTGCAGTAATGCTGCTGTAAGTCCACAGTTTGCACTGTACAGGAAGGTAGCGTGGGACTGAACGACCGACCTGCTCTGCCGCGGGAAAATCTCACTCATATGTGTCTTATTCACATGGACGAACGATAAGAAAAACTTCGAAATCACAATTACAAATTACGAGCACACAAAGCGTGCTCGATTTATGCATTATCAGTAACAAACGATACAACCGTTGTAAACTTGTATAAAGTCAATAAGGAAAAACCGATTATATTTCGTAGCCATACGTAGTATATATATTAAAATACCTAGATTTTGACTATATTAATTAAGTAATTTAATTAATTATTGAGTCTTAATTAGGATTGACTGATTGAAATTAACTTGGATAATCATTAGTTTAAAAATTGCTTTGATATTGTGTAAGTTTTTGTAGTTTTATTTACAATTTCACAATAAGGAAACACTTTTCATTTTATAAACTATACTGAGGACTGTCGTGGCGCAGAGGCGCAACGTCTGCCTGTAACGCGACGGTTACTGGGTTCGATCCCCAGTCGGAGAAGATGGATTTTCTATTTCCATTTTCTTCGCTCTGGCATCCAAGGCAAAGCGCGGCGTTGAGTTCCGCCACTCAACACGCAATGCCTCGAAAACGGCGGAAAGTGGGGACGGAGTAAGCAGGGACTAAGTAACGGAGTGTCTTAACACTAGGTTCTTATAGTTCCTGCAGTTCCCTCTGCCTACCCTGCCATGTGCGGGATAAAAGCGTGAAGCTAAAAAAAAAAAAAAAAAAAAAAAAAAAAAAAAAAAAAAAAAAAAAAAAAAAAAAAAAAAAAACTATACTATAAATAATTACATTTTTAATTAAAGTTTGGCTTACTTTTAAATTATAATTAAATACAAGTAGAGTGCAACTAAGATATATTTCAAGCCACTTTCTTTTCACTCAGTAAATTCAGGTTTTACGCCTAAATCGCCCCCATATTTAGTTAATTTATGACCGATAACGATAAAGCAAAACTAATATCAGTCAGATGTGTTCGACATTAATTTCACTAGTAATAAAGAGCAATAAACGAGTGATCAGCGTTGATCGACAGGTTTCTTGGCCGCACGTTCTCGTCTTCTTATGCCAATGTCAATGCGACTACCTGTTTAAAGGGTGTTGTACTTTCGTTTGAACTACTAGATTGCCTTCATATACATATATTGATATGTTTTTTATGGAATATCATAAAAATTACAAAATAACTAACCTTCTTTTCATAAAAAAAATCATTTTTTGATTGGTAATTTAATCCACGATGATATCAAAGTGGCACGAACTCACAGTTTACAAATGGCTGTCCTCACACACCATTGTGTTTCCGAGTCGTTCTACTTATTAGTGGAAAAAATCTCTGTATGCTCCATATGATATTATTTAAAATAATTTAAGCGTTTTTACTTTACTATATGTTGTTAAAACAACATATAGTAAAATAAAAACGTTTTAATAAACAAGAACTATTGCCAAATTAATTAATACTGTGTCTATATTTTGTACAATCACACGGTTGTTACTTAAATTCTTAATTCAATACTTCAATTCATTACATTTACAACTAATATTCTAACATAAAAACAAATGAAATTTTACAAATGTACATATTTGACCTTTGTCCTTTTCTACTATAAGAATAGGCTAACTAGCTTCTTTGAAATTTTCAAATTGATGACCGTGAACTGTATTATTAAGTGATAATACGCAAGGTTTACGCTTTTCATATATTAGAATAGATTTAGAATTTTTAGTTTTTAAATATGTAATATGTTATTTTTTTTTTCATAATAAAGAGTCTACTAAGAAAAATATTAAATCATGCAATACATATACGTTTTACAAAATTAAAATACAGAGAAAACCTACATAAAACAAATTGTAAACGCTTGTTTTGCATGTATTGTAAAAGTAAAATCCATGTCCTGTTATAGTTTTTATTCTGCAACAAAGTTCATGTTTCCAATATACATTTACTTCGGCCAAAATGTAAAATGTGAGTAAATTCATATTAAAGTTCCGTTTTGCTTAGAGAATAATAATAAAAATGTACCTCAACATTATTATATATTAAAAAAAACCTGATTATTTAAAAAGACCGGTTGGTAAAAATTGATTTTTATTGATCATTGGCCTTAAAACGTTAGGTCATGAATGATGATTAATTATTATATAGAAAGAGTTAAAAAGGTCTGTTTATTTATTTACAATCATAATTAATCGCCCGACTGATGTGTCCATTAACTTTGCAATAATAATAATATTTTATCTGTAACACTGACAGTTCAAGTGAGTTTCTGTGGAAAAGAGACGTAGTTAAGAAGTGGTTAAATACTAATTAACAAACGTTATGCAATTTATAAATACGTATGTATTTAAATAAGCAAAAGTCTACATAATTTCATATTTAATGTATATATAAGTGCAGCTATATAAGTTAAATGTAATTATATAGATTGTCTGAAGATGGCATGCGTTTAGCGACGTTAGATAAATATTACTGTCAAATATTTTAAATATGCTTAAAACATCATTAAAATAATTATTTATTTCGCAATACGAATGTTAAGCACCTAAAATTGATTACTTTTTAATTACTTTAGTCTTTATTTTATTGAAAGAGCATTTGTTTTTAGATTGTTTCAAAGTAACTATTTACTTAATAATTATAGCTATGTTAATTAAATAAAATTGATCACCTAGATATATTTGAGGTCAATTTATAGGTAATCGTAACTGCAAGATATACATAAGTACTAGGTAACAACACAATTATTTACTTGAAACTTTGTAATCTATCGTCAGCTATTGTTTGCAAACTTACCGTTATCAAAAGAAAAACAGAATTAACGGTCACTACTTTAACATTGTTAGCAAAAATATTTTCAATGAAAACTGTATGGTGATATTTGTTTCTTAAAATATATTTTAAAAGGTGTTAATAAAGCCTAGAAAAGAGTTCAACGCAAACATTTTTCTCCTCAATGTATGTTTTTGCTACTTATTTGTGGTTATCACTAAATAAATTGTAATAAAGAATTTAATTAATTTAATTATATCAACAGGTAAATAGGATATACGTTTAAATATTAATATTGACCTCGAATTAGTTTTGGATAGAATAAGCATAGATTACGAATACGAATCAGTATGTCATAGAAACTGATTAGACTGCGAGAAAACGCACGACCTTCGATCTGTAATGCAGTTCACGGCGCGATCTCTTCTCGTCCGCATAAATCAGCTGGACAAAACTCCTGTAGCAATACAAATTGAAATTCAATATGTACTCACCGTAAACAGACGGCCGTATTGAAAATGAACCGTACACCTCCAATGTGCAAAGTCACAGAAAACAAGTAAACAACACAAAGTAAAAACTGAGTCTGATAAATAAAATGAAAGTATCGGAGAACTCAAAACTGATCGTTCAAATATATAAATAATACACCACTTTTACGAATTGTCGGGCGCGATTGAAGTTTCGCTGGCGGGAGCGTACGCGGCACGTGTGTGTCGCGCTCGGGCAAGTCGAGTCGAATGGAGCCAATGGAATCGTTCAGTGGCCAGTGCCGAGTGCTACTGGCGTGCTATTGTGAGTGCGCGCGAACTTCGTGCATTTAGTCTTTCTGATCAGACAGGCTGTTTCCGTACTGGCGATGCATTGCTAAAGAAAATTTAATGCGTATATACTTGTATGTTATCAAAAAACTACCACAACTTTCAAATACACCCGTACATTATAATAATTTGGTCTTACATTTAGATTTTTTTGTTGTGATATGTCTAAACGGTGGTCGGTCTGTACGTATTATATGCAATTATCAATTACTAGATTTTAATAATTAGAAGGAGAAGAATTAAAGAGTCAATAGATTTTATATACTTAGGCCGCATCTTACAGAAAAGTCTATTGAATAAAAAACAATAAATATATATTTAAATAATAAAGGTGTTCTAGAAACATCGTCAACCTACTTTAATATAGGTAGACTTAACTTATCTCTAAAATAATCCTGTGACGCTCTAATTAAGGAGACTTATCTCTATAAGTGTTATCTTGCGATACCAAATTGCTGTTTTAAGGGACAAATAAAATCTCAACTTTCGTATCGAGGCCATGTTGGGGGTAAAATGGTGCTATCATAAAATTTCCTTTTCATAATAAAATATGAAATATATGTATAATGGTACGAGGTTTTGCTTTTAATATACTCTTATTACTTATAAAAGACGTCTCATGGGGAAATCAATCTTATTAGTTTTCCAGAGAAAAATAATAGGCTTAAAATTTACCGGTTATTAAATATGTTTACTCAAAAATTTATGAACATGATTATGAGTTTCCAAACTTTAGTGATATATATATATATATATATATATATATATATATATAATATATATATATATATATATATATATATATATATATATATATATATATATATATATATATATATATATATATATATGAGTAAGAGTGTAAGTACGGCAGTAGCCAATTAGTCATTATTTCTGCTAATTAAGCTGTTAGAAAAATAGTTCCTATCGCTATATATATATATATATATATATATATATATATATATATATATATATATATATATATATATATATATATATATATTATATATATATATATATATATATATATATATATATATATATATATATATATATATATATATATATATATATATATATATATATATATATATATATATATATATATATATATATATATATATATATATATATATATATATATATATATATATATATATATATATATATATATATATATATATATATATATATATATATATATATAATATATATATATATATATATATATATATATATATATATATATATATATATATATATATATATATATATATATATATATATATATATATATATATATATATATATATATATATAATATATATATATATATATATATATATATATATATATATATATATATATATATATATATATATATATATATATATTATATATATATATATATATATATATATATATATATATATATATATATATATATATATATATATATATATATATATATATATATATATATATATATATATATATATGAGTAAGAGTGTAAGTACGGCAGTAGCCAATTAGTCATTATTTCTGCTAATTAAGCTGTTAGAAAAATAGTTCCTAATAATATTTTTAGTAGCTTTGGCAAATTGTATAAGATAGATGCGCACATCTAACTGTTAGATTTCCTATTAAAACATAAAATACAATGTTGAAGTGGAAAGCTTACCTCGTTTGTTGTACTGGAGATGCTACCTACGTTTTATACAATGCTATAAAGTTAATCACACGTTTTAAAGCTTTTAACGAAAAAGTATAAAATAAAATCATGTACAGGATATATCAAAATGCAATTTTGCAATTTTGCAAAGACAATAATTATATTACATATAGTGAAGTTTGTTACATAAATAATAGAAATGAACGATTTTGTATATATAAGAGATATTTAATTACATTCTGAGACAAAATATTGACCTTTTTAATCTTAACAATTTAATATATACTGAGATTTCTATTATCGTTATGGCTATAAATACGGAATTCCTACATAAATATTTTCTCATTTAATGGACCTTTGAACAACTCCGCTGAGATTTTTCCCAGAGAAAAGGAGTTACGTCGCATTGTTAATAAAAATATGATATAATAAATAAAAAAATTACATGCATAAACGATTAATGACAAGAAAAAGATTAGTTAAATTGGTTTTGTTATAGTCGTGAGAATAACATTCTTTTGAGTCCATCATAGGAAAAGTGTAAAAAGGTAATAAAAAAATTTATAGTTATTAATTACTGCCGTATACGTAAATTAATTTACCTATAAAAGCATACTACAACTTAACACAACTTCAACAAGGGAAATTAATAAAGGATTTAAATCATGAGACTTACGTAACTAAATAATGTAATAATGTTTACGACATCTTCATATAATAGGACCAACATTTAAACTTTCAGTGAAAGCGAAAAAATTTGACTGTTCTGCCTAATGTTTATTACATGTGCGGTTATAATAAGTTATACCTACTACTGCATAATTTGTGATACAATATTTATGAACAGTAGAAAGTAAAGTTTCTGCTGGTAATCTGAGAAGTGAACAGATGTCACGATTTTACTTTCATTAAAGTCAGAAGAAGGTGCTTTAAAATCGCTTATACCATATTTTTTTGATTGAAAAAAAATTTCAAACAGGTTATTATATAAAAAAAGAACGGCCTAATCAAAAATATTGACTAGAAGTGTAAGGAGAATAATCGCGTTACTCATAAATAATTAAATATTTTTAAGCAATCTTTTATTTTATATTCTGTTTAAATTAAATACTCGTCTTGTAAGAAAGATACAACTTATAAGAAACCGGATTATTTTGTCTGCTTAGCACTAATTTGACAATGAACCAATTTGCCGAATTCTATTATAATGTTTTTTTCTTTCTTTGTTTAAATTAATAAAAAAAATACTTTTGTTAATTATATTATGACTAATTAATTAAGGCTATTTAATAATTAAAATGAATAATGGAACTATTTAATCTGTACTTATAATATATATAAACATATTTCATTTGACGTTCAACCTTTGAAACGTAATATACAATATACAATTTATTCACGCTTTGTCAGTAGTGTTTACTTTAAGCATAATGAGCTATTAGTAACAGAAGCAAGCCGGTGTCCAGGGCAAATAGTTCTCAGTTGACTCTACCGGACACTTGACAAGAACATCTTAATTATTTTCTTATACATAATATATATTATATAGGATTCTTGTGAGCTATTTATTATGTGTAAGATGTATTGTTTTTAATCTGGTTTTAAAAGCTTGTACTTGTTTGTTTAGTAAGAAATAATTACAATATAATATATTTAAACGTGTCCATCGTGGCGCAGAAGCACAGCGTCTGCCTATAAATGCGACGGTTTATGGGTTCAATTTCACATTGTCTTCGTTCTGGTAACTAAGCAAAGCGCGCCGTTGAGTTCCGATACTCAACACGCCTCGAAATATGCCATGCCTCGAAAAGGTAGGAAAGTCGGGAACGGAGTATCTTGAAACTAGGTTCCCACTACCTCTGCCTCTACCCTGCTACTTGAGTGGGATAAAGCGTGAAGCTAAAAAAGGAACAAAAGAATATTTAAATGGTCAAAAAATATTTAAATGGTCAGTGAAACAATTATATGTCTTGTTTCATCATATTTATTAGGTTCACTATCAAAAACGATGACGTTCACGTTCATTTTTGAAGAAAAAAGATAACTTGTAACACATTTATTATTGTATAGCAAATGTAATACATACTGATAACAAAGTGTCATAAACTAATATTTTTTTTAAATATTTCACTCATAAATTAAATACATTTAAACTTCTCATATTTTACTAAATAGGTATTGATATCAAGGAAAAACGTCATCTTCACATTATAGGTATAAAAAAGTAATTTCAACGCTAGTGTTTTTTCTTTTTATTATGTGTCTTATTGTGTGTTTGTTTGTTCTTTTTAAATTAAAAAAAAAAACAAAACACCTTGATACAAATATAAAACATATTGGAGATAATTTATTTATTAGTTTTATATTTTACGTACAATGACGTTTATAATACATGTAAGTTGAAATCATTGTTGTTAACACTGAAATTCGTATTCTAGAGAAAATTTTGCGCTATTCTAAGTCAAATTAGATTTTTTATTAACAACCTGATAGAGTAAGGAAAATACACATATTGATATAAGTTATCATTACTTATAAATATTAGGTTTTTTGTGTCTGTATAATCAATAGTTAGCTTAACGAAAGTTCAAAAAATGACAAGTAGAAATAAATGCATAGAAACGTTTCCTTACGTTATCTGTCCAAATGTAGAGATTTTTCGTTGGTTTAAAAATATATTTACATTACATATATACATCATGACAATTTTATACAAAACGATCTCGTAGCTTTAAAAAAGTATCTGTTTCGTATTACATTAAAATACACGCAGCTATTGCTTCTGGTATATGTTCGAATTGGAATCTTCAGGAATCTGCAAATAACTAAATCTCTGCAAACTCTATATACAACTGGCCATTGTAGAACAAATTTTGTGTCATTAATTAAAGTATGTTCGACAGGGTGTTTAGTCTGCTCGCATTTACATATTAGTACACTATGACAATATATCTCTGTAATGAGTCAGATCCGAGGACATGATTAGAATTTTAAATATTTCTCAGATAAATTCTTCCTTATTTCGGTTACTCCGGAAGTTATTATCGTCAGTACGCGATGCGACTATCATGGAGAAGAGGGGATCGATGGCAATACCACGCTGTCACACGCTGTCTGGTCGCCTTGTGTTCTTTGTTCCTTAATAACACGAACCATTTGTTTAAATTATAATTTAATATTGCACTTAAAAAATTTGAAGAAAATCTCAATTTGGAATAGAGCGAAATAATAGGGTTAGCTATGTTATACATTGAGGTACGCAATGCATAATTATAAAAAATAACTTATAAATATTTAGAAGCATGTTGTGTTGATACGAGGAACTTAACTTTGTCGTTTATTTTACCAGCCTAGATCAAGAAAAAAAATATTTCAATCAGTTAATTTCATCTTAATCTACGGAAACTGTAGGCAACAGTGTTTTGTTAGTTATTTAATACATTATTTTAATAAGTGACCGGCTCGTATATTGTATATGTAAATATTAGGCATTGTTTAATACTGTAAAAAATAATCTTAAAACGTTAACCGAAGCTCCAAACGAGTCTACTTTATAAGCCGACAAACATAAATATTCATGAGATTTTCGTTACTATTTTCCATAAACATGACCACGATGAAGAAAATGGAATTGACACTGACTATTTTATTTTATCATAATATACGGTATTGAATAATATTTGAGAAAGACAGATAAATAATAACACTGGCTTTTAAAAGACTTGAAATGTTATTATGTTTTTTTTGTAGTCTTATTACCTAAAAGAAGTAAGAAAAAAAGATTTCTGTTTCATATCATACTACATACTATACAATAGTTTATTTTCAAACATAATTAGAAACGTCAAATTTAGTCTAATTAATGCATTTGAAATTGATGAAGTGATAGTAAGTACCTGTTCGAGTGTTTTGCATAGGTCAAGTGAGAGAATTATGTTAGTGCGTGGTTTGTTTACACACACACACACATATATATATATATATATATATATATATATATATATATATATATATATATATATATATATATATATATATATATATATATATATATATATATATATATATATATTTATATACATATATATATACATATATATATATATATATATATATATATATATATATATATATATATATATATATATATATATATATATATATATATACATATATATATATATATATATATATATATATATATATATATATATATATATATATATATATATATATATATATATATATATATATATATATATATATATATATATATATATATATATATTATATATATATATATATATATATATATATATATATATATATATATATATATATATATATATATATATATATATATATATATATATATATATATATATATATATATATATATATATATATATATATATATATATATATATATATATATATATATATATATATATATATATATATATATATATATATATATATATATATATATATATATATATATATATATATATATATATATATATATATATATATATATATATATATATATATATATATATATATATATATATATGTATATATATACATATACTTGTTATAATTCCTAAAAAGTAGACGACATTTAACCTTTATAATAAAATATTTAATACATTTATTAAAATAGCGACACATGATTTTTTTTCCATTTCATTTTTACGTTTTTAACAAACAATACGTGTTACTAAGCATAACACCCTGGAAAGATAGAAATCTGATTAAGTAAAATAATATCAACTAAAACTATTTGGTACACTTATTGAAATCATAATATATTATATGTCACTTTATTGAACTAGAATGTAAGCAATTTATATGCAGCTTAAATGCCACAAGAGAGAGGAAACGCGTTAATGTAAGGCAGACATTATTGTAATTGTTGGAATGAATGCAGAAAATTGCGGTGAGAATTAAAATCCCTTATGCTGAATATAATGTAGTAGAAAGTTAGTATTAAATGTTCATTTTTATAATGGGAATGGCGAAAGAATATAACTACGCTGTGCCTAATATTCGGACAGGATTGTGGGTTTAACCTCAATAACCTTAGAGCGCTCCCCTATTATATAATATTTTATTATATAATATTTAGGCCTGCTCTGTCCAAATGTTTGCGGTATAAGTTTCACAAAGATTCACACAATGTCTTCAATTCGAAAATCAGAGAACGTAGAGAACGGAGTGTTAGACGCTAGGTTCTGCCTGCCGACGAAATTTCAGTAAGGTACATAAAGAATATATGTAAAAATTTTGAAGGCAGCAGGATTTGAACCGGCGTCTTTTGCATACCGCGCAAGCTTTCTGACCACTACGCCATGCGATCTTCATTATGTTGGGTCGAAATTCTTATATGCTTAATACAATATATTGCGGTGTTAGCATCTCTGGGAGGGACATTTTTACAAGTTTCCGCTATCCAAAGATTTCTACAAAGAACAATCGTGTGGTGAGAAATAATGCTATTTTTATAAAATACTCTTGTGATTTTTTAAATGTAGCTCCTTAATTAAAAATTGAACCTACTTTGTTCAAAATTTTTATGTTTTCTTGAATAATTTTTCCATACTTAGTGTGGATGTAAAATCATCAAAATAATTTAGAAACAACTCTAAACTATTTTGATGATTTTTAAAAACAAATTATTATTAATATGTAGTATTCAATTACTTTCTTTTTTGTAATATAACCCGTCGAAAATATATTTCTTTAATTACTTTACTTTATAAGAAAAATATATTTCAATGTTAGAATGCACTAGAATGTAAATATTCTAGTACATTCCAGGCATATAAACGTATGACATACTTAGGCTATCAATATCATATAGTTTGAAACTAAGCTAAAGTGCTTATTGGGACTTCCTCAATTGTTAAATTGGCCTGTCACCCATATTCGATCTTACTGATTCCTGCTACGAGGGCACTGGATTTAGAACACGAATCTTAGAATAACAAGGAAGAAAGGAAGAAGAACGTTGTGGTATTGACACAAATATAAACAAACAATTTAATAATAATTTATTTAAATGCTTATATATAATTTTAATGAAAACCATCAAACTATATAAATCAAAACCATTTAAGGAAAGCAAAATTATATAATCCTGTGTGGAAAATACTACTTTTTTATTTTTATAGAGATTAGTGAATAATAGTCTCGGAATAGTAGTTTTTATAATATGTATTATGTACTAACACTGGTAGCTTAAGTTTAAATATGGTTGACATTTTTAAGATGTCATCTCAGTGTAACTTTCATTTTATTTACGTATAAAAACAATAATAACAATAACTTTATACTTTATAAGAAATAAAAATTAGCAGAAAATATGAGGCATAATAAAAAGAGAGGAGGTAAAAATTATAGTTCCAAGTTAAATTTACTTTTTTATATTTTTGTTGATGCGTGGAAGCTACTAACATTAATAAATATATAATATATTACCATTTTACGGTAATATATTTTAGCGTAATATATATTATATTACCATTTTGTATAAAAATATGTAATTTTAGATTTATTGTTTTTTTTTTCGAAATGAACTATCACATCTTATTAAAATGATCACAAACCAGATAGTGTATATGGACTAACCATATATGCACTTACTACTTTAAAAAAGCATAATTATGTATATGTTTAAAAAACATAACAATCGTCATATCACCAATGAAATGAATAGTATAAACATGAACGTCATTACATCAATTGATTTAATGATAAATAAACTGGCCGGAGTGATTCAAGGGACACGATTTAATATCATAAATGATTTCTTGTACGCAAGATATATTTCATAATAAAGTTTTATTACTTCGTATTATATTTAAGGATATGCTGCTTCATCAAGCTTTTATAAAAACCGGTCAAGGACAATTTTTTACATTTCCTGGGTTCCGCGCGTCGTGCAGTAAAGTATTAAGAATCTGTATGTGTGCCTTATATATTTATAACGAAAACTAAAACAGACTATTTACGCGTTCTTTATGGTTTTATATTATTATAGAGCTTCACGCTTTTATCCTGCAGCTTTTATATAGCAGGGTAGGCAGAGGGAATCGTGGGAACCTAGTGTTAAGACACTCCGTCCCCTGTTTTCTGCCTTTTTGAGGCATTGTACGTTGATTGGCGGAACTCAACGCTGCGCTTGCCTAGATGCCAGAGCGAAGAAAATGTAAATGATAAAATCCATTCTCCCCGAGTGGGAATCGAACCTACAATTCGTCTTGTTTACACGCAGACGCTGCACCTTCAGTTTTACTGTATTAATTACTATTTTAATTGAAAGAAAATTTCATTTGTTACTTATGAAATATTACACAAGTAGTAAATATGTTATACATGGTTAATTAGAAATTAAAACTTATATTTTTCATTTACCCATTTACCATTTTATTATATATTTTTTCTTATAATGATAAGGTCGTTGCTCATAATAGGTACTTCACATATTATTTTAATTATTTATACTTCTTCCTTTTTAAAGTGCAATGAATTGTTATTAAATATCATTACTATATTCATCGTTTTAATTTACAGTAAATATATGATCCATACTTACGTATATATTATTAATACATAAAATAATATGTGATACGAAATCAATCAAATCACGGAATACTGATACAAAGTTTACGTTTACTTTAATATGTTTTGTACCTTTCAGAAATTTCATACTACTGAAATAGAGTTCATGTTTGGTTTATTTTCCTGGCTCAGACATATAGCCGCCAATTTATAAAGGAATGTTTGCGGTTCCTTTTATATAATTGGTATTAATAATAAACTCCTTTCGCGAGTTGTCACTATTAAACATACACACACACATATATATATATATATATATATATATATATATATATATATATATATATATATATATATATATATATATATATATATATATATATATATATATATATATATATATATATATATATATATATATATATATATATATATATATATATATATATATATATATATATATTCAAAGCGTTAAGAAAACCTCAATTTTTGCTACAATTGTAATTATTTATATAAGATTTGTTAGGACCTATATATCATTTATATAAATATATATCATGTATCTTGGTGTGTCCAGATAAAGCATCCTCTAGAAATCGTGTCTAGTTAAGTCAATGAACATACGCCTTTGTATTAAATTCATGTTGTAATTCAAATCGACATAGTACAGTCAGCATATCATTTTATTAGGGCTCAGGCCGTGTGGTTAAATGAAAACAACTGACAAGTGTGCATGTGACACAACCAATTTTAAGAGCCCCATGTACCCTTGACATCAGTTATAGTAGGTTACGTGAAAACGACTAACGTGATGTAAAATAGCCTTCCGCAGAAAATATACAGTTCCAAATAAATAACATTTTTCAAATCGAAGTGTAGAAGTAGAAGTCCTGAGAGTATTTCGTTCAAACGTATTTTGATTTTCTTAATGTAGAAATAGTAAATTTTCTACGGTTCGCCCGTAAAAGCTAAAGTATATGTATATTCAAAGTATTAGAAACGTCGGGTTTCGAATATATATAGAAGTGATAATAATTTAAATCTCGTATTTCGAAATAAAACATCTTATTATAGTCGTTGGCGTTTCCTAATTATAATGATGAATTACAAATATTTTCATTTCACTACTTTGAAATGATAACATGTGACATTGAATTCTGCCAGTCTATTACTCTTGTATCGTCGAGGAGAAAGCAAAGACCGTAGTGTTTTGTGTCTGTCACAAGATTACTCCGTCTTTGATGCTATGTGTGAAGATGGAGAAATAAAGTAATCAAAATGTATAATGAAAATTATTAAACAAAGTTTACTCCTTAATGAACTTACTTTGAGTTAAAACTTCCTGTGCAACACGTGATAGCAACGCATAGCATGGCACGTGTCGCTGTGCGTTAGCGCAGCGTGCTCTTGCAGTGCCACGATACGGGTGACTTGCTACCAAGCAATCTTCTCTTTATAGCCCTTATTATAAGCATTATAAAATCCACATTATTTACTCAAGATACGAGTATTTATCGGCGTTTTAATAGTAGCTGCTTGATTAGAACTTTTACATCAATACTCTTAAGGGCTATAAAGAGTGAATTTAAAGAAATTTAGCTTTAGTACACTGTTATTCAACACGCATCATTATCACATGGTTAGCCATTAGTCACTGACATTGAGAGATTTTGTAATTAGACACGTGTCAGCTGCTTTTATTTTGAAATAATTAGCTCACATTTTATTTTTGTATGCATATATATTATTTATAACGTACAAGCAATGCGGTACAGTAAGATATTGGGATGGTTTTGCCCGATTATTATTGTAATATGCTATTTTTGTTACCAAGTTGTTTGGCCAAATCTAACATATCTACATATAACAACGGCTTACGCCACAAAATTTGTAGTAAAAGTCTTATTACAGTTGCACATAATAAATATGTCTTAGAGTAATATACAAGCCCACAGCATGCCTCTTAAAAATATTAAAATTTTTGTTGCATTTTACAATATTATTATTTCTAAAAGGTCAAAAAGCACTTTAATTCAATACGAAGGTTAACTTTATTATAATGAAATGTTTTAATACGGATAACGTAAGCCGAGCTAAGTTAAAGTGTTTTCCAATACGTATTAATACTTGTAGGTTGTAAATCTATAGGGTATATCCATTTTCCGCTATAAAGGAGCAGCTAACCTCATTAAATGCACTTTGATAGAACACTCATAAGTGTTGCACGCGCCGGCAACTCGAAGAATGGAATAATAACAAAAGGTCACGTGAACTGTATTTTCAAAACAAACCTTAACATTTGTAAGATAATGGGGAGCAATTTTTGAAATTTAGTTCTCTTTGAAATTCATGTGCTAAATTGCCTACTAAATATTGTTCACTTATTTAGTTAGATGTGTATATATTTTTTACATAATATTTGAATATGTCACAATATCAAAATATTATTTCGTTGACATAAAAAATTTAGATCCTTTAGTTGCGTGTATCGCTTAAGTTAATGTTAATAATCAAGACGGTGGTCCCTGGCAACACAGAAAACAAAAAAAAACTTTATAATTAGGAGACATATGATTTAGAAATTGTATGTTTATGATACAGAAAAGAATTTTATATGTTAATTTTGTCTGTAATCACAAAATTGTTACGAAAACAAGTGTCTAAAAATTCTATTCTCCACATTTCGCCAGAATCTGAAATTTTTTTGAGTTTTTTTTTTAGGATTGGGGATTTTTGCATTTGTTGGGAAAATTTAATATAAAAAACATGATAAAGTCAATTATTAATCAAACACTTAAAAAATTATTAATTTACAAATTAATATCATTTCAAAAACAATACTCGTAATCCTCTTACTCTTATTGACAGTGTGTTATAAATATTTGTTCGAGCTGGTTGAATGTTAAACCTTTTAATTCCGCTTCTTTATGTAATAATAATAAGTGTATATTATAATTTATGTTTACCTTGTCAAATGAGTGGGAAACGCTAGCAGACACATATAAAATATTGAATAATAATTACATATAAAATATTATAGTAAATAAATAAGCAGTGAATATGTTAAAAACAGAACACGTTGTAAGAACTCCGTAACAACTTATATGTAAGATATATAGTTTTTTTACAATATTGTCATATTTTCCTTTTATTACATAAATCCAAAAAATATAGTAATGTATGAATGGATGACCTAATGACATATCTATTAAATGAATAAAGCAATCAAACGTTAAAGACAAAGGTTTATAAATTTATAACATATATTTAGGTCAGGGTTAGTAAGAATGTAAACAGTTACCTGTTGCTCTACGTTCAGAGCATTGCTCTTATTTGTCCATAGTTGTTGAAAATTTGATCCTAGTAGTTGTTTTATTTTAAATAAATTTTGTTTATAACTAAATCAAACATAAGCTTTCCTTTTATACATATCAACGTGACTCACGTAGCAAGTATCTCAGTGGATTTATATATAAAAAACGAAAGCCTACAATATAAGCTAACGAGTAAAGGAGAGGCTATGAATTATTTGAAGCATTCTGCTATTAAATCTTTTATAGTTGAGTCACCAAGGTGCAAGTTTTTTAGTGATACAAAAAAAATTGATCGGGCTTCTCGTTTCCTCTTTGCTATCCGCCCAGGAAAAGGTTTATTTTCTTTCAACCGTGTCAATGAATCACGATGGTGGAACAAACTGCAAATTTGACTTGTTTTACTCGATGATCGTGATACAGTGCTCTGACTCACAGTCGCAGGGCGTGATTTCTGCAAATAGTATTAAAATATGCGTGAACTTTTATACTATTGTTTTCCGTAAACAATGATTTAGAAAGTGTGAAGAAGTTTTATAGTGTTATTCCAGTTAAATAAGAAATAAGAAAATTGCTATATTGAAATTAAGTACTTTTTAAATTTTTTTTAATATAGGTTCATATTTAAAATATTGTGTTTAATAAATTTTAAAAAAGTCATTTATTACGTAGTACACTATTTCGTTATTTAAATAACGATTTTATTATTAAAACTATAGCGTAAGTACAAAACTATAAAAGTTATTTCATTACCTGTAAAGTAGGACATTATCTGATATTGGCGAATTGGTACACTACACTTAATTAGCAAGTGCGGTTAGAGTGTTGTTTACTGAAAATCAATTATAGCTTACATTGGTATGGTATTATAGGCTCTCATAAAATTGAAATATAAATAGCAGAGTACATATAGGACAAAACATTTTTATTATTTAATAGATTTATTTAAGTATGTGAAATAAAAATTAATATGAATACGTAAATAGTCTTTATAAAGCCACATAATTTTGTCATTAACATAATAACATAACTATTATTGAGTGCAAATACTGGAAACTTATTTAGCACTTTCGTTTAGGTATATTTGTACTGATTTTTTGTCTTTCCCTTTTCCTTGTAATGCAGCGAGTATAATTAATTTCAAACTATGATATTAGTTACGTACGGAAACGACGTACATAGATTGAATTACTTATTATTGTTCTATAAATAAGGAGCGTCAAAATAAGTTCAATTTTCAATGTTCAAGTGCAGAGCGCTGTTGCCAGTAGTCACAACTAAAATAATGATATAATGGCTTTGTTATTTCATATTCACCTTGTAATATTTATAAAGAAACGATAGATTTTACATTTAAATTAATTAATCTTTTTTTTCAGCTTCATGCTTTTTATTCCGCACATTGCAGGGTAGGCAGAGTCTATTTACATACATTTTCTATAAAAAGGTACCCAATTTTCCAAAGCTTAATGTGAAAGCTTAATGTGTCCCTCACTTAAGTAATTTCAGAACCACAAATAGAAAATACTTTAAATAAGAATATTGCATAAAATCGTAACAGGTACCTACTACGTATAATATAAAAAGTAGCAACGAAAGAAAGACGTCTCGAACGTCAAAGATTTATTGATCTTTTCATATGATTTATTATGAGCTATTTACAATGTTCAGGAAATGTTATATCACGGCAATGCAATAAAAAGGGAACGAAGCTTTTATAAGTCGCCACTGGAACTGCATTTCTAACATCTTGCGTCGGCTTTGAATGTTCGATTTATACTTTGTTTCGCTATTCGCTTGCAGGCTTGTCATTTATTTTTATATGACAATTTTAAATAGACAATTGGACTTGTTTTTATTTTACAATGGAAATAGTTGATAGCGTCTTTAAAATTATCATATATAGTAAAATTTGCAGTACATTGATATTAATATTATTCAAAAATTTATTGGACGTATGCAACTTTTGAATAATATTAAAATCACAACGAATTAGAGAATTAAGAAAATGAGTTACATCGGGCACTATGTAAGGATGTGTTATGTGTCATACACAACTTAGTTATTTTTATTTAACCAATTGGTTGTTATAATATAAAAACAATTTTTGAAGCTTAACTTAAAATTTTAACAATATATTATACATTTAAAGCCTCAGTATCATATATTTATGTTAAATCCTTGTTTCAAATATAAATATGTAAATATTATAAAAAGCCGACATCAAATAACGTAACACAGCTTCCGATGATCGCGTGCTTTCATTAGGAACTATATTGAATAAGTAATTTGTTTTTTCCGCCACATTTGATTAACACAGGAAACGTGATTTATTTTAAACGCATCATATGTTAATGTATTACTCAAAAATCATGCCTTCAGACCTATAATGTGACGTGTTTCCGCCGATTACAAGATATTTTACACCTTCGAATGTTGCGTAAGTGCAGTGAATAATTTAATCTGTTTATAGTCAGTCAATTTTGTGTTGGAAGGTCCACATTAAAAGCACGAATCGCTATTATAGGAATCGATTTACATCCTGTATGCATATAGTTTTGATAAAATTGCCGTTTAATGTTGTGAAGATAAGTTTATATAATCGTAATATTTATACTTATATCATTTATTGTGTAGTAAACGCAAACAATTTATTATTAGGTATATATTAAATTGTTGATTACAAATATTTATACAGATGTTATATATCAATTGATTTATTTATTTTCACTTTTAAAGTTTTTTTTTCCTTTTTTAATCATTGTTTTCTTTATCCACCTCTTTAGGAACAGACCTAATATTAGCGGATACCGAATTCGAAACACTAAATGTTGTGTGGCTCTTCATCACATTTATGTTATGAAACAGGGGAACCGCAGTGGGAATCGTACCCATCTGCACTTAAATTCTATGAACTAGACAAATATACTAAATCATTTACACAACGAAAATATGTATATTTAAATATATGTAGTATTATTTACTTCGATGATACGGAAATCTCTATGGAAATGCACGTGTTACGAACATTTGAAGCTTAACTTAGTAAAAGGAAGTTGTATAAGCTTCAAGTAATTAGGTCAAGATGGACAGTATAGTTAGAGTACGAGTTCGATGAAATTCAGAAACAACGTTCCTGGCAACTGTTATGACTTTGTTTAACTCACGAAACCAATTGTGTGGAATATACATGGAACATAATAAGAAATTTACTGTGTAGTGTAATATCACTTGAGTATATGGATGCCAATACGTTTTAATACATTTTAATTTTAAAATAAATTTAGTTTGTTTACATGTTTTGCTGTGTAGATGTGGTTATTGCATAAGGTTGGTGTTTTAAACTTTTAAGTGTTTACCCCGTCTGTTCAGATTGTGACATTGTGTTCCGCAAAAAAAAAACCTCTAAGAAAGTTAGCAAAATGAAAGTGACTTTGCAACTTGATATAAATTAAAAAATACGTTACAAACGTACGTATTTTGTCGATGTACCGCCGGGGCGTAGAGGCGTGTGCCTGTAGACGACGAATTGTGGGTTCGATTCCCACTCAACGAAGATGAAATTTTTCATTTCCATTTATTTCGCTCTGGCATTTAGGCAAAGCGCGGCGTTGAGGTCCGCCACTCAACACGCAATGTCTTGAAAAAGGCGAGAAACAGGGAACAGAGTGTCTTAACACTAGGTCCCACGGTTCCTGTGGTTCCCTCTGCCTAACCTAATATGTGCGGGATAAAATATGAATATAAAAAAAATATAAGGATTTAAATAAAATATGTACAAGAGAACTTTATAGGCAACATATTTTGGGTCAGAAGGCTATTATGGTAGTTCTAAATATAATAAAATATAGGATGACACCTGGAATCGGGTCGGGGATTTAACTCAAACACATTTCTCTTGTATACAAAGCTAATAGTAGTACGAGTTCTTCATCTTTATCTTGTAATAATAGCGCAATGTTAATACCGTGACGGACGGTGACTAATTGAACATTATGCGGGTTTAAGATTCTATTAACGGTACTAGGGATCGGCATCGGTATAACGATCCAATAATTTATAATTATTTATCGGAGTAACCTATTTGCATCGTGTAGCGATCGTTTGTAACACCTAAGTCGGGTTCAACAATGATTTAAACGAAGGGATTTTGGGCTTATACAAAATATCTAACTTCATAATTGACTTCATAACATACGTGATTAGGAGAAAGTTCACTCTCAGTTATTGGAATTATCACGTATTATCCTTGTTGCGTAAAGGACAAAGGATAAATCTGTGAAATATTCATGTTATGAAAAATCCTTTTTTATGTTTTATAGATTTAGATTTTTTGCTTAAATTAAGTATTAGTAAATGAGATGTACCTCTTTTCACAAGTATATTTAACAATATCAATATAGTGTATATACGATTTCGTGAAAATTTTGTTTTTAAAAATTCTGGTAGACGCGCATTACTCATGAGTCAGTTTTTGGTCTTCCCCGATTGAAAGATATTTTGTAAGTATCATTAGTAAATACTTGTATGATTTATTAATATCATACGGATATTGGTGACATTCTAAAGTTATTAGCGAAAGTGGACATACGTGACCTGAACTAGAAGTCGAGTGATGTCATAGCGATTTGTGCTTAGGTCAAGATTAACTGGTAGAATAAGATTGACTTATAGCTTTTTGTTATTCGTATTTTTTCATATTATTTGCTAATAGCTTAAGGATTAATATAAGGATTAACATAAGTCTGTTACATATTTATAAATCATATTTACTGTAGCAAATTTATATCAAAATTATAAGGAGTATACGTTCTTAACTTTTGTGGTATAAAATAGGTCGCAGAATATATAACCACGCATTGTTCAATTGAAAATAGGAAATATTTTTACGACTACACACCAAATTTCCCTTAATGGAACTAAAAGTCTTTAATTAGGTATGTACATAAGCTTCGATATACATCGAATCATTTTCCTTTGTGTCTCACATTTTTTATTTGGTATTTTTTTAAATTTACCCATTTAATGAGCAATGTACTAAAACCATAATTTATGCAATAGTGACAATACTTAGTACGACAGTTTCGTGTAGTGGTAAGTTGGCAACCGACATTTTGTTTGTCTGCTGCCAAATTAAAGGCGGATATATGGAACAACTCTTTAATTAAACTACGGAACAGCCGTCATTTGGAAACATACAAGTTAACAATTGTGAAATTAAATTATTTAAGTTTCACTTTTTATCTTATTGAATTTGTCAATTTAATTTATTTGTATTGTTATCAACGAAAATAACGTTTATTATTAATTCTGTATTTTCACTGCTCTAAGTATTTATTCACATATTTTTCTTTAATAAAAACTTATACAAAAAATAATCTTATAGAAAAATCAAAATACATAATGTAGTCTTTGTTATTTTCTATCTTTCCTTGACGATATCTTATCTTATCAATTATATAAAAAAAATTAAGAAAGCTTAATATATTCCAGAAACATAACAATTTCACCTTGTAATCAAATATTTCAATTGTAAGTGGCCTAATAAGTAGTAGTAGTGGATGAGGCAAGATACAAAGACGCATCAATTCGGCGGCATGGCATTCCGGATTGTCCGCACCGTTACGATACCCGGACGCTGTTTGCGCAACGCATTCGCCCGCTTATGCAACGTTCGTTGCAATGTACCGTTACACGGGAGGTTTTATTTTGTGATTAATTTAATTTAAATTGATAACATATTGTTTTAAAGTAGTATCCTGTAAAAGAAAGATAGTAATATAATGAAAAATTAAAGATTTCTGTAATAATGACATCTGAAACTGACAGTAGCGTTCTAATATTTAAAGAAAAACAGGTTTCATAAACTAAGTTAAATCACGTTTGTTTATTGTTTAATTTAAAGTTAAATATATTTAATATATAATGTAACAAACAATGTAACATATAATTTATAGTATATAATAACTTTGTTGACGCCTAGTGTGTAAGCGCATGGTAAAGCTGCGTATAGTACGGAGCGAAGCAAGCAGGCGCTGATGGCCTTGACAATGTCACGGGCTCATTCGGCTTTCAACGTACAACCGCTGTATAGTCTCATTGGAAAGTAACAAATTTATTTTTGCTTTTCTATGGATTGTACAGTATATTGTTATCATCATTGGGGGTACTTTTTAGAAAGAAATAAAGTATAAGTATATTGGAATTATTATTATGAATTAATAAACTAAAAGTTATACTTCGTTAGTAAATTAGTAAGGATGAATGTTTTCAAATCTTTTTAATGTAGGTTACCTGTATTTTAAATTACGTTGTTGTTTGGTAATTCTGAAAATTATAAAAAAAATCAAAATTTTTGTGGAGTCGACGTTAGTGTTTATTTTAATTTAGGCATTATCAAAAGGCATTATCAAATATAAGTAACCTACAATCATAATGTAACATCGTTAATAACAAATTATTAAACTATTTTTTATTAATAAAATGTTTTCTTCTCTAAAAAAGAGTTTGAATTTAAAATTAGATAGAAATGTTTTATTAAAAATTTAAAGAATCTAAATCGAAGGGCTTTAATCTTTAGGTTTAATAGATTTACATACATATGTAGAGATATTAATTGTGTACTACCATTTTCCAACAGTATATAAAAATTTTAATTTATGAATTTTAAGTGATAGCTGAAAGCCTTTAAAAAAGTTATGTTTTCATGTGGCTATACTTTAATCCTCAATACGCTTCACATAGATTACAAACGAACAGGTTCAAAACTCGTCACCAACACTAACCTATTAGCAATAAAATATGTTTACATACATAAAGACCGTTTTGTTACTGAGAGATCACATGAAATAGGGCTACTGTACTTTAAAGAGTAATAGTACAAGATTGTCGTGTACAGAATACCGGCTGCTAGAGTTCTCACGTAACAACTTGATCAGATCTATAGGTCTTGAATTAAAAGTTCACAGAATATAAACAGGCGAACGAATAATGTTTTATACATTAAATGAAATAAGAGCTAAATATTAAAAAGATGGTATGAGTATAATAAATTTTGTCCGTGTTTGTATATTTTAAAACGCTTGATTGTTTAACTGGAGGCCGGCCAAAAGCTGTGCCATTAATCTTTACGATACGATGATACGCGTGCGGAAGTATGTACGATATAGCAGGAGTACCAGTTGATCCCACTACTGGCTAGATTTGTTTTTACTTGGCGTTATGTAGTTGCAGTTGTGTAAATATTAAAAGTACAACATTTAAGTAACGCTTTGACTTAAAGTTAAAGTCTAAATTAAAGCTGGTGGAAGTTATAAATATTTGAGCTTAAATAAATATACTTTTTTTGACATTCATAAGTAAAAAATCCTTTGACCGTAATAATTACTTTTCCTTTATACTAAATATAACGATGTACAGTTTTAAACGTACATGAATCATGTAGTAAATAAATACAGAAAATATGTCTAACGGATTTTGTAAGGTCTCATAACTTGCTTTAAACATATTTTCTTAAATTATATGTGTGTGCTATACGCAAACCATATAATTAGGTTCATAATTTAACGGCTTACAAACAATAAAAAGAGTAGGCTAACTATATAATTTTTTTCGTTTCGTATAGCAATTTGAGATGTGAATTTTCAATACTGATACTTACTTATCATGTCTAAAAGCTTTCACGGTAGGAATTGTTAAGAAAAACGAATAAAAATAATTGTAACTAGAGGAAAGTTGTGACGCAGAGGCCCAGCGACCTACAGCGAAATACGACGGTTTGTGGGTTCAATTTCGGGGAGAATTAATTATTTCATTTATATTTTTTTCGCTCTAGCAACTAGGCACGCGCGGAATTGCGTCTCGTCGCAGAACACGCAATGCAAGGTGGAAAGCGGGAAAAGGAGTGCCTTATATACTACTTACTTTTATTATATTAGGTTTTTTATATACTTTTACTATACTAGGTTTCCCCGGTTCCTGCGATTCCATCTGCCTACCCTGCCATGAGCGGGTTAAAGCGTGAAACTAAAAAAAATATTGTAACTAAATAGTCTACTAAGAATCTCTCGCTCTCTCTAAGGACTCATATGAAAATTGTTTTATCAATGTTAATTTCTATTGTCATCATTTATATTCAATTAAATTGTTATTCAAAATAACTGTACCGAGTACTCGTATATGTAAATTAAACATAGTACGTGCTCTTTAACATCGGAGAAACAGTCGCGATTTATGATTTGTTTTTAACAGGAGGCAAGCTGTATTGTGTTATTTTTCCAAGAACTGATAACTATGGCGTATCGTATCGTCAGCAAATAAAATTTATATGAAAAACACTACTTTACACTTTTAAGAAATAGATATTAAAAGGCTAATATATGTATAGCCTTTTTAATACCTATCTCGTAATAACAAATTGTTATTTATATAAATGTAATATAAAACTGTAATATAAAATTTCAATCGTTATAATTATTTTATTTTCTATCTGTACAAGATCTGGTTAGAGTCTGGACAGCGTGTCGGCAGATTACCCGTTGAGTAATAGCTATCAAAATATTAGTTTTAGCGAACGTACGCGAATCAGATTCAATGTACGAGGTCGATCAAAGAGAAACTCAATTTGTGTGCGTCATACTTAATTAATGAGATAATGACAATCTGAAATACATTGGACATTATCGCATTATAGGGTAAAAAGGACTTTATAGACTACTACTTAGGACTTTATATTAATTAGTTTATGACCGGTGAATCTTTTAATTACTTTATAATTGCAATGTTGTGATAACTTGAAAAAACTTAAATTAACTAAAATTCAACTTTCTTGTCTTTTTTTAATTCGGTGATTTGTAATTTTATAATTATTTTATGTCAATGACAATGATACGTTTGAAATAGATAAGAGTGAGGTTTTCATATTATCGTTTTTAAAATTATTCGATGCATTCGATTGACAGGGGTGGTAAGTTTTAGCCTATTTATATGATTACAGCATATAATTAATGTTATATATTACCGATTTTGGTAAAATCATTAATATTTTTTACGTACATTCGTAAGGCTATATTGCAAATGTGAATAAAGGAATACCCTTATCTTTTTTTTACAGATTCTTAAGGGCTTAGTCTATTGATTGAGCGAACAGCTTACTTATTATTACCCTATAAACCAATAAACCAATGGATATAATACTATGTAAGTAGCTAAAGGAAACAAGATGAGCCGTTTCTTCATGAGTTAGTAACAAACCGTGAAAGTTTATTTAAAAAAAATAAGTTTTAAATATAGTTTTAGCCTTTGCCCACATATGTTCGTATCGTAATAAAACGATTTTTTACTAACTAATCCAACTGTGACTACTAATATATTCTAGCACTCACTGTCATTTGCCACTTGTTTTAATGTTTATAATATTTATAACGGGGTGATAAATACTAGACACGCATAAACGTACACAAAGAAAACATTTGACAATCGACATATAGCTATACATACATAATATAAATTACTTTAAAGCGCAATAAAGTATTAATACATGAGTGAAGGTCCATACGCATTTATATCAATTTAATTCGATCATCAATTTCAATCAGTTGATGTTCAAAATTTCCATAGCCGCCATTGTGGCTGCTGCGTCCAAAAGCAGTGTTGTCTATTATATGAATAAAAAATAAAAACATATTTATGTACCAGTGTATTCAGTTGATATATATTTGTTTTCCAATATTTTTTAACATTTTGCATATTGTATTTGAGTTTTATAATATGTAGAAGAACATAGGTTTAACAAATGTGTTACAAAACTTTTAAATTACTATAGAATCAAAATATTTAGGTTATCTTTAATTAATTGTATTTTATTTTATTTTTTTTTATCTTTTCTGAAATTTATTTTATATATTGTACACATCATTGACCAGATTTAAAGTTCATATAGCATAATGTGAACGATTTATACAATATTTATTACGCAGCTTTTCATTCGTACATCACTGATAAGCTTATTTTATGATATTGATTTGGCACAATGCCGGACAGCAGATCAAAGAATAATAAAATTATGTACTTGAATAATAATTCACATATCTATAATTGAAATATAGTATAACCAACAATCTAATATACGTAAGTTATCTAAGTAATTGAACTTCTAGTAGTAGTAAACTCGTGTATTTTCCCCTTGAAGTTACAAACAAGACTTTCTATACAGTTCCTGCTAAATAATTTTGATTCCAGAGGTACAAATGTATCTAATAACGAAGTAGAACTTGTTTACTTCTAGGAAATGAGTGTTTGCTTTCAGAGAAAATTTCAATACTGAATAAGAAAGTATACGCAAATGTGATTTCTACATTTAAGAAAATCAATTTTAGCGCCGCTACAAATTCTAAACTACACGTGTAACATTTTAGAACTGTTGCTCATGCTGTCTACCTATATTTTGTACTTACGGTTTGAAATTGCAAGTACTGAAGTATAGATATAAAAACATGAACACTTTGTGTTATTACTAGATATACTTAAAGAAAATACCATTTATTTGAAATGTTTTCTTTAAGTTTTTTTCCTATCTTAAGTGTAAATTAACAATATAAAAATTTTTTCAAACTTCTTTGTCTTATCATGTAACTTTTTTAACAACAATAAAACTATGAAGGATACAAATATACTATAATAGTCTTAGAAGAATGAAAAATATAATCTAAAATATCACAAACTAGAAAATAATTAAATCTAGAATCATGGAATCATCGAATCGTCGGTCGGCACCTTGAGAAAATTATTAAATTTAACGTTAATATAGTTAGACATGAATGGATTCTAAATCATAATTATAAAAATCATAATTTTAAAAGAAATTTTGTTACAGTTTGATAAATTTATTATAAATATGACTCTACAAGAGGTATTGTTCTATGTAGGTTCAAAAAACCGACTGCCTCAGGAACGTTTACCTCTAGCGGGCTGCAAATACTTGCGAAGTCAATCGAGAGCTGAATTGCTAATAACGTTTATGCGTTATCCATGCCAAAAGCGATTATATTTTAGTTTAGAGAATATAACGTTCAAGGAATATTTGTAGAAGCGCTTTGTTGTAAAAACAATTTGTAATATTATACGAATGTATATCTTCCGCATATCGTGGCTTAATGTGGTTACGAGTAAGATATTGTGTTGAACTAATAGCTAGTAGTGTAATTTTTGCATTACTTATGTAAAGTCACGTTGAAATTCGCTATACCGAATTAGATACGTAGAAAACTCTTATGAAGAGAAAAACACTAGGTACCTCAGGCGATCTTGAATTAAATGTGTATATGCGAAAAATCAATCGTCTCCGTCTTTGTGACTAAAGAATATTTATTTCCAACATAATTCTTTGTTATTTTATCCGTTTACTATATAAGTAGGTGCATTATCGTGACCATATTCGCTAGTTGACTTGATAGTAATAAAATGTTGATAAGTGAATGTAAATTTTATAACATTATTTAATATGTAGGTACTTATAAATAAAATGAATATATAATATGGTTTATTACATGATAATCTGTACCAAAAAAAATATTTCTAAACTTATTTCTATTATACCACTTTTATATTGCGATCGGGTTTTGTTTGATTTTGGATGACCATTTTAACATGTTTTTATATAATAATAATAATACTAAGTAAAGAGACAAATCCATAAGTTGCCATAATGTTTAAGTTGTTGAGCGTTGAGTCCAAACAAATGAAGCCCAGTCTTCTCCAACACAGTTATATTGTTAGTTTAATAGAAAAGACCTATAAGGTCTTTTGAGGAGAAAATCTTATGTTATATTCAACTCAAAATGTGTTAAAACATACGTCCAGTGCACGCATAATAATAATAAAAATCATTATTAATATTAGCAACGAACAATGTCTTAATATACTTAATATTTGATACTTATTTATTATAAATATGCATGTGTACTTTAAATTTCAGTGCATAATTCTGTTAGTGGTTTCTTTGTGGGTGTCGTTTTAACAAAATGTCAGTTCCCATGAGGTGTCACACTGTCCTTTAAGATAAATTATAACGTTTATTGAATATTTCATTTAATTTACTACCGTTTCTAATGTATATTAATAGTGTAGGATTAAATAATGCCACTTAAATTAATTATTAATGTCAGATGAAGAAAATTGCATAACATTTGAAGATACAAATGCGTACTGTGTTTTTTTTTAAGAAAATAATATGGTACTGTACACAAATAAATTTTATATAATCTTTTACCTGTGACTTCAAACGAGTAGTCATTTAAAATGCAAATAAGTAAAAGTTTTGTATTGCTTTTTTGGGCTTTTTGGGGGAGGGAGAACACATTTTAAGTGCCCAAGGAAACTTAGAAACTATTAACGTGATATAATAACGCCGTACCAGTAGTTTTTGGGAAAGTCTTCAAATTTGTAATATTAATATAAATTCGCTGTAAAATAAGATCAGTGGGGACTTTGTGCTGTAATGTGACTACAAAGCAAAGTATTAGTTATTATTATTTCATTAAATCTAGGATAATCTAAAAATCACATTTAATATAAAAACTAGTTGAAAATTTCTTTACGAGCTTTACATTAAGGTATTTTCCCAATATGATTTTATTATCTAAGCGTAACCTAGATCAGTGCAGAGCATTTATCATAGTCCATAACAACCATAATTTATTGTGTGACATTATCAATGGTCGCACGTGTTCCAGTTATGCAATGAGAGTTCCTTATTTATAAATCATTACTAATTCGCCATGACATTAGTAGATGTACACAAAGTAGAAGTGGAGCAACTTCTATCGTTGTAATAATAATAATATATTTATAAATGTTCTTTTTTTACTATTTTTTATGCATTGTATTCACGTATAGATAAATAAGTCGCAGTTTTTTACCCTATGTTTACAATGTATAAAAAACGTTAATATTCAAGCGTTATTTGCGGGTGACTTGAATTACTATGGATCTCTAATGAGTACGGTCTAAGTGTTTTATTTTCGTTATAATACTAATTGTGACAGATGTTAATTTGCAAATTTCCGTATAATAATGTATGGAAACATATAATGATGGTAAATTCGCTTTAAATCATATGTGTTTATTTATGTCTTAACATTATAACCTGTGTGTTATATCATGACATGATGTTATATCATTTTTTACTTATAGCAAGGAAGGTAAAAGAGAGAGAGAGAGAATGTAGTCTAAATAGTTGTCATTAATAGTTGAAATTAATATATTAATAATGATAACAAAAGGAGACCGCGTTTTGTGTCTATATAGATCGAGAACGATAAAATTAAAATAATGGATTTTAGATTAAACCAAAGCCTGGCAGTAGTAGTAGCAGCAGTAACATGGATCGTTTAAGAAGTTAAAATCAATTGAGTAAGACATAAAAGTTACATTTTTAAGAAAGCCGGACTTAGTTTCTTATGTGTTCTTCTTAGTCTCGTTGCCTTTACCACGTAGGTAAATTTTTTAAAATAAATAATTTGACGTTTCTAAACAAACGATCATGTTTTCACTGATTAAACATGTTATGAATTTGAATACAAAAGCTACGCTCACAATTAAACGTTGTACCGTTGCGCCATAATGGCGATAAAAACATAAGATATTAATGTTTATGACATCTTGCTAGTCTCTAAGTACTGAAATGCATACTTACATGTTAAATACAATCTTAAACTAGGTAACCTATAGAAATGCGAAATCAATTATATCGCTACAACCGGAACTAGCATCGTTATTGTTTTCACAAATAAAGCTTGTATTTGTATGATAGTTTACATCGCACGCTAGCCTTGCACTGTGGGCGTGGTGATCGGAGCGCGGCGGGGCATCTCAAACACCCTATGAAAAAAATGATCTAGTTAATAAGAGACAGCGATAAACTATTCTATATTATCAAAAATATTAGGTAAAGGTATTTTGATATAGTTTGTATATGTTAAATATGTTATCACATTTTTGAATATTACTTATAGAATGCTTTACATGGAATTAATTTTAATTGTTACGTTTATTCGTTATAAAGTTTACATTTTTTTAGCTTCACGCTTTTATTCCGCACAGGGTAGGCAGAGGGAACTGCAAGAACCGTGGAAGTGTTAAGACACTTCGTTGCTTAGTTGCACTTCGTTGCTTAGTTGCACTTCGTCGCTTTCTCATTCCCCGCTTTCCGCCTTTTCGGGGCATTGCGTATTTAGTGGCGGAACACGCCATGCCAAGTTTTGCCTAGTTTTCCAGAGCGAAGAAAATGGATATAGAAAAATCCATCTTACCCGAGTGGGAATCAAACCCACAAACCGTCGTGTTTATAGGTAGGCGCTTACGCCTCTGCGTCACGACGGTCCTTATCTTATAGCACATGTAAAATTTAACATTATTTTTTCGGCAGAAAAAAATGAAACTATATTTTTCGTATATTACACAAATACAGTCTATTTTTAAATACTTTTAAAAATTGTAATAAAATTGATTGTAGTAAGTCGTCAAACGCTTTGGATTGAACCATGGCATTGCTAGGCAGTTCAACAATGCACGCAAGGTGAGGCAACCTGCCGAAAGGGCATATTCAACAGATATAAAACGTGAACATCCCTGAAGACAGTATTCCATCGTCAGAGTTCAAAGTGTAATCGACTATCAGGCCTCATACATTAAAACATTATGTCGCAATTGGTAAGTAATAAATATCGATATTGATAGATAGCTTTAACATCTAAAAATATTTTGTATACATTTTAGAAACAAGTGTATTATTTCTTACTACAAATAACTTGTAAATTATAAAAGATTTGTCTTGTAAGAGTAATGTTCATATTTTTTAATATGTCGGCTTAACGAGAGTATACTATTGAGATACTACAGTAAGTTCTTGGATATTGCAAAATAATATTTTTGGCAATACAAAATAAAATTTTAACTCAATGCACAGAATATAGAACAGAGTATTATATATTTTTTTAAAGCTAAAAATGAAATATATATATATTTTATTAACTGGATCTCGATTTCTTTCTAATATCATTTCCGAATAATAATTTTCCATATTTTGATCTTTCAGATGATTCTTTTATCCATGGCAGCCGTAGTGTGCGGTGCCAGGTTGGACCACTTGGTGCAAGGATACAATGGAGGCAATAATGCACCTTTCCATTTCGAAAATGTCAACAATGGCGATGGAACCTATCGCTTCAGGTGATATGAGAAATTGTTATTTATATTTTACTAAATTATATATTAAATAATGTTACGAGTTTTGTAACAATAACAACACATAATATAGTTCATACAAATATTTAGTAGTTTTTTTATTTATTTAGTAGTTATGTTTTAATATTTTGTTCGATATCTTTTTTTGAGAAATTGTAAAATAAGTTACGTAAAAAATGAAATTTGTATATTATCTAATCATAATATATTGTGTAATCACTGTTAATAAAATTTAGAAAACAAAATTCTTTAGGCGGTAAATAAATATGAAAAAAGACCACATCACTTCTTTCGAACTTTCGATATAGATTATAATGCGATGCGATGTGATGCTTGAGACGTAGTATGCAAAATGTATTATGAATATACTATGATTTCTTTTTAATTATAAAATATAACTTCTTCTTCTCTTAATTTATGGCGTTTAGAGCGTGCCAGTTGAGCACAATTCATTTCGCCAATGTCACGTTGAATGGAGAACACACTATAAAGTATAACACATAATTCAAACATGTTACAGTTATGACACGCCAACTGGCATATCTGCACACGAGAGCGGCGCTCCACGAGCCTCAGGTCCGGAAGGTCCCGCTGTTACCGCGGAAGGAGGTTTTTCCTACCGCGCACCTGATGGTCAACAGATATCTCTAACGTATACTGCTGATGAGAATGGCTTCCATCCTACAGGATCTCATATCCCTACTCCTCCTCCTATTCCAGAAGCTATTCTTCGCTCATTAGAATACAACAGACAACATCCATCGTAAGTGTCATAATATATTTAGCAGATTTTAAATTATTATTTCAGTAAAGATAACGTTAAATTTAATTAGCTGACGCAATGAATAACTAAACGAAATTAATTTTTGTTTTGTCTTATTGTAATCAGATTAAGTTATAGTACAAATATTATTTTTAGGAAAGTTAATGCAGTAAAGTTAGCAATTATGATGAAAGTTTCGTCCACATAAGCTTTTCTGCCTTTACGTTGCAAATAATGATCTTATTATGATACAATGCAGCGGTTACAATCGTTATAGCATTGTAGCTGCGTTTACAAAATTATAGCCGTTTTAATATTAATGCAAAAGGAATTTTTAATGTAATATAAACTCAATTTGAAATTCCTCTTGTTTAAATAATGTAATATTTATTTAATAATAAATTACCTGTTCATATTTTTGGATTGATAAAAAATCTTAATCTAATTTTCAGGAACGAAGGCTCATACAATGACCGTCGCAATTATTACTGAGCTGAAAAACTTCCGGTAACCAGTACCTCAAGAAACCATGCACTGTGATAAACTTCATATGTATTGAAATTATTTATACAGCAACTAAACTGTAAATAAAGTTAAACAGTATATGAAAAAAGTTATGTTTTAATTTGCCTTTGAGTGCTATTTATCTTTTTTTTCTAATATTTCTAAATAGGCAAAAGGCTTTTTCAACAATTGGAAGTCTTTAAATCAATTTATTAAAATTTATTTAACTTACTAAATTATACTTATATATTTTTTTATTATTAATTAATAATATTTAACACAACTTATACTTCTTCGTCCGACGGGTTATAAACATTACATTCGTCCAGAGAAAATGCAATGCAAGGTTACTTGTTTAAACATAGATACAAATATTGCACTTGTCACCTTGAAAGTTAAACTACTAAATCTCTAAAAGCTCAAAAGTATACTTATAATATGCGCCAATGTTTTATTTCGTTGTAGTATTAACATATTTGGCGAGCTTTCGGCATGAAGAGCACTTTTGCTCTTGATGTAGCCCGAAAATTCATGATTAATTTAAACAAAAATAAAATACATTGTATAGTAAAAATGTAAAATTGTATAATGCTAAATTTATCTTAATATGTTTTAAATGATATAATTTTGATTTAAATATAATTTAGATTTTACTTCACATGTAAACATGGTGTAATTCAAGACAAAAAAGGTAATATAAGTTTATTTATTTACACTGACACGATTTTATGCTATATTTAATATATTTATGCATTACTTTACAAAAAGTATATAGATATATTGATTTGTTAAAATTGATGAGTGTGGAATTTAATTAAAGTAACATTTCATCTTTAACTTAATACTCGTTTGGTTTTCCATTAAATTAAAATATTTATTACACCGTCGTGGCGCAGAGGCGTAAGCGTCTGCCTGTAAACGCGACGGTTTCTGGGTTCGATGCGCATTCGAGGAAGACGGATTTTTCTATTTCCATTTTCTTCGCTCTGGCAACTAGGCAAAGCGCAGCGTTGAGTTCCGCCACTCAACACGCAATGCCTCGAATTAAGCAACGAAGTGTCTTAACACTAGGTTCGTATGGATCCTGCAGTTCCCTCTGCCTACCCTGCCATGTGCGGGATAAAGCGTGTAGCTATAAAAAAAAAAACATAATAATAAAAAAAAATATTCCACTTCCGAATCCATCAAATTATCATAAAGTATTTACAAGCAAAGACTCAGTTGCGCAGCAATTTAGCGTCTGCGACTTAAATATGACGGTCATAGGTTCGATTATTATTCGGGGAAAAGAATTACTATATTTTTTTTGCTGTGGCAAGCGACGTTGAGTTCAGACTTTAAAAAACCTTTATCTCCAAAAATTTGGCGAAAATTTTGAAACAACTTAATTATTAATTAATTATTGGCTTATCTACAATAAGGCTGATAAAGCATGAAGATAAAAAAATAAGTGTTTAGTTTAGATCCGTTCACAATTTAAATAACTCGTTCGTGCTAACAAAAATTATTTATCTAAATGAGTATACAAACATCAACACCATTATTTTGTTTATTTTTAGCAAGCTGTTTATCGTTAATAATATGCGTAAATTTAAGGTAATTTCTTTAAATTGCATAAACAAGAGAAAGTTATCTTGGAAATAATATACTTTTTATAACGATTTCACCACAGCACACGAGTGTCAACTTTAACAACTCAATTGCTCGTAGACGATTTACCGAATATATGGTAGATACTTTCGGAATCTAACGTGGATTAAATATTTAAATATTTTTTGGAATTGGAATGTTCCAAACATTTTTTGCTAGAGATTGGTTACAATCTGCAATAAAGCGCCTAAAAATTGTTCAAATTGAATTTATATATTTTTCAGAAAATTTAATATCAAAGACTAAGATTTTTTTGATATAAATAGAAACACAATAGTCAAGCAAAACTGATAAAAAAATGAAAAAAAATCGAATCATAAAGCGCTAGCGTAGTTGTGAATATCAAAAAGTATATAAATAAAATTAATAAAAAGCGTTAAAAATATAAAATAGTTTTTTAGAAATAAGTTTGTACTAAAGAACTTATTAAGTCAGTTGCAGCATATTTGGGATCCAGCGAGACTAGACAAGATTATTTAAATATTTAGTACAGGTTTTCTCTCAATATTACTAAATACTATGCAGCATAGTTTCCTTCAAAAATTTGTGGAAAAAAATTTTGAAATGTAGAGTCGTACGTAAGGTTCTAGTTTTAATGTTGTATATATGACCTATATATACGTTTGTTAAGAATTTATATAAAACAATCAAGTGTTATATTTAATTTAATTTGATGATTACATATTAAGTCAATAACATAAGTGTAAATTGGTGTAGTAAACCTGTCATTATCAGTGCCATCTGGTAGGAACGTTGCCGTTCATCATTACGACACTGTTCTAGAAAGAAGGGGACGAATTATGTGATAACTATTGCGTTAAGTATAGCTCAATTAAAAAGGACGATAATAAGTGCTGTGTGTGTATTCTTAAGTTAATTAATTATAGTTCCTTTTGCAGGATTGTCGTAATTTTAGTATATTTCCAGTTTAATATAGAACATAAGGAATTTTACTGTGGGAATTTCAACTGTTTATTTTCATATAATTCCGTCCATTTTCTGGCCACTAAGGGTCGTAACTTTTTACGTTGTTAGTATTTCTGTAGCGGAAATTTATAATAATCTCACTATAGAGAGACCTGCTATCATAATGCTATCAATCATTATTTATTAATTCATCTCAACATTTACGTTACAATGACTTCACAAACATTAATTATATATTAAACAAAAACAAAACTAAATTAATTTCATTCAATAATATTTATTCACATGCCTTTTTAAATACGTATAATACATTTTAAGCCTTAAATTAATTAATGAGTGCTCGTCTGCTCCGTGGTATCACAGTCCTAGTACTCTTGGAGTGTAGTCTCCCCTTAAGCTATTCTTATATAAAAACAATATTCAAAATGATGAGATGAGAAACGCATGAAACATACATTTAGCGATTATCTAGTAGGTATTAGCTAAGAAAGCATATAGTAATGCAAAAAATACAACAAAGCCTCGTTAACTTCCATAGGTCCGTATGTTGGACTAAGAAACGACACTGAATCCTATTAAATTAATTTCATATTCTGATAACAGTTTGATTTAGTGTGTACATATAGTGTAGTGTAAATTAAAAAGTAAAAATATTAAAAAACAACAAGAGAAAAATATTGACATAAATAATGTTAATTGACATAAATATGGAAATGGCGTTTACATGATTATCAAAGATTCAGTGAGGTATCTTAGTTACTTTTCTAAACGAGATCAGTAATGGTAGCCGCCTGCACCGCCGCCTCCGGAACCTGCACCTCCGAAACCACTTCCGCCGGAACCGAATCCGTTGCCAGAACCTCCAAAGTTGCTGCCTGAACCGCCAGTTGTATGACCCCTCACTGTTTAATTATTATTTAAAAAAAATTAAGTTATTAAACTAAAAAAATTATAATTATATTAAAAATTTGTTCTTTATATAATTGTGTGAATTTATCAAATATGACGAACAGAGAATAGTAAATTATATTTTTCGCTTATTGTATGTACAAGACACAGAACAAAATAAACGTCTTTAATTAAGTTAGTTATAGCATCGTATTATCATGAGGATTCGAATTGGTGACCTATCCAGTAGTTTCTTTGTAACATAGTGGAGTCAGTGGGTCAAGAGCAAAAGATTTTCAATTAATACTTTTATATAACTAAGAATAGCAAACGGGAACCACTAGTTATAGTAGTTGCGAAAAGTTCTACTTCATTTTGCTTCGTGCACGTAAAGTTAGAAATGTTGTTATTTAAGTTTTGTGAAATATATTTCAGTCGATTTTTTGAAGTAAAAATAGACTTAAAATAATATTTAGTTTCATATATATGAATTGCAGGTCAGAGTATGACTGTTGTTTATAACTTAATTTGTTTAACATATTAGGCTTTATAATTTCTTCCTGTATAACAAATTGTTGTTACATATTAATGTAACGTCTTTAAAACCGGTACGTACTATCGTTTACAATTTTCTAAGTAAATCTAGTAGATAAATATATTTGTCTCATATATTACACTATATTATATAAAACAATAATAAAAAGGTACTTACGATGATGGATTGCGCCTGTTAAATTCAATTGACTGCAAAATAGCTTCTGGGATGGGAGGTGGAGTGGGAAGGTGGGAACCAACGGGATGGAAGCCGTTTTCGTCGGCGGTGTAGGTTAAGGAGATTTGTTGGCCGTCGGGAGCACGATAGGAGAATGCACCTTCCGCTGTCACAGCTGGTCCTTCAGGACCGGGGGCGCGGGGCGCACCACTTTCTTGTGCCGATATGCCGTTACCGGTTTCGTAGCTATAATAAAATAGTTAAATATTTAAAGTAAGGAAAAATACAACGCTTTTAAAATATTTAAATAATTGGTTTTCTCTAATCCTGACTTTTTTATCTGAAATTTGTCAGAGCATCTGCAATAATTATTTTCAAAGTCACGTAGACGGTGTGACTAAATCACCAAGTATAATATAATATATTGCACTTCAGAGAGTAGCTTTACTCTTGGTTATAACTATACTTCTTTATTACGTTATTATGTGGTTGTTTATATGTTCAATAACTTGCCAAGTTGAGCATAAGCTATATTACAGTACAGAAACGGTAGACCTCACATTAAAACTTTCTCTAACTTTGCAAGTAGTTATTAGGTGTCTAGACTTCCTTAAGAAATAATTAATGTTTGGAAACAAGAAGTAATTTTAGTTGAAATTGGGAGACGATTATTTAATCAACTACAAAACAATGCAATCTAACCGCAAGCTTTGAAAGTTTCTGTTAGTGACATTTATTGTACAAAATACATATTAAGTGTTCATAAATATGTACAATTCTGCAAAATTACAATCACATCATACTTTATTATAAAATGAGAAGATCTTCGTGGCGCAGAGTTGGTTTGTGAGTTCGATTTCCACTCGGGGAAGATGGATTTTTTACTTCCATTTTCTTCCCTCTGGAAACTTGGCAAAGCGTGGAGTTGAGTTCCGCCAACACCTAACGTCTGTGTGTCTAAGCTAAAGTGTCTCTAGTTTCCTATGATTTCTGAGGTTCCCTTGCCATATGCGGGATAAAGCGTGAAGCTATGATCTTAGCAGTCATTATTTTCTTTATTCATTATTATCGCCTTAGCGTTTATTTGCTCAGTTGCAATCAATGTATTTAAGATTGTCAAATTTATATAGTATCGTATACGGTTAATATGTTATATGTTTATGTGGAACAAAACCTGTACAAAAATACAATTGTGATATGTACTACAGACTGCCGACATAGACGATAATATGATATTTTAGTTAGTTTCTTGAAACTGCATGATTTATAACGTTATGTATAATATTTTCACAACCAGCCACCGTTCACTCAACATTATCTTTACAAATAATGAGAGATGGTGACATTTATATCAGAACTATGCACTATTAATTCTAAACTAGATTGACATATTTTCAAGGATATTAGATTTATAATCTCTAAAAAATGTGCTTTTAAAAGGTGGTTTACAATTCAAAGTGAAGTAAAGTTTAATTGGGTCAGTTAAATGCTTGAAGCGTGATCGCCTTAACAAGCAGAGAGACAATCCCTAACATTTGACTTTCAAACGTCTGAACTACAACTGCACAATGCCCTATTGTGATCGTTCAACTGTTGCAGAAATTAATATCTTGTTAAGCCCATGCAATTGTTTGATACATGATAAAAAGCTGCCGAGTCGGTTAGTACTTTGATATTGTCTTCGGTTTGAATAAATTAGTAGTTTCAAAATATTTTTAAATTATATAATTATAAAGTACTTTTAGCGCAATATGATGTGAAAGTATATTAAATACGATATTAAAATGAATTTTCATATTTTTACAATATATAAAAAATACCTGAATTTGTAAGTGCCGTCGCCGTTGTTTTCGTTTTCATATCGGAGTATGGGTATATTTGCACCGCCGGATCCACCTCCAAAACCGCTTCCACCACCAAAACCGCTTCCGCCGCCAAAAGATCCTCCGCCAAGTCCTCCGTTGCCTCCTCCACCTCCAGCTCCTCCAGATCCCAATCCTCCCAATCCTGCATTACCTCCGCCTCCAGGCCTCGGAGGTAGGTATTGAGGTTCTAGACGCCCACATGACCCTAAGGCCAATAACGCTGATACGAAAGTAATCTATCAACGTATAACAATATTAATTAATTATTGCCATGATTGATGAAAGATGAATGCATTATGTACGTGGTAATTATGAGTCCTGTGCTATGCTCCCACTAATAATATTTATATATGTATATTTTACAAATAAATAGAATAATTTATATTTTAATAAGGAACAAAGGTGAATTTTAAAGTATTCACACCTTCATTTCAGCTACTATAGCTTTAAACTTTACTGGCCAACTTAAGTCGTGACACTACGTAATGAGGTATGGAGATCACTAACTTTAAGCATAACTACCACCGCCCATTAAATATAGAGCGAATAAATGGTTGCTCTTATCCCATAAAATATAGTTATTATTTTAGAAAAACTTAAGCAGGTTGTTGGAGATAATTATTTTGTATAACTATCTAAGTTATACAAAATAATTATCAGGGACCTAGTATGAAAGATACAACAGAAGGATATGCTTATAACAATTTTTTCAGTATAAGATTAGCTGATCTAGTCAGTATTAAAAATATAAACAACTAATTAAGCAGTAATATATTTCGCCACAATTTTTGGAGAGAAAAATTTTAAGCTTTTCTATTCTAATAGACCTAAATTGATAAAATTTATATTTATTCCACTCACCTTTATTTTATACATATTATTATACTGAATATGTTTTGTACAGGCAGGCACTCTTCGTTCAGTTGTTTTCTGAATACTGTTTGCGAAGATGTGCCTCGTTTTATATTGCTCCGATTTGCCCTTTCGCGGTTGCTTCACCTTGTGTGTACTATCGGTGAATCCGAGCTTTAGTCTTCACCTAAGGACTATCTGGACTATACGGATTTTTGAAAATCAATTTAATTTTAAATAACTTTTGTTTTTATTAAGAACTTTTTGGTGTACCTATACCTTTATATAATCTAATCATCTTCTTTCTTTTAAGTATAGGATATTGATATAATTGTATGATAAACGAAAAGTCATAGAATGATTTAATTAATTTATAACATTGTATCGCGGTACTATATGCAGTTAGCATTCTTGTGGCATTCCACGAGGGTACGATTTCCATATTAATTATATATCAATATGTCAAATAGATTTATAAGTTCATGGGAATGGTTCATGTGGTAGATTTATTGAGGCATTTTGTCATACATTTTCATATTTGACTGTATGATAACTTACTTTCTACACGTTCTATATATCAGCTAGCTTAACCCAACACGGTGTTTTGTTTAATAAGATAGCGTTAAAAAATACGGTACATTTATCGATTACCTCGACGTATTATGATAGTAATCGATTTAGAAAATATTTTAACTAAGTTATATATATATATATATATATATATATATATATATATATATATATATATATATATATATATATATATATATATATATATATATATATATATATATATATATATATATATATATATATATATATATATATATATATATATATATATATATATATATATATATATATATATATATATATATATATATATATATATATATATATATATATATATATATATATATATGTATATATATATATATATATATATATATATATATATATATATATATATATATATATATATATATATATATATATATATATATATATATAAACAAAATTCTAAAACTATAATATGTCATAATATTTTGTATCACTCCAAATATCCTGAGGAATTTTACTTATTCCACGGATTATCTTATTGTACGTATTCTATCTTATTACATTTCTTCTTTACATTTTCGATTTGATACAATTATTGGTGTGCTGAGAAATCTTGAATTGTTATATATAATAAAATATATATTTTGATTATCGCACAGATATTAATTACATAAATGTTATGTACCGGGTCAGGTGATAGGCTTTGCCCTCCGGTCATAATAAGAAAAGGATGTGCTAGCATTAAATATTATATAATGAATACACATTAAGCTGTTAGATCAATCAGCATAGGAATATTGACAGCTTGATATTAAATATGAAAGTTAGAAAAAGTTCTTTAGTTATTTTTAACAAAATCTTGCCAACGAAATTTCTAGTATATTTTTTATGTCTTCACGCTTATCCCGCACAGGATGGTAGGCAGAGGGCACTGCGGGAACCATAGGAACCTAGTGTTAAGACACTTCGTAGCTGTGTCACTGCTCTCTCCGTCCCTGCTTTCCACCTTTTTAGACGTATTGGGTGTTGAGTGGCGGAAATCAACTCCGCGCTTTGCCTTGTTTCCAGAGCGTAGAAAATGGAAACAGAAAATCCGTCTTCTCCAAGTGGGAATCGAACCAACAGACCGCATATTTTTCATATTTACAAATTTAAGCTTTCGTTTTTAAATAAATATCTTATTTGAATTAAACGTAAATGACAATAGAATATCAGATATTGGAACAAATGTCATCGCTGAAGTTCACGTCCGTGACCAAACGGATACTAGCGCACATCTCTCGTCATCTCGTCGAGAATTGAAATAGATACAGGAAACTATTTATACCGATTTATATATACAATATATTGAGAGAAATAAAGAACAGAACAGAACAGAATTAAGTAGTTATATATTAAATAAAATGCCTGATAGACAATTCTTCTAACATTGAACAAATTTGGAGATATTTTCTGTCTGGGCTGGTTTTTAGCAGTTTTATAGAAGACTGATATGACCATACTATTGATGTAGAATAATTTATTAGAGATCAATAATAATCTCCGCACAATTTAGTTTGTGAAGGTAAATTTTTAATTAAGTATATTAGAAATGTGACTTTTTATGTAAACGCTCACTTCTCATTTGAAAATTTTAGTATTTTTTTGTAATATAATAATTACATAATAATATTTATTTAAAATTTAGTTGTAAATAAACTTCAGTTTCTATTACTTCACTTTTTTATATAATCCGTACGATTCTATTAATATGCTTGTATTTATATAATTAGTAAGACTAAGGCTGTATTGTTGTGCACATTCACGACATTCTTGTAAAGTAAAGATTGGCGAAGGACAGTTAAGTTTAATACGGTTTCGTTATTGCCATTTAAAAGTTACTTCAGCATGTATTCATTATAATTTTTTATTCTGGTCTATAAGTCGCATTGAAAATTATTATTAAATATTATTAAGCTATTATTATTAGATGGTTATTAAATATGAATTAGTAAATTTTTAATCTGTTCTTTTTGTCTTTCTTCGTTTTTCTCTCTGCTTGTCTTGTTTTTTAAGAATTTATTCTCAAAAAGAAATATAATTTTACTTACATGTGAACAGTCTGAATTTTACTTACATGTGAAGTGTCTCAGAAATGTAACAATTCACACTGTCTTACAAAAAACCATTCAATAAAATAAAAATATTTTGATTTTTTTTAACAAATAACAGTAGAAATGGGTATTCTCGAGTATATACTTTGAGTATATACTTTCCATTAAAAGTAATATTTTTGTTAGCAAGTTTAGTTCTAATTTTTGGAAAACTAAGTCTTAGGGTGCTGCTTCGTTTTATAAACATCAAATTAAAGTTTATTGATTTTTTAGTGTTTTTATATTTAAAGATATAAGAATTATAAGCATAAGTTTCTCGCAGGTTCATCAAATTTGTTTCTTTGTAGACTTTAGTCGTTGGTCTCATAGGCGGATATAGAAAAAGAATTTTAATTTGCCCCAAATTTCAACTAAATACAATAAATGTGACTTTACTAAGGAATTATAAACATTATACTTTATTTTCTTAGGTATGAATTTTGATATATTTCTCATTGACCATTCTTCTTTAAAAGCAATGTTATATAATGTTTTTATTATAATTTAAACTAATATTACGAGAATGAAATTTATAATGAAAACAGAATTTAACCTTTTAAATACACCTGACTTTTTCTATTGTTCGATACAATAGCTTTATTAGCCTTTACGGACTTCTTGCACCACTTTAGTGGAACGTTTATACTAGTTTATATATCTATATAAAATTTTATCGTTTTACATAATATATTTTTGTTATATATTATAATTGATATATATATTTTTTTATTTTTATGTAAATGTTCAAAACCCAAGTGACTTGTGTATCAAATCCAATTAGTAGAAAAGTATTGTAGCGGGTTTCTGCTATGTGTAAACAATGTCTATATCTAAAATTTTAACAAACGAATGAAACTAGACTTTTATTAATTATTTTTTAAATAATACTTCCTATAATATATATATATATATATATATATATATATATATATATATATATATATATATATATATATATATATATATATATATATATATATATGTATATAAGGTACATAAGTACGTAATAGATGCGTAAAGGGACAAAAAAAATATTTTCACAATTTCGTACGTACTTAAATACAACAAAGTCAGGAGCAAAGTAAATGGCCAATAAAAATAAGTATCGAACTCGTGTCGACGCTATTCCGTCAAGATACTAATATTTCACGAAACATGATCACGCGTAAACTCTCTCACGATGAGCTAAGCTTTGAATGTATCGAACAAGCCCAAGAATTCAATAAGGAAGAATAATACTATTACGTAAGATACAATTACTTACATTAAATAAAAACAAATATATTTTATTTTGGTAACTTTATTTATTCAATTATAGCACAAATGTCAACATTGGAATTACAAATAAAAATCCTTTTATAGCGTTCCGTTTTATCCCGTTCATGGCAGGGTAGGCAGAGGAAAATTGTAGGAACTATAGGACACTCCGTTTTCTGCTTTCCGCGTTTTCCGAAGCATTGCGTGTTTTATTTTTATTTTATTATTTCATTTACATAAAAAAAAAACTATTTTCGCAATACATAACTTGTTGGAAGTCTCATGCGGTAAATTCGATTGTTTCGAACAACCCTGTTCGTACGTAGGGGAGAAGTTTCAAAAAATATCAACATATTCTATTTGCTCTACACATCCCTCGTGTAATGAATGAGTGTCTCTTGTGTAATGAATAAAAGCTGAAATAAATTGAACTATTCTCAAAATGGTTGTAACGAGGATTTGACAAACACGACACGACTCGAGTTGTCGTCGTTGTCTGACTGGGCGCGATGGTTCACTGTTCGATTCCCACTTAAGGAAGAAATATTTTTCTAATCCTTGTTCTATGCGATGTTGTGTTCAGGCACTAAGCATGCAATATCTTAAAAAATAGAAGTGGGAAACAGAGTGTCTTACCACTAAGTAGCCTCTGCGGATAATACAGAAATGAAATAAGTGAGGTGCTTCTCTATATATCCATGACAGGTTATATCATTACAATACCCTAACTGATAATTCCATTTTTGCAATTTAATATAAAATGCCAAAATTAATGATAAAAATTAGCCGAAGAAAATATTTTTTAAATCTTAAATGTTATTCATGAAAAAATACATTTATTTATAATAAATATTATACTCAAATATTTCATACTTTATTTTAATTTTATCAGGGCAAAGAGCGTCATTAATTAATACTTAATATCAACAAATCTATTTTATATAATATATATTACTCTCATTTTGTATAAGTAATGACAATACTATGGTTACAAGGTTATTATAGATCAACATACAATTATTTTAAAAATTCGTTTATCATGCAAATTGTATAAGAGCCGAGTCGGCCATAACTGCTCTTTGTCACCAATTTAATCTTGCTGAATATTGAAAGATTAAAAATGTAATTTTTCATCTCTGTAGTCACGATACAGCAATGAATAAAATATTTAATACCTATATGATTTGTGTTAGGTCAAATAGGTGTTAACTGAAAACATGTTATAGCACTATAAAATACATAAATGATAACAAGTACCTGACAAATCAACGTAAGTATCCTTTAAATTAGCTGAAATAGACTATTCTATTTTTTATTTACTGAATGTTAAATTTACATGTTAACTGCTTTAAATTATTTTAGTTCTGCTACTTTACTGCATTTCAATGATAATAATGAATTAGATGTCCCGTACCAAACACAGTAGTTCTCACCCAAATCTTAAAATATACATTTTTAATGACAAAAAATACGACTAGCAAAAGAATTAAAATAATAACAAAGTAATATTAATAAGTCAACAGTTTGAGTAATATTTAATACTAGATGTTGCCCGTGGCTCCGCTCGCGATTTTTAGATTTTTAAATTACCTACACAGTCTTGATAAAGCTAGATACTAAATACATAGTAATATTGTGGTTTGGTTTGGACCAACGTTACTCAATTAAATTATTATGATAAAGGTATTATTATGACATAACTGTTTTTGATTTTTTTAAACCTGAAATAAAAGATTTTTATATATATATTTTTTTTAGTATACTATACATATTTTTAATAAGGTCTATTTCATAATCCGCTACCACATAATAAAGTAAGATTTTGATTATCTATTTATGCAACTGAGGGATGATTGTTCTCGTTATGATTCTTTAAACAGGAAAAAAACAAGTCGTCAAAAAACGAAGGAAAGCTTAGTATTCACGTAAACAGCTTTAATTTTCATCGAGACAGCTTCAAAATTGACAGGGTTTCATACAAAGTTACCATCCCCCTTTTACCCCTTTAAAAAGCGAAATTCCAAAAAAATATAGCCTTTATGTTGGCCAGGACTAATATCTATATATAGCAAAAAAGTTTCATCAAAATCCGTCTAATGGTTCCTGAGATTAGCGTGTGGAAACAGAGAAACATTCAAACATACAGACAAATTTCTTTTTCGAATTCTTACTCTTTTATCATCCCTTAATAACCCGACACATGTTGTTTTGTAAAAATATTTAATGTGACAGACACGATTTTTTCAATTGTTTTATTAGGTATATATAGAGATTATAGTATTTTGTTGCGAATTGTATTTTCTTAATTTATTTTGCCTAATGATCAGATTTATCGAGCACCTAGTCCATGAATGTGTCCATGTTTCATACATATCGTGCGATCGGAGACATAAAATCAATAAATATGTTGATTGATCGATTGGTTGATTTCTTACGATCTGTCACAAGTTTCCACGAAGATGTGTTCAACGGCGCTATGTGAAACCATCAAACATCACGTCAGTAGTGCTAGTGTTTTTTAAAATTTAAGGAATGGTATGGCATTTTAGGAAAATAATTAGGTGATATAAAAATTTACCACCAATTATTGGACCTTGATGCGAAAAAGGCTACAGAAATTCGGACAAGACGTATTCACTCCCATGCATCTTACTGTTTACGATATACTTATAGGACCAATGTACTCACATCTATTAGAGGATACACTAAAGTGATCAGAGAAATTATTAAACGGATATTGATGCTCTCATAATGACGTTTGCTTCGACGGATGGGATCGGCTCTCTTTCAATCCTAATTTCGTTCCCCAGCCCCCTTCTAGACCTGTTTCGCAAAAGAAAACCGAACTTTACCACTATTCTCCACACTCTTGATGCAGAGGTATCTTGAGCTTTTTTTAAAATCAATTCACGTCGATATTCATCCCATGCAGCAAAACTTGAACGTGACTTGTAGAGCCGGAACTCGAAACAAGAACCATAGTTATGTGAAGAAGAGTGCACCATGTAACAAAGACAGTCTCTGTTAAAGACTGTTGTAGGATGCGAATCCAACCAAATACCATCGCATCCATATCTACATCCACATCCAGAATATCTGGGCATGAGAGTAGCGAAAAGTTATGTAAAGTGGATACGTCCACTTCTTACAGGGTACGCCCCGTATAGAAATTTTGTTTTCAATACAGTTCCATTGAATCCATCCATGAAAATTAAATAGCGTTTCTAATTTTTAATTATTAAAGCACACATCTCAAAAAAATGAAAAAATCAAAATTTTTCACATCGTATGTTTCTCTTATAACTATATTCAGTTTTTTTTTTTTTATATTCAGGTAACTTAAGTAAAACAATTTTTCATTAGTTATATGTACCAACTGAACATTTTTTTGCAGTTTGCACTTCGTACTAATTACGTACGATTTAAAATATGGAAAAATGGTTTCCAATCGTTATACAAATTGTTAGAAGTAATTTTAAAAGAGTATGTAATACTAACATATAGAATATGTAACGCAACCTGTCAAATCTAGATGTCAAATAATATACATATAAATTATTGGATTATTTATTATCAAGTTACACATAAATATGTTAATACCGACGTGTATAATCAAATTATTAGAACTGGTGAGTTTTTTCAAGGATACCGGCAGACATACATAGTTGATAGTACATTAATCAATATGCAATTTGAATTAAGTTATATAATGTGCGATAGCCAGATAATAATCATTATCTATTTCAATTTGATGCGACACACTTTCACAGGATTATGGAATTTCTAATTATCATCTATCGGTAAATAAATGACATGAACCCTAGACGTTGCCCAATATTATTGATGACATTACATTGGCAATAGCTTCGTCTTAGCTCACCCTCTTGAGCGTTTCCTATTTTGTCTTTAATGATGTACATCTTGTTCGGTGGCTTCTATTTAATATTAATGTAAATATAAATCAATTTATATATTGCTGTAGTTCTTCAAAATTATGTTGATGTCTATTATTATTTACATTTTTCATTCCAAAATTTTTTTTTTTCAATACAAGTCACACTTTCTTCTTAATGCGATCTGAATGCGTTAAAACTTCTTAACTAAAATCTACCGGCAATGATTCTTTTTAAGGCTTGTCATCCCAAAAGAAAAAATAAATTCTATAGGATCACTTTCTTATCTGTTAGGAAAGTCTGTTAATCAATCACGCGATGCAAGCTATACATTAAATACCTGAAACAAAGGAATTATATACATACATATACATACATATAATTTGGAAAAATATACATACATATAATTTGTGTTCTAGTCATTAGCAGTTGCATGCCTCACTCTCCATCATTATAGTTATGATCTGACTGATATTCCTACGTTAATGTTGTGTTCGGGAACGTTTGTTGGATACGTTGTTGTCCTCTCAGGAGAAATAATAGGTAACTCAAGAATCATTTTTAACTATAGTGTATTTTTTTGTAGTAACACACTGCCTGTAGCTACCTCATTACCCCCAATTTCCGTTAAATTTTTATATTTTTTTTTCTAGATTGAGTAAATAAACATAATCGAATCTCTCTCTCTCTCTCTCTCTCTCTCTTTATGATCATATATGTATTAATATTTTTTTTGTTTTTTTTTTTTTAGCTTCACGCTTTATCCCGCACAAGGCAGGGTAGGCAGAGGGAACTGCAGGGACCGTGGGAACCTAGTGTTAAGACACTCCGTTGCTCAGTCCCTGCTTTCTCCGTCCCCGCTTTCCGCCGTTTTCGAGGCATTGCGTGTTGAATGGCGGAACACAACGCCGCGCTTTGCCTAGTTTACCAGTGCGAAGAAAATGGAAATAGAAAAATCCATCTTCTCCGACTGGGGATCGAACCCAGTAACCGTCGCGTTACAGGCAGACATTGCGCCTCTGCGCCACGACGGTCCTCAAATATTAATATGCTTAATATGCTATGTAATAATATCTAAGAACAACATAATAAAAATACAAGCAACCTTTACAACTCTATTGTTGTTTCCTTAAATATACGCATTTTGTAAGGTAAATTTAAACAGTATTTCAGTCGTCAAAGGTAGATTCTCAAACATTGAGGTCTTAGTAAAATAGTAATTTGGTCTCCTGACTACAGTAGTACAGAAAGAATTTCTATTGTGTATACTTCTAAGAGACGTTTACCTTTGTGTTCGCTGTAAATACTATATACGACTATGACTACTAAAAGAAATAGAGAATTGTATGTTATGCTTTCTTAGTTTTAGTATCTTAAATTCTAAATAACACATACTGTCGTGGCGCAGAGGCGTAAGCGTCTGCCTGTAAACGCGACGGATTGAGGGTTCGATTCCCACTCAGGGAAGATAGATTTTTCATATTCCATTTTCTATTTCTATTTCCATTTTCTTCACTCTGGAAACTAGGCAAAATCTCGGCGTTGAGGTCCGCCACTCAACACGCATTGCCTCAAAAAATAAGGCGGAAAGTGGGGGCGGAAAAAGCAGGAACTAAGCAACGGAGTGTCTTAACATTAGGTTCATATGGTTCCTGCAGTTCCCTCTGCCTACCCTGCAATATGTGGGATGAAGCATGAAGCTATACAAAAAAAACCATATCAATAGTGTAAAAATAGAAAACAATTATTATTAAATTATTTAAGAGATTTTTGAAAATATATTTTATGTAAATTTGCATTTATACTTTAGAAATTAAATGACTAAAATGGTTTGAGAAAACTACAATCTCATAGATAACTAGATTAGTTTTATATTAAAATACAGAAATGATTAGCATAGAATAAACAAATATTATTACTTTTAGGGGAAATGATATTCGCGCCATTAGATCTCGTTCAGGATATGTATTTCGGATTGCTGGGCGTTGGCTTGTTCTCAGTTAGCGGCGGCTTACTATTATCAGCGAGAACAAAGCCTTCCATTTATCGTCATACAGGCGACCATACCACAGCACTCATAGTTGGATCTTTAGCTATTCTAAATGCAGTGGTCATGTTCTTCGATCTGAGCCTCGCGTATTTGGATAGTGAACAATTTGATGATGAAACAAGTGTAAACTAGTATAAGGTGTGTCTAAACAAAAAGTTTTAATTCTAAAGTATAAATGCAATGTAAAATATTTTTATGATTTATTTTTATGAGAGTCTTTGGTGTGGATTAGAAAAAACACTTAAAGTTGCAAATTTTTATATGGTGGCTTTAAGTATTAAATGCAATGTTGTGAATAGTGTACACTCTGTGTTTTAGCATTTTTTTTAATTTTAAATGTAACTTTTCTCTGTTTTAATCTTTTTCAATAATAAGTATTTAAAAAAAACTTTCAAATTTGGAGCACCTGTTTAAAGTAGAGACGAGGTACTTTAGAAATTGCATTCTCATTATTATCAAGGTTAACTATAAACATAAAAATCTTTATATTTTTGTTCACAATGAAATGTAGCATCTCATTAGCATTGAAAGAACTGGTTAATAATTCCAATCTTCCTAAGAAAGTATTGTTCGCTTTCAAGGTGAGGCGGTATCGGCGGCGGCGGACGCGTTTATTGACGCTTGGTGGTCGGCTGCCGGCGCTGCATTATTTGGTGCTTGCGGTGCACTTACTTTGAACCATTGGCGTGATATACCTGAAAGTCCTCGTAAAGATCATGCACATGCAAATGCTGTATGTGCACTCGCTGCTGCTGCAATATTTCTAATAGATAGCTTATTGGCCCTTTGTTCTGTGCACAAAGATGATGAAAGTGTGCGTTCTAAGTCTACCAAAAGGTGTAATATGTAAATTTATACTACTTCTTTTTTTTAAATACAATATTCATATGTTTACACTTTTTTTTATTTCATTTGTATAGTGAACAGCCAAACACGTGATTTTATTCCATAATATATAATAGTACCTAAATTGTAATCATAATTTACTAATCAATATATTTCTATGTAAGTATAGGAAGCTCGTGCGACCATGATTAATTCCTACAGACAAATATTGTGTTCTAAGAATACCAATTCGTTAACCACAATCTCTACTAAACCGCAAGGCCTAAGCTTTTTATGATTCATTATCAATAATTTATTAAGAATTATCGAAGGTAAGGTAAGGAAAATACTTCCACGTGAAGCAGCCTACATTTAATATTGTTTTCTTGACAAATGAACTTTATTGTTTAATAATATTTTGAATTTTGACTGTGAATGTTGTAAGCTCGTCACCATTCCAAGAAAAAAATAATTTTACATTACACATCTAACACGTGATGTCACTCTTAATTAACAAAAGGTTGTCTTTGCCTATTAGAAGAAAGTTTTACTGATCACGAATGATAAATGAAAGTACTAGGAGTTTAAGTCTGTGCAAATGAAGTTGCGGTTAACTATTAGTATGTAAATAAAATATAATAATTTGTAAAAGAATTAGCAATGTACAATTTCTAAATAAAATTCCAACGACGCCATCTATGTTCGCAACATGGTACTAATCTATAACACCAACGCCAGCACTTCTTTATATAGAGCTTTTAGAGAATACTACAAGAGGGAGGCACCTACGGTAGATTTAGGTACGGTGGATTGAAAAGAAAAAATATTTTAAATATTTTTTTCTTTTCAAATGCTAATTTATTATCATTTTATATATAATTTGTGTACTATTTGTTGCGAGTTTTTAACCTAGAAGTTAATATTTGGTACCTTTTTAAAGATCTGAAAAATATAGCCGATGTTCGAACTTGAACAGTTTAATTGATAATTGATAAAAAAAATTTTACACGCCAATTGATTTTTTAGTTAGTCTCAAAAATTCTGTCTTTCAGCAAAAAATATTTCTAACTTTAACATCCTTTAAATATACTAAGCTAATAAAACATAGTACATAAGCACAGGGAACCCACTAGTAAAATTTATTTTCGCACTGTTTGCCGCATATATGGGCAGGATCTCGGTTTTCTGCCGAATTTTCAAAACATTGAGAGTTAATTAAGCCTTGCAGCCTGTTCTGATAGTTATCTTAGATGTGGTCCCTCGAGTGGGATTATATCCACAACTGGCGATTTTACAGATACACTGTGCTGCTGCGCCACGAATGCTGGGCCTCATAACTTTTATATTTATTGTTTTTAAGTGTCACTTTTTAAAATACAAAAAAAAAAAACAAACGTTATTTGTTATATTTATCTTTTTTAAAATAATAATATAAGCTATTAATTCATTAAGATATAAAATTTCATATATCATAAAAAAGTCAGTTTTATATTTGTACAATCTATATGTATAGAGCTAATTATAACATTCATACTTCGAATACCACGTTAATTGTGTGTTAATTGAAGCAACGTCTTAGTTTGTGAGTTGTATACACATGTATAAAACAGAGGACAAATCATTTAGTGAATTACGTAAGACTGTGACATAATTCCAAATTTAATGATTTTTTAAATTTGAAATTAATTAATTTATTAGAAATTTAAAATTAATATTTTTTTTCCTTCAGAAAGCGTCATAATCGCTAAATTATTACTTGTATTTTTTTGTATATTCGATAAATTGTGTAGAAGCATTATAATTCGTTTATAATTTTTATTCCTATTGAACTTTTTACTTGTTATACCATTTGTGTACAAAAAGCTTGCAAGCAATTTTCAATTTTCAAAATATTTCCGTTTTTAATTTTGTATTTTGCTTACTTGCCTGTCTCTCATATTGATAATCTTGTAATATTTAAATAAATAATAATAATCTTTATTTGAAAATATAAACATTACAGTATTTACACCAAGCCGCTTATATCTACACTAATTACTAAACATTTTTTTAATTATTCTTACTAATTTAACAAAACATACTACAAGAAAATAAATAAAATAAAATTTAGTAAAACAATAATGTGTGACGTCAATATGCTTATTCTGACATATTTTAGTTCTATTTCTATTTAAGTTGGCTGGAATTTCGAGTACATACATTTTTTTTACATAAAAATAAAAAAATGGTTATGTCCTAATGTTATGCTATAAAAAAGTACTGTAAAGTATTATTTTATCTACAACAAACAATGATTTAAAGGTATTTCTGTTTATTTAGTAATCAAACGGAAATAAACTAATTCAAATACTCATGAATTCAATGTAAATGCAATAATATATAAGTCTTATCACTGAACACTGAACACTGAACACTGTATGTACCATACATACATAATAAAATTGTTTTTTAAAAGCTTAGTCATATTTATTTTTGACTTAGAACGTCATCGTATCGTGCCTATTAAGTAAGCACGTATTTTACTTCGAGTTTCTATAGAAAAAAAGAACAGTAGTATGGTTTATTGTGTTTTTTCTCTAATTGATCTTATTATTTTTACTATCTGGACAATGATACGTTTCAGAACATTTTCTTTTCTAAAGACCGAGAATTCTTCGCTGCGCAGGTTGATGATGTCATGAACGAATGTAGGGGTAACTGCTTCCCGTAGTGTGACCATCTGATTTTTGTAGTTCGGCAGTTTGAGTTCAAGGTCAATTTTGTTTTGGTAATCACAAGATTATAAGAGAAAGTGCTTGTCATTTTCTCTTTTGTAGTTTTAAAATGCTTTCAGATTATCGTCAGATGATACGCGGCTTACGATTACATTTAATATTCAATTTTAGTAAGTTTTTATAAAAATGCCTACTAGATTATTTAGACTCTATAGTAATTGGAATATATAAATCGCAGATAGTTAATAGATTTAGAAATAATTTAGATATAGATACATAAAATAAAAAAAAAATTAAATAAACATACTCTAAAATAAATTATTACAATAATATAAAACAAATTGCTTTTATTAATTATTTATGATTTAAAATGAAACTTTATCTTGTATAGTGAATTAAATGGTCCCACTACATATGATGTCATCGCCATTCAGCGTCGGGCGTGGGGCGTACCGTGCACGTATAGTATACTCTATAGTATAGCAGTCTACGCATCGAACGCTTCTACGTCGCCTGTGTAAACTTGTATACCAGTAACCTCAAAATGGCAGTCAGCCGGCTTTCTATCATCAAGTTTTTGGAACTTGTAAGTTTTTATACATTTATGTTATCATAAACACAATAAATTATTAGAATGTTTTACTTATTAGAGAATTATACTATGGTTAAGAAAGGTGTGGCGTTGTTTACGATGTTTGGACTTTGTTGTTATATAGATATTTATTGTTTACATTTTTGAATGTATAATAAATTCAAATGTATTTTTATTATATAGCGAAATTGTTTTGAAAAAATACTTTATCAATTAATACATTATTCTATATAAATAATACAACTAGTATTACTAATGTAGCAAGCAATTGTGAGAATTTTCTTGGATGTACCTAGTACGTACTACCTATATACTCACGCAATTGAGTCATGGGTCATTGTTTTGTTCATATAGAACAATTGCTTTAATTATAATAATTATATAGAATGTTAATTAAAAGTTATTGATCAGTTAGCTAACATGGAATCCGTAAACAGTAAATATATTTAAAAGTAAGTGACCTTAAAATTCTTTAATCTGGGGAATCATATTAGGAGCGATAACCTCATAAACTTTTAAGTTACAAGCTGTAATTTGTTTTAGGTGTTTAATTATATCGCGTGGAGAAAGTATTTTACACGAGTTTCATTACTAATATTAAAATATATTAAAGTCGGCTTAGTATGTAAAATAGTATGTCGATTATAACTATAGAATTGTATAAAACTATACATTTCTTACAATTATTATTGTAATTTTACAATACGCATCAGTCTGAATGTAGAAAAATATAAGAGAAAAACAAGTATCTTGTAAGCCAACAAGTGGACCTATGAATATATTAGTACTAGAATTATGTTGTCTTAGGTATTTGTTTATTGCTCATCAATTAAATACAATTCATTCCATTAAAATGTTTTACATAATATAAGCTATTTTTTTTGTTATAGCTATTAGCAATCGAAATTAATTGTGAAAACAAAACATTTTCCTGATTTATAATTATTATTTAATTCAATTAAAATTCTGTTTCTTTATAGTATATATAGTGTACAATATCTGTAACGATTCGCTAATAACAGAACTCTTTACCAGCATAATAATTTTAGTTAGGTTATTCTTACTGTTATAATTGAAACTATTTAACCGGATTACGTTTTTTCTATTCCTGTATATTTTAGATTTTTTTTTGGGAAATCTAAAGTTTGAAACAAATTATCTTTCCCAAATTTATGTATATCTAGTTAAAATCTTTAAGAAAGTGTAAACATTGCAAGACCAAATATTTTAAATTGTTACAGTTTGTTGTATATTTATAACTGTTATCGGCTATTGACTGCACCTAGAAAAGGTAAATTACTCTTGAAATTTACATTAACAGTTTTCATGTTTTAAAGAATGCTTGTAATTTTACGAAGATTACACTATCTATACAATTTCATGATTTCACAAGCAACTAACGCTTATCCGTGATAGCATCATCGAGGTTATTTATGGACGAATCTCGGTCATAAAATTTGTAATTGTTTATGTATTTTTTACGTTTATTTAAAAAAAATTACTTTAATTTGTTGAATAGATGAATTCTTGAAAATAGAATAAATATAAAATTAAAAATATGCGCTTTTTATACAAAAAATATTTTAACGATTGATAAAAAATGAGACACATTATTTTGTACAGAACATTAAAAATATACAATAGCATGTGCTATCGTGTATATATATTTTACTTGTACACAGAAATCATATAAGAAAATATTAGTATCAAATATATTTTTACAATATATATTATATATTATTTACAATTAATATTAGTAAATGTTATATATGTATACACACACACTCACATATACACAACACGCACACAACCAAGACTTTCTATAACATGTCTTGTTATTTATATTTATGATGATAAATATACTTTTGAAGCTATAGTCGATTTATAGCTAACTCTATAGGTGAGTATCATAGGTGTGGCACCAGGGCGGTAACTGCTTCTTTCATGGAATTTAGAAATTACATATTACATTTAAAAAACGCGGTCGCCCATGTCTCATTAGTTAACGCAATTAACTTGTTTATTTTGTATATAAGATATTTGTGCGTAGCTACACTTAAAAATAAATATAAATTTAAATTTATTTTTTATGACTTTAACCTTAATATGCTTGATATAAATATTCACATATCTATTCGCATACTTTTGTTTTAATTTGTTAGGTAATTAATATATTACAAAATAAGATTAATGAACCCCAAATAAATAAATTAATATATAGATTAAACTCAAAAAAGATAAGATTGTAAATAAAATAATTATAGTTGTTTTATAACTTAACAAGTGAAGCAATTACTAATTTTGATTAAATTCAGGTTAAATATTTGTGTACTAGTCACAATATTAAAAAAAATCGTAAATCTATATGTTTCATCCACACACAAACGTTTATTCAGTACTTAGTAGTTTAAGTTAGGTCTTGAAATTAAATTAAAAAACTTAAAAAAATATGACCATAGTAGTGATGTAACAAATTTTTGCATTCACGAATATTTGCATATTTTTGCACATTCGTATTCGCATTCGCAAAAAAATCTGAGAATGTTTTGCGAGTAATGAATATCAGAAAAATAAAGATTTGACGATGATAATACGATATTAAAATCGAAATTATCATTTTTTAATATAAAAAATAGTAATTTAATCTCGTAATCATTTATCAGTCTTTAGTATATCTCATGAAACAGTTTTTTTAATGCAATCTAAGCAAATTCCCTCCCTTCGAAAAAAGTTGTATCAATTATTACTTAGACGTTTAATGTTATAAGTCTTATAATCTACTCGAAAAAAGAATTTAAAAATTATGCTATATTATCAATCACGATTAGCACTAAATTTAAAAGAATTACTGAATTTTCGCATTCGCCTTCGCGAATGTCGATAGCACATATTCGCATTCACATTCCTATTCGCTAATGTTAAAAATGACATTCGTTACATCACTAAAGTATAGTAAGCAATCCCTTGATGCTAATGTCCAAGTGAAACATAATCCAGTTATCATATCCTTTAACAGATATGTGATATCCTACCTATACTTACCGTACAAAATATTATTGCATTTTAAATGTTAAACAAGTAATCGGAAGTGTGATATAATATGAGAGTATTGCCATTAGGCAATACTCTTAAGTAGTAATTACTATTAAGTAATCTTATTAATATTTCAAAATGTAAGTTTACTTATAAAATATATTAGATGGCCTAGTTATTTTAAGAACGTGTTAATAATATGTTGCTCAATATTTTTCAATTGAAATTATGCTTAATGTGATTCATAATTAACGGTCATAGCGTGAAATCACATATACTAAGTATGTATTGTTAGATATATGAGTTGACGATTGTGTACATTTAGTCATACGTACATGAAATAAAATACAATATTAAGTAAATAATGCATATTTTATTCAAAATAGTCAGTCACTTCATGTATTGTTTAAATATGTTTTTAAAGCGACCGCTGTTATAAAACTGTGAGTGTTTCCTCTTTTGATAAAGTTTAAAATAAGCTACAAATAAGTTCTACGTACGATGCATTTGTCTTTTTAAAATTTGAAAAGCTGTGTATGATATAGGATATTTCTTTAATGTACTTAAAGAAATATCCTATATCATTCCACGGAGAGCATGCATGAAGAGGTTAATGACAGTGGACGAGGCGAAAGAGGTATGCAGGGACCGCAGCGTTTGGCGCTCCGTTCTCTCTGACTACCCCGCTAGTAATATAGTAATAGAGACTTGACTTTACCTATATAATATATTCTTTTGAAAAATGTATAGACCATTTTAAATTTACTAAATTAAATTGAATTAAATTAAATTATAGGACCGATGGTTTGTGGGTTCGATTCCCAGTCAGGGAGAACGGATTTTTTCATTTTCATTTTCTTCCCTCTGGCAAGTAGGAAAAGCGCGCCGTTGACTTCCGCCACTCAACACACAATGCCTCGAAAAGGTATTAAGCGGAAAACGGAGTGTCTTAACACTAGGTTCCCATTGTAGCTGCGGTTCCCTCTGTCTACACTGCCATGAATTTATATATATACAGATACTCAAAACTGTTGATGTTCTAAATATTCTTTTACTTAGTACTATGTAATAACATCAATGTGGCAAGGTCTATTACCACGATAACCTCGTATAATCGCGACCTGCATTTCAAACTTAACCGCACAATGACATCATTCCGGAGGACCTTCAAGCTTATATTCGGTTACGTCAGCACACCTACATGAGCAAATATAACGAAATTGTGTCACTATTTGTTATTTATTAATAGTGACTTCAGTTTTTGGTAAGACACGTACTTATGGTGGTGTTTTGAATTGATACTACTACTTTATAGTATTATATACGTTACACGTCTACTTACGTTTTTTATTAATTACAGATTAAAAATCAATTAGTTATAGATCTATGGCAATACATTTACAAAAACCTTACATATTATGTAAAAATGCCAAAGTGTAAAAATTTTACAGTCAAAGTAAGATCAACTGTACGTAAGGATATTAAATCGCTTAGCACACAAGAAGTACAAGAAATTTTATTTTTTTAATCTTTAGTGTGTCAAGGGCTAAACAATATTATGGTGTGAATTATTATTTCATTAATACAGGTTGTACTTAAACAAAATGAATATTTTGTAATATTTTGATTTATGTTATCCATTACGTATATTTCGTATTTATAATTTGTTTATGTACTTTTCAGGCCCTCACGTGCTCGTGTGTGGCGCTCCACTACCACAGCTACAACTTAGAGGATGACATCGGCATGTTGGTCACAGGCACCTTCGTTGGCTACCTCATCGTATTTGCCGGCGCCGCTGCAGGTTAGCATATACCGTATATTTATTTTTATTTTTGTCTTGTAAAAATGTATTATGTCATTAAATGGTAAAAGTTACTGACTGATTCCAGCTTGGTAAATGATTTTTTCATTTTATGCAATGTCTAAAAATACAACTTCAAACGTACGTCTTCAAATGTTGATCTCGTAATGAACGGGGGGTACATTTTTGTATTGAATATAATACACATATGGTAGGACATGATTGATATGGCATTATATATCATTGAGATTGAGCTTGATCTGGATTCAGAGAATGAGAATTTACTGAGAACTAACGTATATTGCCCGATTGTAGGAATACCCATGTGGCATACATTGCCTATCAACGAGCAATTATATAAAAGTACAAATATATTACAAATACACTAAGAATATCTAGTAGAAGAATCGAATCTACAACCTTCGTTTTACAATGACTTTATACTAGCTATATAATTTAAATAAATTGACCATGAAAAAATGAGAATATACATAAAACTATATGATATATATTTCAATATTTTACATTAATGGTTGGTATTAGTGTACTGTTAAACTACGTATATGATGTTTAATTATTTTTTTAAGTGCAAATAGTATAAAAATATTCTTCTAATCTTAATTTCTTTAATCTTATTCCAGGTTACATAATGCAAACACCGTCACACAAGCGCATTGACATATTCTACTCGTTGGTAGGAGTTGGTCTCTTTGTCGCCAGTGGAGCCGTTCTAATTGACAGGTAATTCAAAAATTAACAAACTTATATTAAATTCATATTTGATTCTAAAAATACTATACTAACCTTTGCGAATAACATTGGCCTACGCAATAGACATCGAAAGGCTGATACAACGAAGGGTGATGCTCATAATGAGAATAAATAAAGCATTTTGTAACTGTCTCAGTACATTTTAAAGACTTATTTACCTTTATTTCACTTCGTCACTTCGCTGTTCCTCGTTAAGTTCCGCCACTCAATACGCAATGCCTCGAAATCGGCGGAAAGCGGGAACGGAGAAAGTCAAGACAGTGACTAAACAACGGAGTGTCTTAACACTAGGTACCCACGGTTCCTGCAGTTTCCCTCTGCCTAACCTGCCAGGTGCGGGATAAAGCGTGAAGCTAAAAAAATAAAAAAAAAAAAAAAAAACATTTTATGTAATTATTAAGCTTTTAATTTGTTTTTGCAGATTCCAGAACCGTTCGAAATCCGAATTCAGGGACAAGAACTTGGCAAAAGCTTCATTATCTATAATCAATGGAGCCATTCTATTGGTAGATGCGGTGTTGACACAACGCGGCGGTTAAAATTCATAATCATCATGAGAATATCGTCCATTTTAAACATGTACCTCCGAATGCTTTAGGCTTATATTTTTTTAACTGGTTATTTGTTAGTGTTAAAAGTTAAAAGTAAATCTCTACATATTAGTTATCGTTTATTTTGTTAAATAAAATATAAATAAAAATTATAGTATGTTGAAAATCATATAAAATAATTGATGGACTAAGAGTTGAGATTCATTTAAATTACATTGCGTAAAAAATAACATTTAAAATTCATGTTTTGTACTATGTCTACTATAAATTTTACACAAGTATTTTTATATGTATTATCTTTGTAACTTATTAATTCTCATAGTAATATACAATTGGGTATACTAAAAACTGCCTTAAAATATAACGTCTGACACTCTGTAGATTTAAAAAATCAAACATTATATTGATTTTAGACGTATATAACTTAGTTCAACAGTTACGCTAGAACAGGTAATGTAGTAGCCTGTGGGCTTAAATATTTTTTTAAAAAGTTATATGACTATTATACATTATATAATTTAAATAACTGAGATAACGGTGAAAAAGCTTGTTTTGACTATACATTTTATTTAATTTTGCGTTTTGACCATTTTTAAAATATTTACAAAATGTAATAGCAAATATTTAGATTATTACAGCCGTATACATGCTTTGCAATGTTGAATATTTTTGTATGGTGTAAAAGCTTTAAGCATTTAGAAATAAAAATTAAGGTTATTTATGTCTACATAATTTGATATGAAACGATTTTATAGTAATATACAACATGACATATATAAAACACCATAAGTCATTCCAAGATAAAATCTTCTGAAATATATGTTTTCCTTATAAAAAAATCCTTGTTCGTTAAATAAAATATATCTTGTTGTTTGTTATTAATTTATTAATATAAAAAAATAATATGTGCTGTAACAGTAATACTGTGTAATAATAATAATGAACTGTTTATTACTAAATTATACTATTAATTATTAATACGAGTTCTTACTGTATTACTGAAAACAGTCTGAATATTTTTTTTTAAATATATACGCACAGATTTTTATCTAATATTATTAAAGATAGTGGTAAGCATCACTTTGCATTTTTATATAACCTCCAACGTTTTATGTTTCAATAAATTAATTTATTATTATTGACTTTTTATTTGCACAGTGTTTTTTTATAAAGTTTTCATGAAAAGCGTCGAAAATGCAAACAAGCAATTGCAATGTATATACACTATATATGTATAAATTAAAAAATATATATTTAGTATTATAAGTATTATCATACCGTATGTCATATGACATCAAGTACTGAGGGGAAGGATGTTATTTTTTTATATTTTATATAAAGGAAGACGTTGTTGGTGTTATTTCTATTTTCTTCGCTCTGGCATACTAGGCAAAGCGCGGCGTTGAGTTCCGCCACTCAAAACGCAATGCCTCGAAAAAGGTGGAAAGCGGAGACGGAGAAAGCAGGGACTAAGCAACGGAGTGTCTTAAAACTAGATTCTCACGGTTCCTGCAGTTCCCTCTGCCTACCCTGCCTTGTGTGGGATAAGGCGTGAAGCTAAAAAAAAAAGTTGTATGAAAGCTTTAAATATTAAAAGGTTCCAGGACTGGTTTTTCAAACGGTTTTTTTTTCGTTACGTACCTTTCGTTTCATATTTTAACGATAAAAAGAATGAATATCAAATAGTATTTTTATTGCAAATATTCATAAGAAAATTATATATTTGTTAAAAGATATATAATTTTCTTATAAATATTGATGTAATATTTTATGTAAGACATAGATAGAGAATATGGATGTGAACGCAGGAACTGAAAATGTACCTCGATACTATAAAATAATATCACAGAATATTTTGTATTTTTTAATATTTTCATCTTTATTATAAAGCACTATTAAAAGTCTGCATTTGGGTAGATGCATAAAATATATTTAATAAATATAATTTTAATGCTTATTGTTTAAATTTTTTATCTGTTTTTCGGTCTTCTACTACAGAACGAATGAGATATTTTGTGATTTTTTTTGTACTCTTATTTTTTTTATGGATGGATGAAAATCCATGAAATTTTTATTTCTGTTTCAAGCAACGAATTGCGATGAAAATTCTTGTAATATACACTATACATCACGCAGCGTGATGAAAAACGTATCAACCAATAAACAGTGCTTGAACGGTTTTTATTAGGTGTGTTGACATTTTGCTCTGAGCTACGATTATTGTAAATTTTCTTTCAAATTATTTTGAAATTCATAAGGTTGATATAAAGGGGATGAAATTGTTATAAAAAATAATCGGCATTTAAGGCGAAGACTTATGTGTCAACCTTTTAGACAGCCAAATCTTAGATGTCAGAGATCAAGACTTGGTATAATTTAAACTGTTTAATTGACTCTTCTTTACTTCAAAGTAAAATTAGTTTCGCATAATAGGAGAGGTGCACGAGAATATGCCTCCAATACTATCACATGCTTGCAGAAATTGCATTGGTAATCAACATTTTTTTTTTTCTTTAGCTTCACGCTTTATCCCGCACATGGCAGGGTAGGCAGAGGGAACTGCAGGAACCATACGAACCTAGTGCCAAGACACTCCGTTACTTAGTCCCTGCTTACTCTGTCCCCGCTTTCCGCTGTTTTCGAGGCATTGCGTGTTGAGTGGCGGAACTCAACGATGCGCTTTGCCTTAGTTGCCAGAGCGAAGAAAATGGAAACAGAAAAATCCATCTTCCCCGACTGGGGATCGAACCCAGAAACCGTCGCATTAGCCGCGTTACAGGCAGACGTTGCGCCTCTGCGCCACGACGGTGACATTTTTGCAATTTAATAATTATTGTTTCATAAAAAGTATTGTGATAATAGAATAGAATAGAAGAATATCAAAAATAGTATTAAGAAATGTAACTTTCAGTGTAGATGAGGTTATTGCTTAAGTAATATGTTTAACATTTTGAAAGTATTATTTTTTTAAGTATATATTTTAATCTTGAGTTAGATCATATATTACCTATATTATTTTATAAAAAATATTATATACATTACTAATAAGTAGTGATTAAGATGATATTCGTGTTTAATAATCTGTGGAAATTTAATTAATGTAAACTATTTTCTATTTTTTATATTGCAATGCATTTAAACAACATTTTATCTTTATAAATAAATAATTAACATAACGACAAGTCAATAAATCTATAAACTTGTGTTTTTATCAGTTGAATAATCATAAACTAATGTAGGTACGGTGGGATTATTTGTCTCATATAGTTCTAAATAAAAATAAGCAACACCATATTATATCTTTTGGAGGCTGCTTAAGTTTTTGTTATTTATTCCAATCGGAGACGAGTTATAACATTATTATTGTTATATTATTATAATATATATAGTAAGGCAATAATTTATTTTAGTATTTATAAAATTTGAGACATTTATCACCTTTATTATTTAATGCAGGTAAATTTTATCTTTTAAGAAAGGAAAACTTGAGTACTATCATTGCAGACAGTCGCAGTAGACACTCCAACTGTCTGCAGTGAGACATTAAAAAAAAGAGAAACTAGTTTCAACAGACCTTAACACCAGTTTCTTTGTTTTTACTTCAAATTTTTGTAGCAACAGGTGGTAAATGGAAATTGACTTGGTATATGTCTTACAGTGCACAAACAAAGTACAGCGCTAACATTACTACTAAATTATATGCCAGATACACAAAATACATCAAAATTATATATGATCCTAGTAAAATATATTAAATAAACTTACAAGTAGAATTAAAGGTACAAGGTAAAACCCAAAAGTAAATTACCTAGCCCCTAAGTAAGTGCACTGTAAATAATATTGGACTATCATTAATAGAAAGACGTTGCTTTTACTATTTGTTTATTCAAAATTGTAGGGTTCAGTGAAGCAAGTTAAATAGTTTTGGCTAAGTTTTAAACTCGTTTGTATACTTTATCAGTTCTGCTCGATAAATTTATCTTTTGCTTACTTATGAATATTCATTTAGAAATTACTGGCAACTGATAGTAAAATTATAATTTTGAAATAATATCAAAGGGTTAAGTATTTTAATTGCACAGCTATAAAAAAATAAGTTCTAAAGTAAAATAATATAAACTTTTTCTTACTAATTTTTAATAATAGATTGTATGAGATTTATTGAATTGTAGTAGTGTAAGTAAATATTAATGTATGACGCATATTATCCATATATAATCGATTATTTGATCTAATAAAGATAGTCTTGATTTGAACTCCGGTCGTTTCACTTATCTCCCAACACACACCGTACATGGCGACCCTTTAGGGAAATTAAGAATCTATATAAAAAGTTTTCAGCTTTATAATATAATACTTAATACAAATTATGTTCCAAGTAACTATAATGTAGGCGATTAACCGCTAAGTAATTTTATATGGAGGTGTTAATCAAATAAAACAAGCATAAATAGGCTTACACCATTAATCGTGATATAATGACTGGTCATAATATAGTTTCACGTGACTCGGTCTTATTCATCACGTAACGTCGAAACGAGTATCATAAAGTTCAAAAAATGCGTATTACATTACTCATTTTCCTAGTTTTACAATTTACAAATGTGTTACAATGCACTAATATTATTGGTAAATCAGTATCAATTGCTAATAAAGTCTTTACTTACCACCAGAAAATTGCAGTCGTTTGGTGGAGTTGTGACGTAGACAACGTGAATAATTTCCTCCGGAAGTTCAAAGGCACAGTCCTTACAGTTGCAATGGGAAATCAAGAAAAATTTAATGATACTGATTTCAACAAAAAAATCACATACACACAAACTATATTTTTTGCTACGAATCCATATGAATTCGAATATTTTCTTGAAAAAGTAAACTATGCTAGAACGACTTCAATGAGTGTTGTTTTAGTTCTAAACAAGGAAATTGAATTAAATTTGGCTGTTTATACTAAAATCGCATGGGACAAAGATGTCAGTGACATATTAATAATAAGTAAGCATTCGAGTAACAAAGTGATTGTTTCTACCTACATGCCGTATGGAAGCGGGATTTGTGGTGATTATACACCAAAGATCTTAGAAACAGAATCAGAACAATATTTTATGAAAAAATATTCCAATTTTTATAAATGTCCAATAAGAGCTACTCTAATTGAGCACATACCTTACGTTATACTCAAATTTGACAATGATACCATCACCTCATTCACCGGTATGGAAGGTAATCTCTTAAGGTTGTTATTGCAAGCGCTAAATTCTACTATCCACATAGTATCTAATAGGAATGTTGGTGGATTTACTGGAACCATTAATGGCACAATGGGCTTTAGTGACCTCTACTATAACAGGGCGGATATAATGGTACCCGCCCTATTAATGCAAGTTAATAGATACTTGTACGCGCAAATTTCTTATACTCACGACACAACGCAAATAGTTTGGTGTATGCCTCCAAGAAGGGAAATTTTTGCATGGGCCAAAGTAATACTTCCTTTTTTTAATATATTGACACCATTTATCATGGCATCGTTTCTTATTATGCTTGTTACTATACGAGTTGTTAAAAAGTATGCATTACTGCAAGATAACTCAAAGAACGACGTGGCGTACAGAATGTTTGGAATATTTTTTGGACAAGATACTACATTTTTGTCACGTTATTGGCTTGTTAATAGTTTATTCGTCTGTTGGATATGGCTTTGCATGATTATACGCATCTCTTACCAAGGGAACCTCGTGGACGGTTTACAGAAAACTATATTAGAACCGAAAATGTCAACACTAAATCAAGCAGTGGACGCAGTCGATCAAGTTGGTGGCATGCGCGTGTTTGTTGACTTTTACAGAAATACGTCTCTCGAAAAGAAATACGTGCAGTTCTTGGTAAAAGATGTTCCAATTGAATTGAACAAGATTGGAGAGGGAAAAAGGATTTTATTTGCAGCAGATAAAGTTCTGGTATACTTTTACAGGCACAAGTTAGAAGTGCTTGATGAGCCTGTGATGAATGCCCCTACATGCATTCATATGCGGCCGCGATGGCCGGCAGCACCGGAAATATCTCATCTTATTGCTCGTATAGTGGAAGCAGGATTATATACAATGATTAGAAGAAAAGAACATTCGGCCTGGCTGATATTATACGGTAATTTAACTGAAACGAACGAATTTAAACCCATAAAGCTTAAAACGTTTAATTCATGTTTTTATGGTCTTATAATTATGTACATGATTAGCTCGTTAGTACTTGTCGGGGAAATTTGTTGCAACAGATACAAGAATAGGCAAAAGATAAAATATATAGAATAAATATCCTATCAAAAATACTTATATATAATATGTAAAATACTGTTCGCGGAAACAGCACAATTATCAATTATTAACATTTTTCTCTTGCGTTTAGTTGGTTACTTTAATTTTTCTCTTATATGATATATCTTATACCTATTACTTTATCTAAGAGTAAACCACTTAAATAATTCATTGCGTAGTTTAAATCTAATTTTAAATAGCCCTTTATGATATGTGTATGTATGAAGTCATCGTCATTATTTTAACTATCGCACCTTCATCTGATGGATGGACATTACCATTTACATTTATGATATCTGATAGTTTTTCTGAATTTAACAAAATTACCTTAATGTGTTTCCCATACAACATGACACTGGAGAAGTCATTCGTGGTCAACTCGCACCGCAATAACCAAGCAATTAAACCGACAAATGCTCAAAGAAAACACACAAAAGAGAAGATTTTTTATAGCAGCGGGATTTGAACTCGCACCTAATAGAAACCGACAAGTTGAAGTCGCATCACAAAAATATTATTTTAATTCTACGTATTTTTTTAACTCAAACGAATTCTTCTATAATATTAATAAAAAGTATTTTGAGATGTATGTTCATTTAAATTAAAAAAAATGTCGGCGTGACGCTGAAATATGTTTTTACATATCCTAATGTACTATTATATAATGGTTAAATAAATAAAAATGATTGTTTTTGTTCTGAATTATGAATTAATTATGAATTACCAATTTATAAAGAAATATTTAAAAAACAGCTGCTGTAAAAATTTAAAAGTATTAATAACGTCTTATTTATAATATGACAAATACCAATAACATATGTGAACTAATACTTACAGATATTTTCACTGTATAGTATACATTTATTTAAAGAAAATATAGCGATATCTCTGTAAGATTTAACATAGATGTATTGAAAGTGTGAACAGTTAAAATATTTTGTTATAATCATTTTTTTACATCATGAACCTTTTTAAAGACAGAAGCAATTGTGCCAATCTTTATAGGTACTTGTTTCCTCAGCAGAATATCAACAATCATGGAATTGGTACGGGATTATCGGTACGCGAGTAATCCTCGTATTTTACCGATATTTTTCTGTTATCTATACAAACATTTATACAGTGTATTATCGATAAAAAATAATAACAACTAAAATAGATTGTCAATGAGTTGTCTATTATTTATTTTTAAATAAGCTTATTGTGACTCTTTTCGTTTGCCACATAATTTATAGTACCTACGTGCCTAACAGAGATATGTATGTTTCCATGCAAATGGATTTTGTGGTTCGCGTTATCTCGGGAACAGTATCTTTAATAACCATAAATCAACAAATCGAGCCACAGCAATTATTTATTACGTAGAAAAACCTTTGGTTTCAATTTTCCTGTAAAGAGATTAAACTGTTACATTAAATCACTTGCAAAACTATATTCACTTTTTTACTATAATAATATAAAGTTACGTATACACTTAGTACTGTAATCGTAACTCAATACTTTTTATTTTCATGAAAATAAATTATCCCAGTATTTAGTAGCTTATTTAGACACATTTATTAAGCCTTATAAAGTTTACTATGTCTATAAGCAACATATAATAAAAGCAGAAGTATCAAACTTAATGAAAAATTTAATTCAAAATGTCTATTATGTTCTTTTTCTTTATTTTTACATTACACTGGTCGTATTTTATACAACTTGTACTCAATAGAAATTAAAATGCTTCCACCGTCCCCAGCGACCGTATTCGGCCCGACCCTAGATATCGACGTACATTTATCTGCCTAATTGTGATCGTTCAAGCTTTGCTTTATTACGATACTAATAGAGACAATCAGTTTTAAAGCAAAAGTAACTATAAAAAGTCTTATTATCATTACTTAATCTACGTTTTTGGTACTATAATATATCTTCATCATCAAATATCACTAGATTACTATTATAATAGATTAAGTTGATGTCCTGTTTTGCATTGTAAATGAGCAGTGAGAAGACACGAAAATTATATTTAAAAATAAATTCTCTTGTAACTAACTAACAATGTGTAAAATTCTTAAAAACACTTTAGCGTTAAATATGTTTAATCATTATTTTTATTAATGATTGAACATTCCATCACTACAGTTTTTTTATTAGACCAATTAAGCGTCTGTATATTTTATTAAGTGCTTATTATGTTATATACTTTACATACGTTCCCTAAAACTAAAACTTACATAACAACTACACTGTGTGACAACAATAAACAATAATTGTTTTAATATTGTACCAGGATAATTTTTAATATAAACTGTAAATGGTGGGTACAATTCGAAATGTAGAAAAGCGATCGAAAATTATTATAAGATTTTATCTATTATTGTAAAATAAGGCAAAGAAAACCAAAAAGTACATCATTAATATACAAAGTTCCATAATATATAAAATAATTTATACATTTATTTATTATTTTATCATATTTGTTATTAATTAACGATATTTTAAGGCATTTGAAATAGCTATTATCGGACGGTCTGACAGATGGACGGACACGAGCAATTAGACTAATTTGCTCCCAAATCTACCTCACGATTCAATCTACAGCTATTCAATTATTCTAAGTTTCAAGGTATACTTTTGAATTATTAAATGGTGGTAATTTTTGTCTATGTCTCAAGAGATTAATGGCTTTTAGAATTTTTGTATTTATACATTAAAAATAAAATAAAGCTAGCTTTAATAGGAAGTTACAAACTGTTCTATCTTTTTTACTCAATATAAACATTGTTGTGAAAAACCAATGTAAAATACTTATTTTAAGATAAAATTGTGTATCTACATTAACGACGGACTTAATGGAGGAATATACTACATAATTAAGTATCGTTAAGATGTAATTATTTTAGTGCTAATTTATTTTTAAAGAAATGTTAAAACAGTTGGTGACGGCTGGCAATTAATTTATTTAATGTGGAAAACTTGATGATTTTTAGTATATTTTAGCCTACGTTTTTTTTTCTTCAGAAAAATTAAGTATTTGTATTGTACATAAAACTAATATTATGTTTCAAGAGATTTTGTTCTTTACAAGTCCCATAAGACATCAAGTAAGTGAATTACTAGAATCGATGCACGCATGCTAATATCGTACAATCAACACCATTTGCCAATCAAAAGCAAACAGGTAGACGGCTCTTGATCTTCAATCTATCAGCTATATGCATATTGGCGGTAAGTACATAATTGATATATTGGATTAGAGTTTATCAATGCAATGTGCTATGCTTTTAAGATAATTGACTTAGCACATTCAATTCAAAATATCTGTGTGAAATACGTAGTAGGTAGGTAGATGGGTTTTTCTACGATAATATAAATATGTGTTACTGCTATACGACTACGGGGTACCTAACTCTTTTATTTATCCTGTATTTTCTCTTTTATCATGAAAATATTTATAATTACTCACAAAAATTTAACAAACCTTTAATAATGAAATTATTTAATTTATAAATTTGTTTACTATATTAATTATAAATAAATGATTGAGTTAATGTTAACCTATATAAATTTCAATTTTATCTCTATAGGTTGAACTAAAGGCTAAAGCAAGTAGGCACTTAATCCAGGTGTGATAACTCTATTGTTTATCAAGTCAGTGCCAGCGGATACCTCATTTGTAATATTGGAACACCATATGGAGTAAACAATGCCGGGCGTCGTCAAAAGCCGTTGTCAAGTGAATTGTTGTGCCAGTGACTCCTATTCGGGTACCGGCAATAAATTGGCTAAAAACAATAGACTAACGCCGCCTAGCTCCAACATTCGAATAAATCACTATAGCCATGTTGTATGGACAACAAGTAAATTTTTCGTAAATATGTCGTTGCATTTTTTAAAATAATATATGTATATGTACTACTAACTAATAAAAAATTACTGTAACTAAAAAGCTTACTTATCTGCCTGTAATTTTTAAAAAGTATTCGTGTTAAATAATTTTACATCTTATTTATAATATCACTATACTGTTTCCATTTCTTTAAGTTCTCGGTGACAGTTCTAATTTGATTGTTGTAGTGTTGTGACCAAATAAGTGATGATATTAATTAAAATAAATAAATAACAATTATCTGTCGTTATAATTATATCGTACTTAGTCATACCTGCTTAGGTTAAAATAGTTTTGAAAATTTAAAAGAAATTGGTATTATTTATTAACCTAAAATACATATACATCCAATATCTTGTTATGCAAAATATTATATTATATATTTAACGAATTTGTACAAGAGTATCCTACAGTAGATTAGTTTTTATATTTTGTAAAAAATCATCAATTTTGTTATCGTGTTGTTTTTCGATATGTCCATCTCTATCAATTTCTTCGACTGCGATATAACCTTGTTCGTGAATAAACGTCATATTTTTGTACAATATTATATACATAAATTAAAAAAGACTTCGTTTCCAAAAGAGTTCGTTTAAGTTTATTCATGAAGCTGTCACCAGAGCTTAAGGAAATGGAAATAGTATAATGATACTAAATTATTAATGATATTATAAATAAGCTGCAAAAATAATAAAGCTACAATACATACTATATGCAAGCGTCAATTTTATTTTTATCATAGCATATAAAAAATACTTTAACTTCCTTAAATCAGAATTCGTAAATGAGCGTTCATCGAAACGATATCAAAAATCTGGCATTCACGATAGAATTGTTTTGGTGAAGTGTTTATAATTACCATTTGCAAACAACTGTGAGCAAATTGTGAGTAACTCAAAACAACTGTCGTCGCGTTTCACGATAATTCTCTTTGCCGAATCTGGATGGCGCCCTTCAATTATTAAAATATTCCTTTAATATAGCTCTTTTATACAAAGAAAATTCTTGAGACGATAATGTTTGTTCTTAATTAGAAAATCCAATTTACTAAATAAAGCCAACGGGTTTATTAAAACATACTTGATTATGATGAAATTGCAATTAATTGACTATAATTTTACTGTTTGCTACTGTTATTAAGATTTCTATTAGGTTTTATTAAGGAGAAAGGTTTGGATAAAGTACAAAAACTTTAATATTTTGAGTGTTTGCCTTCAATATATATAAGATATTCATAAAAAAAAAAAAAAAAAACAGACTGATTCAGAACTAACGTCTCTAAATCAGCGTAATGTGGCAATCATATATGTATATACAAACAAGGCATCATTAGAATGTCAGCCATTTAAAAAAAATTTTTTTATTTATATTTTGTTTTTGTAGCAAAATAGTATCTTACCATAAATAAGTTAATTTTACCACAAACAAATAGAAAAATAAAATTTTATAAACCATTACATCATGTCTTTACCACTCTATTGAAAGCCTTCCCACTAGATATCTTCACATATATTCTCAAACGTACAGGCATCGATCGGTTATATATCCTATTTATGATATAAGTATATATTAATTGACACAATTTTAAAATATTAGAACGAAAATCAAATGATAAACTTGAAAAGTACTTTACTTGTGCATACGTACTTGTAATTCAGAAGATGGCTTACAAATCGGGAATTGACGTGATCATTTGAATATACAATGTTTCAGTTTCCGAAGTACAGCCACAATATCTTGAACAAATCTGAAATACATTTTTATAAATTTCATTTTCTACTTTACAATATACAAATACTTTATAGCATAAAGTTTCTTTCATTTTTAACTTTAATATGGGTAAGGGGTGGGTATGGGTATGGTTATGGGTTTCCAACTGGAATAATAAAGAACGAATTGCCAAACTCTAAATACCTTGTCCCTGCTTTCCATACGCTGAAAAAGACATAGTATACGAAGTCGACCGCTCCCTTCGATTCAAAAATATGCTTTCACTACGAACATTACGCCAGCTAACAATGATTTGCATTTACAAATAAAGAATTAGCCATCGGTTCTTAATGATGAACGAAACTATTTATATTTGTGCATTTAGACCTGCAAAGACTTCCTTTCTTTCTCTACTTTTTACATGCTGACAAATAAAATAAGTAAAAATGAAAAGGGAACCACTATTTTCTCTATTAATATGCAACAAAAAGACCGTAAAAGGTTATGGCAAAATATTTTACCATTCATATTCACGTTTTATAGCGGCCGCCCATATCTTTGTGTTTCTTCAGCTTTATGTGACCTTTATGTTATTACGTCTAGGATCACTGACCCTCAACTGCCACGTAATTTGATTTAAAATTTTATTTTTCATTTATTTTTCTAGCTGTCACTTTGGTCTACATAAACTTTAGTTTAACACGTTAAACGAAGAGATCCTAGTGTTAAGACACTTTGTTCTCTGGGTTTCGATAGACTTCGAGACATTGGCTAATGAATGGTAGAAATTAACGCAGGCACTTATCTATATATTATATTATAAGATCTTTCCACGTCGAGGAAATATACATTCATAGTCACTGCATCAGGATAGCATCATGATATAGTTTACTAAAGAGATGATTTCTCCGGGAAAAAGTCATTTTCTTATCTAACTAACCTCATTAATATTGTACATAAAGGCGAGCGTATTTACTTGTCACTCGATTTGCTTTTTAATTATTATCTTTCTATAATATACTATTTAAGAACTGATACAGATTATTAATTTATAATTAATACTTGTATAAGAACTAATTCACTTTATTGGTAGTAACTAAGGCTTTAAGTAGTAAATTGTTAAAAAAATATAAAAGTAAATATCTAATTTGAAATAAAATATTATTTTGTTAAATAAATATAATTCAAAGTACAAAAATACTCGTAGGTTAGTTATTTTTTATTTTAGTGTTTAAAAAAATCTTTACGCATGTTCAACAACATGGCGCCTCGTATGAACAATATTGTCATGAAGCTACGCTTGTTGAAACGTCACTGAAAACTGCTGTAAGTAGCTACATATGTATGAATAAAAAATTAATTTGAGTATAATATATGTATGAATGGATTTTTCTATTTCCCTTTTCTTCGCTCTAGAACTATAAAAAACACTTCGAACTATAAAAAGAGCAGCGTTGAGTTCCGCGGAAGAGGCGGAAAGTGGGGACAGAGAAAGCAGGAACTAAGCAACGTAGTGTCTTAACACTAGATTCATATAGTTCCTGTAGTTCCGTCTGCCTACCCTGCAATATGCGGGATAAAGCGTAAAGCTTCAACATGTATAATTTTAAAATGAAATCGAAAAACAATTATCACTGTCCTCCCTGCTATATACAAAAAAATTGTTACAAAATAAGTTTATTATTAATTACTAATAAAAAAAAAACAAAATATTTTATGAAAACACAGATAACCAGAATAAAACACATTTATATATTTCCATAGTTTATTAACAATCAACAGACGCATTACATTGGCGTCAATACATGAACAATGTAGGTACATCTTTGGCAAGTCTATTTCAACTGCATTCAAGCCTCTAACTGACTCCTCCTTTTCTACGATACATTCAAAAATAAATTTAAGTAGAATTTATGCAAATAATTTCCAATGCTATGTATGTCATTTACTATATAAATAAAAAAATTCAATACATTATTAATTATATTCAATCGTTCAAGATTTAAATACGCTTAATAACAATGAAAGAATAAGGGCCGGTTTCATAACTTGTTGATAAAGTTTCAGATAGGAAATATGTACCTTGTCTGGCCTCGCCTTGTATAAATGATCATGGATAGAAATATCTAGCTGATAAAGATTGTTTAAAGTATCAGTATCTATTTTATCTGGCAGACAGCTTTAACTATCAGCTTACTATCTAAAACTTTATCAGTAACCGGTGAAATTAGCTCTAAAATCCAAATATTAAGGAATAAAAATCAGAGAAGTTTAATAATTATTATTAAAAATTCAAGGGAACATCCTGAGATCAGCTGCGAGAGCACAAATGGAGGTACCAAAATGTAAATAATAAACGTCAAAAGCGGTATAGTCAGATATGGTTGAAACTGATCAATTAATATTTCTATAAATTAATACCTATTTATAATATTATATAAAATTAAAACGATTTTACTAACTTGACGATTAATGTCATTAAATGTATGAAGAGCATAAATTGGTAAATACATTTTGGCATAAGCTCCAGAATCCAGATATAGGCACATATAAATACGTATATTGAAAATAGAAAAATATAAAAGTGAGGTTAATAGAGATGTACAAAGTATATGGAGTATACATATAAAATCTAACAAAAAGTCAGAATGTATGCATGGAAAAAATGAATTCTTTTATATATGAAATTGAGCCAATTGTACTTTTGTTCATATCATTACTTGTTATTAATGATTTTTAATATACATATTTAAAAAATTATAAATTCGTTATTATTTTTTTTAATATTCATTAATCAAATGCAAGCAGTCTGACGTCAGATCAAATAAAATTTCAAACAATAAAACAAATACAACAGGCGTGTATATATAAATATAACCGGCTGCAGAGCCGCTTTGTTTGATATGTATGATTGAGCTTCGAGCTATGGTAACAGATTCACAACGAAAACTTAAAAATAATTACGCTTACGAACTAAAAATTGCATTATTATGTACAAAGTCACGCAAACACGTGTCAGACTTGAAACTTTCAAAATATACATACAGAATAAAATTATTACAGATTATATCAATTGTTTTGTACAATTATTTTTTACGTTTCCTTTCAATTTTTGGCATTCAACATGGCTATATTATTCAGTGGAATGGTTTTCACAACTTCAAGATTTCATTTGGACGCTCTTTGGCACAAAGTCTTAATTCTAATAGTCTTTTTGAACCAAAGACCTGTATGAAACCTTTTAACTATGCTATTGCCCATGACTTTCCAACTTTTACGTATGTTATTCTGTTTAACATGCCTAGTTTACCCGAGCTTCGATTTTAAAGTGATATTTTTAATATTAGGTTTTTTAACTTTATATTTCGTCATTCATTTGACGTATTCGATATTGACAGAATGTTTAGGCATATGTCATCGATTATTTTTTCATTTTTTTTATATATTGTATGTTCATGTGAAAATCCATATTGTAAAATTTTACTAAACAGTAAACATATATTTATAGTTAGAACTCGGTGTAGACATTTTTTTCTGATCTATTTTTTATGATAAATATTACGTATAAATAACACACAAAAATATTTACGCTAATGGCTTACAGCAAAATATATAATAAAAATTAAAAAAAATTGTATGAACATTGAAACAAATCTCAAATTCAGGACAAAGACAATATGACTACCGATATTGCACCATCCCTTTACACTCACATACAACGACTAAACTCTTCCTAAGCATAGCTTTTATACTGACATTTTATTTTCTTCTCGAACAATTATATAAGGAAACTATACATATTAAAATATAATTATAATTCAGCTAAAACGCATCAGCAAAAAAGAATTAACCGTACTTTAAATCATTAAAGTTGAAGATCATCCGTTATATGATCACACAATCCATTCCTAGGAACATCAACACCGGCCTCATGCTCAATATCACAATATGTAATATAATAATAATATAATATCAAATCACCTGTCATACAAAGTCGTTGATTTCATTTTGTATGGGGTTTTCTAATTTGTCTATACATTTTCGTATGGCGTCTAGAACTATGACAATGCGGCGGTCGAGCGCAGCGAGGTGCGGCTCCCATAGAATCGGTGACACTGGGTCCGCCTTCATCGACTCTCTAAGGACTTTCGATAAAGGAACGCCGTTGTGATATCTGGAAGAAAATTATGCATGTTTTTATGATCCTACCCATTTGTTATTTATAATGTTTACATATATGTAGTTTGTATCTTTCATGAGGCAACGGTGGTCTAGTAGAATAGCGAATGAATGCTATTTTTATCTGGTAAAGTGCAGCGTGTCGATAGTCTCAATCTGTAATTGAAGAACGTGTGAAAACGCTAGGCCTCGCCTGTCTGCATACACCCTATTTACAGGACGGTAGTCCAGGAAATCTTAATAAGTTAAAGTTAAAATAAAATAACAGAGGTAATATTCAAAACACTGTGTATTTGCGACTCTTATATAAGTTCTTTATTTAACTACCTGCATTCGGCTTTATTGAAATACTGTATCGCGCATTTTATTATAAGTTTTATAAGCTCTGAATTTATGACTCACATGTTTAGGTTTATACCATAACATACGGTATACTGGATTTTGCAAATGTCTTTGTCTACAATAAATTCCTTTTTCCATAGAAAATGATTTTCCAAATCAATGAAGTAAGCCGATGAAGCTAAGAAAGTATCTGATTAGATACACTCATGGTTATCAGTTCAAACGTAATTTAGTCAAGAGATTATATTCATTATTTATCAAGGATACTACCTGTTTGCGACGCCACGGGTTGTGGGTTCAATTTTCACTCTAGGAGATTTAACAATTTTCATTTTCTTCGCCTTGACTAAGCAAAGTACGGCGTGAAAGTAGGGAACTGTATGTATAGTATTTATTTCATAATTTATAGCTTTAATTATTGACAAAACAACGCAAGATTCCTAAATAGGTGAATCACCTTATTAGTTTAAGGTGATTTGCCAATACAAATGTAAATAATTTGTCAAATATCTTACTTGAGTAAAACTAGTAGAGTGGTATGCCTCACAAGACAGCATTGTAACAGCGGTGCGAGGATACTCAACTCATCGTGGAAAGCCTTTCCAAAGGCGCGGCCTTGATCCAAGTGCAATGTGAATGTATCGTTACCGAACATTCTAGATTAAAAAAAAACAGTTTATTAGAAACAATACAAAATTATATAAGGAACGAAATCAAAGTATACTTTATAAAAGTCTTCAGTTATATAACTAACTCATATGAGTTAAACATAGCGTTACTGGAGCAATTTAACAGTTTCTTAGTATCAATTAATTTTACAAAGTCAAATTTATATAAAGATTCAAATTTCAGGGAGTCCTAGTTGCATAAGCTACAGCTAATTTATTGATATCAATCGCATGGTTTTTTTTTTCGATATTAAAAAAAATACAATACTAACTTGAATGTTTCATAGTGATGTCTATCCATGTTGCCTGTTAGAAAGTCAAATATGGACATATCCATTAAATCTAGCAGTCGCCTCCCAGAGTCGTATGGGGGTGTCGCGCGGACCTGATAAGTAAACAGTTTTTATTTAAATAAAATCTCCATTAAGTAGTCGATAATAATTCTTTAAAAATATTAAGTAGTTTATCGTTAAGTCTCACTTTTGTAACAAAACTAGATTTAATGTGTGTGTGTGTGTTCTTAAAGAAATAAACCATAGTCATTATCAGTCAGTATCGTTTTGTATAAAAATGAAATGTATTTAAAATAAAAAAAAACATCTATTTTTACAATTTTGCATTGAAATTTAATTATTTACCGTATCACAATAATCGGATTGCAGCTCCCATTGTGCTTTTCTTCGCTTATGGTATGATCTTCTCCAAGGATGTCTCCAAACCTAAGTAAATATTAATATACGTAAATTACAATTGACAAGATTATTTCGACATTGTTTTATAGTTGGTAAAAATAAACAAGTTATATATTTTATAAGAAAATTCCTTATCCTACCCTAATTAGGATACAAGCGAATTTAATCTCTTTGAAATAGACATGTCTAAAGTATATTTAATTAATATATTATAAGTAGTCACTTTAAAAAAAAAAACTTTTTTTAAAAGTAATATAAATTTAGCTATTATTTGAGACAATCTTCAATGTGTATTAATCAGTTTATGGTGACAGCTTGAGTGGGTGTCACTTCTAAACGGTTTATTTCGTATATAGTATTTTGTTGCATTGATAATTTGGTTGATTTTTGGCACACTATAAATAAATTTGCTTTTTTTTGTCTTTGAAAATTATTTCTTAGCTTCTAAGTAAAACTATTTAATGTAAAACAAAGCTTTAAAATTAAATGACGTACACCGGATTGACACAACATAGCAATAAGAAATCACGGAACCTTATAAATTGGAACATCTGGTATATTAAATCACGAGCATGAAGTAAATGTAATACCCGCTACTAAGTAACGTTTAAGCTATACAATTAACGAATAAACCAAGACATATTAAATAAGCATATACTACGTAAGCGTGAAATAATATAATTCGACTATAACAATTTTTTTTATGAGGGAAACAAATTAATTTTTCACATACGAGTACGTGGTAAGTGTTAAATTGTAAACGCCGTTTACGGTCATTTAACGTTAAATTCTTTTATTTTTCGTTTTACCTATACGAGTATACACGTATCTCTTTTTTAAATCTACATATACTAAAAAAAGTTTCAAAATTAAATCTTCTATATACAAGCCTCATAAAACTCACCTTGCGTTCTGCCAAATCTGCGGTCGGTAGAAAGGCAGCAAAACTGCCCTCTAACATGTCAGGGTTGCCGCAAATAGCATGTCCAGTGTCGCAGTAATATGAACATTTGCCGTGAAAACAGAAGTTGTTTGCCGGTGATACGAAGAATGTCTTTAGGATGTCGCCCTCCGTGACGTCGTAGATTTCAGTTGTCATATTGAGTATGCGACCTACGACTGGCATCGCTCGACGGAAGCCGAGTATCCTGGTTGGGAATATGCATTTATTGAATGATATATAGCTAGTGTTATACAGCTTTATTTACTATACTATACATATTTAAATAGTTAGTATTTTTCATAAGAAAAATATTTATTAAATTCATCATTTCGTTAAATAGCACATTATTTTTGATAGAATCAAATAATAAAATTTTATGTTGTATTAAAACGTATTGTTTTATTTATCGTTTACGATATACACTTTAGTTTCTATGGTGTAATATTAAAAAATATTGGTGTTCATTCACTGATTTTAACAAGAAGGAGAGCAATACTTAATGCTGGAAGCATGTTTTTCCAAATATCTTATAAGGCGATAAATATATAAATTTTAACCGACTTATGTACCTATTATATATGAATGTGCACGATATATATGATATATGTCATCTTACTAATTTTCTAACACCTTATATCTTTAGAGAGATGTCGCTTTCCCTTTGAACTTTTTAAACAAATACTTAATGTACGTATGGGTTTGTTTGTACAATTGTTGGAAGTTCTTCCCACAACCTACATTTCTTGGAGGAAATGCTACATCCTACTTCAAAAATTACTTGTAACAATTTTTACATCCGTATTGCTCAAGAACTTTGATTGTAGGGTATTAGACAGAACGTATTTAGTCATGAGTCACAATCATACTCCTTATTTATTGTTAAACTAGTCATATGTGCCCACATATCGACTGTGCAATTATTTACTTAAAGCATACTCGTTTGCTTACTAATATATATGTTGTACGAATGAACATATTTTATATAACATTACTAAATAAATAATCTCATTAAAATATAACTTTGAAATTAAACAATTATTTGATTTTAACACATACAATGAAAAACATCATACTAAAAGAGGTGTACACTTTATCCAATAAATTGCTTTTCTTTTGTAAGTAAAAGCGGTTAGCCGGTCGCACGCATAATTATCCCATGTGACAACCCTAATTAGTTTTGCATGGTTTATAATTGCCTTCCCGTTTGCTACTAGTGCGCTGTTACATGTGGAATATTACCAATTAATTAACTGTTAAGTGTTATCTACTATATTGTCATCATTCATGACAGTAACTGAAGTTTAATATTAACAATGTTTGAAGTATGACTAAATGAAATTTTTAAAATAAAATATTTATTATTAAAATATAGTTGTTTAAAAATGGTTAAGGCCCAAACAATGTATCTCACAAAGCTCTTTAACTAAAATGTACTAAAACTATTTATCATTTAATAGAAATAACTGAAAGAAACTGAGTGGTAATTTATTATAACGAAAAATTTAGTCATTCTTTACTTATTATTAGCCCTATTAACTGTAACTAATTATAAAATAATAAATATAATAATTTTTCACGGAATTAAGTAATTATTTGGAGTTTTATGTTATATTAATCTTACCGGTCGAGATGAAAAGCCGCAATTTCAGCGTTGTGCCGCTCGTAGTCTGAGAAATAGAAGTGGTTGGGCAGTGTTTGGACATCCCGCGCGAATCTGTCGACAGGAAGTATTATGCTTACCGTTGTTTTTCTTTTCCTCGTACAACATCTTCATAATATTACAAAATGCAAAGATATTTTTACTATATTAATTTTGATTTTAAAAGTATGAACATTTTAAAGAGTTTCATCAAGATATGATTTAGAAGAAGACAAAAAAATGTTTTGTAGACCTCTAATGTAGAACATAAATTTTCACTTTAATTTATCTTATGATTATAGTATATTAATTAATAATATTTCATTATATTTCATACATTTTTTACAAAAGCTTTATCTAATCATCGAATTACGAAAAATTATAAAGTGAGTGCGTACTTTGGTTAATCTAAAATCTTCGCTTGGTCATTAAGCTTGGAGATAAGTGCAGTTTTTGTCATAGTTCAAGAAATGATAAAGGCGACAAGTGTCTGACATAAGATAAAGCACGTCTCCTCGTGTTGATTATTTGATTAAGTCATATCAACTGCGAGTATATGAGAAAAGTACCTAACGATCTTCAATGCCTAGGGCTTTAAATAAGTAAACGTATAAAAGATTTCTTGGAAAACGTTATAGTACCAATTTACTTATTATTGTTATTTTATGACCTCGCACTGATCCATATGGAAGTTTGTAATTAGAATTGTAATTAAACAAATTACGAGAGATAGGTAATCGAATATGTAAATAATTAATAGGTTCAAAAGTAATTGAAATTTGGATAATCAATGTAACCATCACTTTTCCCAAAGAAATTTATTAAAATAAATGACTTTTTAATAAGTTTCCTGCATGTTAAAGCATAAGTACTTAATAAATATCTCATATAAGCGCGTCTCAAGAAAAATAATACATTCAGTAAGGTAAATTAAATTATCACCCTAATAATAATACTATCTATTATAATAACATATTCAACCTGACTTCCGTAGTCCTTTATTAAATATAACAGCAACATAATCGTTTCGCATTAAACGGTGTGCTATATCAATACGTCGGAAGCAAAACGTTTTAAAAGGCGCTTAAATCGTTTAAATCGTGAAGCTGGTTAGATAGCAGCGATTCAGGTAATGTATAGCTCTGGATGTCATCCGATTTATTGCGCTCTACTGGATCAGATCGACGTAAGAGATCTATTATTCTACGTACATGCAATATTATTCAACTTTATGAAACAAAGTTTATCGTTGTTGTCGTATGTACTTTAAATTTTATATATTTTATATGTATATGTGTATTAAAGATAATAAATATTATGTTAACGTCTGTTTACATAAATATGTATATTAATTGTACAATTGACATATTAGGTAGTCACTTATAACATATGTTTTCAATGATAAGATACTATATTATTTTAAAAATTGTAACAATACTTTATATGTACCTGTAACGCTTTACTAGCTTTACATACGCATTATCAAGATAAAATGAAGCGAATCGTTAAAGCAATATCTTCTGTATATCTTATATTATAATTATGGTAATGATAGCCGTGTATCAAGATCGAACATCCATTAGAGCGACGTCTGTGATAAGATTCAATGAGCCATCTCTTTATTAACAATGATTAATTAATTATTTGAGGACCGTCGTGGCGCAGATGCGCAACATCTGCCTGTATCGCGATGGTTTCTGGGTTCGATCCCCAGTGGGAGAAAATGGATTTTTCTATTTCCATTTTCTTCGCTCTGGCAAACTAGGCAAAGCGCGGCGTCGAGTTTCGGCACTCAACACGCAATGCCTCGAAAAAAGGCAGAAAGCTGGGACGGAGAAAGCAAGGACTAAGCAACGGAGTGTCTTAACACTAGGTTGCCACGGTCCCTGCAGTTACCTCTGCCTACCCTGCCATTTGCATGGGATAAAGCGTGAAGCTAAAAAAAATTGTAATTAAAATATCTTTAATAAATAGTTTTCTATTAAAAAAAAGCAAAAGAAAAAAATAAAACGACAATTTGGATCATTTATTTTGGATTAGATACAAAATTTTGTAATATATTTGTATTTAAATTAAATATTAATAAAAATTATAAATTATATATTTTTTTTTAGCTTCACGCTTTATCCCGCACAAGGCAGGGTAGGCAGAGGGAACTGCAGGGACCGTGGGAACCTAGTGTTAAGACACTCCGTTGCTTAGTCCCTGCTTTCTCCGTCCCCGCTAATAATAATAATAATATTTTTTTAATAATAATTTTTTTATTATAAGTTTTAATAATTAAAAAATTAAATTTTATAATAATGTATTTACTAGAAACAAGAATAAGTATTTTACGTGTCTAAATAAATAAAATCATTGTCTTTTATTACTTAGTTATAATGCTACAAGATCGAACAATATGCAACAGATTAATTAATAAATTCTAATGAAATAGGGCACGTAGGGTTACGAGACATCGATATCTAATCAATAAGTTTACCTTCGCCTTACGAGTTCAGTCAGATTATCGATAATTCTTAATTCTATATCTTAGAATTAAGAATTATGGGTAGAATTAAAATAAATAGCTTTTGTAATATCTATATATTCCATGCGATAAATTTTTCGACCTGTAAACCGATCACGGTAGGGTTAAAATGGGCTACGGCAATTTATAGTCCCTAAGCGAATAACGACTATCACCGTCCTCTTGATCTGTCACCAGGTTAACCCCTAGAGTATATAATTTTTCTTTTAAATCTTGCTAGTTCAATTTTATATATATTCTTTATTGCACTAATATACATGGGTAAAGTTTAGAATATTACAATAAATTTATTACACAAAGGTGGACTTATCTCTACAAGAGATCTCTTCCAGCCAATCTGTGGTTGTGGATGAGTGGCAACTAACGGGTGAAGCAAGTGCAATTTAAGGAAATACAAATAAGTATAATTATATATACACATATACATACATATATTCATTTATATAAAAACGTATACATACGAACAAATAGATATAAATACGCAATATATACATACACAATTACACGTATAAATACACATATCTATTCAAATACATACATATATACATATTCGTAAATATATGCAGTTGATTAAATTAAAATCACTATCTGAAGTCAATCTTGTGCATTTAAATTTGTGAGTAGGTATTTTTTTAATTGAGATTTAAAGGGTGGACATTTTTGGATAGACTTAGGATGGTTCCATAGGGATGCAGCATATACTTAATAGGATTTCTGGAAGAATTTGGTATTACTCTTCGGTATGTATTAAGGATTTTAAAGAGAAGTGTGAGGATATCTCGACGAAGGCGAATCGGGAGCCAATTAAGCTGAGCTCGAAATTGGGAAACGTGGTCATATTTTCGCAGACCATAAATAAAGCGTATAGCGAGATTTTAAAGACGCTCTAGCTTGTTTAATAGCTCCTCAGTTACATCCAAATAGCAAACGTCGGCGTAGTCCAAAATTGGTAAAAGAAGAGATTGCGCAAGTATAATTTCGGTCTTAAAAGGGAGGTAATATTGAAGACGCTTGAGAAGGAAGCGCATGCGTTTGCTAACACAATTAGTATGTAATGTCCAAGATATGTTGTTGTGACATGTGCAATAGTTAGCCCTAAATTTTTGACTTTATCACAATAAGCAATTCAATATCCGAATACAAAATTTAAAGCGTTGAACCCCAATTTGTTTTATCTCTGAACTTGTTACTGCAAATGGTAATGAGATTGAGATTCTTTAGGGTTAACTAGCAGTCCAAAAGATTGAGCCCAAGATTGCACGGCAGTGAGATCTTTATTTAAAGCTGCAATAACCTCCGGTAGTTCATTTAGACTGCATGACGATATAACTGCAAATCATCTGCATACACATGGTAAGGAGAAGATATGACTTTCGATATGTTATTGATAAAAATAGAAAAAAGAAGTGGAGAAAGAACACCGCCTTGAGGGACACCAATTGAGTTGTAACCACGTCGATGTGACATCGTTAACTTTTACACATTGCTGACGACCAAAGAGGTAAGAGAGAAACCATTTAATAGCTAAAGTAGAAATATTAACTGTTCGAAGAGTGCCCAGAAGTATATCAAAATCAATACAGTTGAAAGCGCTGCTGAAATCCAGTAGTACCATCATGGTGAGCTTGGTATATTATCCAAGGCGTACCGTATGTCCTCCATGATATACATCAGAGCAGTAACTGTGCTGTGGAAGGGACGAATCCAGATTGCAAAGGACATAGTAGATTGTTACGGGAGAGGAAGCAGTAAAGTTGATTATTTACAATGGATTCAAGGATCTTTTATTACCTAGGTAAAGACTGCAAAATGAATCCATGTTTCTTTACCATTTTCTTATTTAAAGCCAGTTTGTTAAATATAAAAAAAAACCAATGGCAATAAAAGAAATAATTTTATATTTTAAAATAATTTATTTTGAAGTTTTAAAAGGCCTCGATATTTAATACGTGAGCCATTTGTTAAAGACGAGATGTCCCTTCAGAGTAATGCCAACATCATTTTGTTATCACTGTTAATTGACAGTGAAATGTTTTGTTTTTAAAATTATTCACAATAACTGATATTTTTAAATATTTTTGTTATTTAATTTGGTAATTATAATATTATTATTACATAATAAACTTTACGTTATATGTCTATAGATCTTAAGAGTAGTTTGAATAGAATTCAATGATATTAGGGCAAGAACTTTAGAAAATCTGCAAAACTTATAAAACTCCCCTCTTACTACAATAACACTTGTAGTTCTGAACAGTGGACAAGTCTCTAAGCCGATCATGTGAAAGAATGTTCTCGAACTTTCGTGAATGGAACCAACACGTAAGGTTCTCAACGAGGTGACAAAACTTCAAATCGTGCACTCGAAACTATTCTACTTATTCAAACTTATAGTACATTGTGGGCAACAAGAAGAAAGTGTTCTTAATCGACAATAAAGTCAATATATAGCATAGCCTATGCGTTTTATAAAAGACTGCAATTGTAGTTTTTGTTTCCGCGTACACACGGATTTAATATTAGGCTTTTTTTTACTTTTTGATAACTTTAGAGACCACATGTTTTATTTATTTATTTTTATTTGCCTTGAATACAGTCTAATGATGTTTTGTTTGATTTATTTTGCACTGTAATTGTTTTATGAGTGAGGGACGTAAAGTGTATGAAAATTTTACGAGTATATCTCGAACTTGACCGATATTATTTAATAATCTTTCTTTAAAATATATTTGTTTATTATTGTGTTCATAAATTAATATATGTGCATTAAAAAGTATAATACAGGATGTAATTAGGCGGTAGTATTTACGTACTATAAATACAGATTATAACGATAAGCATAGTCTTGATAAAATACAAAGATATTTTACGATAGCTATTAGATATAATTTATACATTTTATGGCGCGTGCTGCTTACTCCACGTTAATGTTGTATATGATGTAGAAATAGAGATGCCTACAGTGAACTTCCGGAAATAATCGTGGAAGCCTACACAAATATTTGCTTATGAGAATTTAACCATGTAAATAGTAGACAAGTTGCAAGTTTCAACGAAAATTAAACACAAAAGTACTCTGTTTAATTATAGTACAATGACAACAAAGTTACTATGATTTGGATGTCCCATATTATAATTCGCTTATGAAATAAAGTAAGGAATTTAATTAAATATAATATAAAATGTAACATAAAAACGAAGACAAATATAAACAATACAAGCACATATATATATATATATATATATATATATATATATATATATATATATATATATATATATATATATATATATATATATATATATATATATATATATATATATATATATATATATATATATATATATATATATATATATATATATATATATATATATATATATATATATATATATATATATATATATATATATATATATATATATATATATATATGTATATATATGTATATATATGTATATATATGTATATATATATATATATATATATATATATATATATATATATATGTATATATATGTATATATATGTATATATATATATATATATATATATATATATATATATATGTATATATATATATATATATATATATATATATATATATATATATATATATATATATATATATATATATATATATATATATATATATATATATATATATATATATATATATATATATATATATATATATATATATATATATATATATATATATATATAATTTTTACTAAAATTTTAAATTATATAAATATAATTAACATTATTATTTTCGTAGTATTCTTACCTCATTGGCTTGAACAATGCTTGAACGCCGTTAGGATAGTCGATAATAAGCTTAAGCTGCGTCCCACCTTCTTTTTGTTCTGTAGAAAAATGAAATGAATTATGGAAGTAATAAAGTTCATTTTTTATCATATTTAATAAATATAAGTAATCATACTTACTATACTTACAATACTTTTGTGCATATATATATATATATATATATATATATATATATATATATATATATATATATATATATATATATATATATATATATATATATATATATATATATATATATATATATATATATATATATATATATATATATATATATATATATATATATATATATATATATATATATATATATATATATATATATATACATATGCACAAAACACAATAGTCTATTTATATCTTAAACATAATAAAAATATTACTTTAATATGTTCTCACAATATTTATCTGTGCTTATGTCATTCTATTGCGACATTACTCACAAAAGTTTTTAATATCTTATGAATCAAATTATTGTTGTGACCACTTGAATTAATTCGAATTGAAGTACGACCTCACAACAAATGAGAATTTACAAGTAAGGCTATGCTTGAAAGTTGTCTATGAGCCCAATCGATGGCAATGGAATTAAGTAATAATTACTATATATCTAAAAATAGACTTGAACTATAGAGGTTTTAACAATGAAATCCATTTAAGCGCTTTAAATATTAAAGTCCAATTGAAAGTAAAGGGCGAGATTGTTGGAACCATTGTCCGACCTAACCCTATACTGATTTTCGACCCGACTTCATTTAATATACATACCATATTGTACCTACTTGATGGAACTTATAAAGTTTATATTCAAGATCGTTGTGGAAATCACTATCATACACTAAAAGTTTTCTATTTGTTTACTAAGTTCAAATAAAGTTAACCTTCATAACGTAGCCTTTATCAATCGATTTAATTAATTTTTCTCAATTAATTTTCTAATATTTGTTTACTATATTTAATTAGTAACTGTAATTGCACTATTTATATTTTCTGAGTTTAGTAGTTACATAAATCAATTATTAAAAAAAGGAAAAATATTAATTATAAAATAAAAAGGTTATTTTTAAATATATTACAAACAGATTAGAGTCTTTGGTATTTAGGACAAGTGGGATTTATATAGAATCTAAAGTATAGTTATAACTTGTTTCACTTGTTGAGTGGCGATTGTTAAATTTTGCAACTCAGAAAATATATTCAAATAAGAGGTCTAGTTATACTTGAAAATAGCCAATGTTGCACACATTTATGGTTCATTAATTTATACCATTAAGTACCGTTTGCAGCATATAAATAAAACACGTATAATTACTAATTATTTGATATACGCAATTATAAAATAGTAGTTGATAGCATAGTTGATTTGCATTAGAAATGGTATAAAAATGTATACATAATTCATGTACTTATTTGCCCTAACATTTGTAGTCGCGTTATATCGCGTTTTAAAATATTAATAAAATTAGATATAAGTTAGAAAAATTACTAGATATTGTAGATAAATACAAAAAAGTAATATTCTTAATAATCTCTATCTATTCTTAATAATCTAAAAAAAATCAAATTATACGTACCAACATGAAGTATAGGAGCCGTAGACATATCTTGGAGTACAGCCCCGACTAATGGTTCCCCGTCTTCGTATAGTTCATGTTGTGCTATTTTTAATTGAAATTTTTCTAAATTTGATGCATTAACACTGTAAAGAAAGTAACGTTAACTTAAAAACCATTAAAATAACATTTAACCTAGCTTCTCGATAATTCATAATAATTTCATAATTTTAAATATGTTTTCCTTTTAATAAATTTATTAGAAAACGTATGTATAATCTGTATAAACACGTGTCGATGCATAATATGTATAAACATCTCTTTGAGTACTGTTTATCTTTATTATAGGACTAACCTTATACCATTTGAACTACTTTAAATAAACACAAACACATAATATGTAACACTGTTTTAATAATATTGACTAGAGCGTATTGTGAGAAAAATTTTCGAGGAAATCTACAGAACAGGTGGGCCACCGGGACATTGGAATATCAATAGAGTCACTTTAAATTTACCGCACACTTTCTTTAACCTGCTCGTTAATGTCGAGATTTATATGGAAGATTTTCCGGCGGCGTGTTGGTTTTGGCTGCGTGGAACACATAAGTGGACGTGAGGTGGTTGCTAGTAGATCCGAGACTCCAGGCGACACAACGCAGGTTGGAACTGAATACTAAGGAGCCTACGTGTAACGTTCTCGATTTGTGGTATGCCCTGATAACCTGCATTTAGAAATCAAGCCGTCTGCTATAAAATTTATTGACTCTCTTTCGGTGTGAATTGTGCTCGTGTCAAATGGGAATTCAAAACGCCCGATTCGATTTAGTACAAATGGACGTTTAGAATTCTGAATGGCTAACTTGATATATTGCCCTGGCAACTTTTACTCTGCAGGTAATAGTTTTCATTTTTAACAGGATATAGAGTAATAAATGTCTTTTGACACAATATAAATCTCTTCAGCATTTATTATATACATTTATTTGACAATCGTTGATAATTTTAATATATATTGTTGTATATTTATTTTATTCCTCGTATATATATTTTTAAGATTTTCCAACTTAAACAAACAAGCCACTTTAATTTGCAGTAAAGAAAACACCTTAAAGAACATTCTGTCTTTATTACGTATTCTCGTAGATGAGCCAAGAATATGGCAAAAATTATTCATATATCAAAGCAACCCTTTTTTGTGATACATGAATTTAGCTATAAGGTTTTGTCATATCTTGAGCGGCGTTTGAGGAAGCCTTCATGCATTCATTCCATTTAGTTTTATTGTCAAAGACCCGCGCCTATCTTCGTAACTGGATTTTAAATAAGATTCCTGGCAAAGCTGGTAAAATTCGCTTTACAAGATAAAAAAGGTCACCCTGTCTGCTACATTATAGAATCAGTCTTTCATACAAGTATGATATTATGACCTTTTTTATATTACTATCAAAAACCTCTACAACCGAGAGAAATAAAGAGCTAAGAGCAATGGAGCATGTGATATTTTTCATTTCATTCGCCGTGTTCCTGTGAGATTTGGTCCAATATTTACTTTGGTAAAATTACGTCAACCATTGGGCGACCTGTTTAGTTTTGATGCATACTTCAGAGCTCAGCTCAGGTTATTCGTTGTGGATGAAAAGCTACGGCTTTTAGGATGTAGGAACAGTCTACTATTCTTATTATGATGAAAACCGTATAGTCTAAACTTAGCTTGTAATTTCATATGTTCTTTAGAATTTAATTAATATTAAAAAAGTTTTTAAATAGACGACTAAAATAAATATAAAATTAGAATAGACCAAATTTTCCAGTCATTACTAGTAACCCTACTTAGTAATGCGAACATGTTAAACGATGTGAAACAAAACGGTTAAATCTTTAACTGCAATATACGTTATATCAAAGTTTAATTGCAGCAATAACGGAGTAACTAACAATTTAATTCGGCGACTTTCAGCGCTCCATAAATTGTACTTGTGGATGTCAGCTGTCGACAACTTTCCGATTTTCCGTTGTAATGTCATTTTGAGTCGTTTTTCGAGAACATTTTAATTATATTTCTTATTTAGTTCGTTATGTTAATCTGTGTTTTATATTCAACTTAAAAGTAAACTTTAAATATGGAAGGATTATTTTATTTTATATGAACTTTTTAAACTTACGTAAAATAATGCTGAAAGATTGCGCTTATATTTACACTAAGTATACAAACTAACATTTACCATAATCAAGTTAAAAATATAATATATATTTTACTTAATTTTGGTTAAAATAAACAAAAAACAATATAATCTCATCTTCCTAGGTCTAAATCTCCATTTCCCAATAGTTGGATTTTTCTGGCCTCAAGACTTAAGTCCGATGAAGGTGGTATAACCACGTTATTATCCTCAGCCTTGCCTTGCGTTGGAGTACTAAGATTTTTTTGTAGATCCTCAAGCGATCCGGCAGGTGTAGAGGAGTCCGTGGCTCGACATCCCCTCCACTCGTCCCTCACTTGGCGCTGCCTGTCATATTCCTTTCAGACTATTGCTGCCGTTACTCGTGAATGAAGAGGAAAAATATTAGTTGCAGTTACAACCAGATTAATACATCCTTCCTCTAGCATTTACAAAGGTAACCAAAAATTACACAGACTGTTTATTTAATACATACTAATATATTAAATTTTGAATCACAACAATAAACAAAAATTTATTTTACGCATTCTATTTAACCTAAAGATTAACTTATAGATATGTGCAGTAATTGCTACGCCTACTTTCATAGTATTTTATCGACTAATCATTGATAATATTAACTAGATAAAATAAGCGCTCTTTAAAGTCTTCAGGAAGACTTGAAACGGTTTAGCCAATTAGTTTTCACAATAGTCCATTTAGAAATACGCCTCAAACCTTTTTCACCTCATTTGTCTCGTTTGAAAACCATCTGATTTAAAGATGTTTAATTTCGCATTGTTATAAAGTGGCTATAAACTACATCCCCACAAAACATTTGATGTATTACAATAGTTTAAAGTCATTTCCTCCGTATAAAAGTTAGCACATTTTGTTAAAAAAACTTAAAAGTTATATTTAAAGGTAATTAAAATAACGATAGTGCGCACTTGTTAAGCGTTTCCGGTGTTCACAAAGCGCAATGTCTTAATACGATACTCCTTACGGCAAAAATGCAACTTTTTCTAAATATTTCATATCAGGAGTTTTGTACATTAAAAAAAAGAAAAAAAATTTACGTCTAACTTACTACGTTTGTATATTTTATACGGCAAATACTTTCGTAATATTATATCTATGTAAACTTTTAAGTATTGTTTGGAACAAAAAAGTATTCGCCGAATTGGAATTATATAGCGTATAGTTTCAAAATCGGATTACAATTACAATTACATATTGTTTCAACTAACTTTGTACTACAATAGAAGGAATACGTTTGACAATTTCCCTTGTCCTTATATATGAGAAAATATATTTTTTTTATAACAACTCATTCAAATTATAATCATTACAAAGCTTCTAAATTTCATTAATGCAAACATAAGCCAGTCTTGGTGTAAGCTTAAATTCTTAAGAGTTGTTGGCTGGCCATTGTAAGATATGACGTTTCGATGTCACCACCAGTGTTCTCATCGCATAAAAGCTTGAGTGGCAAACTCATAGTCGTTTACTTGACATTTTCTCAGCCGACTGACAATTACTTATATATTTTTTCTTCAACCAAAAGCATCGTAATTTCTATATGATAAAGCTGCGAGCAGACTTTGTATTAAGCCTCTATGAAAAAAATAAATGCAAAATACATATTTAATATAATTATTGTGTTAAACGTAGTCAGATTGGGATGTAACTATATTTTGTTTTCTCTAGGTAACGGATCATAACAGTAAATTCTAAGTTAACATTCTTTATTATATTATTTATAAATGTATTAAATATAAATGAAAATAATTCTTTCCATAAATAAATATATTAAATATACAATGAAAATAATTCTTTCCATTGAGGGATAGTGTTGGATAAAAAGTAAAAGATCTTTAAACTAAAATAAACAAACGTTTTGTATTTATCTACTACATTATACATGAGTTAATTTTTTACTTTTCATCGATTAGTTTTATACGCGGGGCTTATACCGTCCTATAGCTAATGATTGTAGAAAATAAAAAATATAATAGTATATCTCTACTGTTAAATTGGGTAATCGTAAACCTCGATATTTATTGAAATTTTGATATAATTGTTTTGGAATTTATTCAAATCTATATGCACTTATAAGTTTAAATTACACCTTTAATTATGAATAAATTACTGGGGCAAGTTTTTTGAACTTAACTATTTTCCTTATAGATTTGCTACATTATTGGGTTAATTAGCGAACTAACATCATATATAAACATTCTGTTGATGGATAAGATTCATTATTTCTGAAATAGCATGTTTGAACATTTTCATTTTTTAAATCTATAACCGACTAACGTACATGCATGTATGTTATACTGGAATGAGATTACAGTAAAACTCTTTTTTTAAACTTTTTTTTTAACAAAAGCATTTTAAAAATGCGTATATCTGACTTAATAAATAACTTAAACAGCCAATCTGTTCGAGCAAAAACCAAATATAACATTTTGAATTATTCTAATACAGCCATATAGTAGTATCCTAGAAGTTATTTACATATATAGTGAGAAAAATACATGTATGATAATTTTTGATAAAATAAGTAAAAAAAAAAGATTGTGATAAGCGTACTATATTTCGAAAGGCCCAAATACTTTTGCCGTTTTGAAATATCATGACTTTTTATTATCCCATTTCTCAACAGAATTTTTTTCACATTTTCATTACCGTTCTTTTATGGCGAATGCATATTTTGTATAGCTCTATAGTTTAATCCGATCGATCATACGTATTGATTGTCTAAACAGAACGATTTTCATGTTATCAAAATTTTTTACTTTAATAACTCTCCTCTTTTTTTATCTATCTTCTTTACTAAAATAAAGCCTTTTCTTGGTTCAGTTACTAATTAGCAAAATGGCCAAAATTTTTTTTTAATATTATACAATTAATGTAATGTCATAATGTAAGTTAATTTAGCAATTAACATATTAATACTTTTACATTTAACGCTTAATCACATTTCAGTGGGCAACAGATAAATAATGATGTATAAGGCGAATACAGATAAATAATTTTATCTTAATAGGATTTTTAAGGTTGCTTTAATGACATTAATTCATTAAAATTATATGTTAAATTATTGTCAAAACCCTATATAGTAATATATAAAAAAATCTATTTATCTGTAATTACCATAATTATCAAATCTAATTAGGTGTACCTTGATGTAAAAACAAAAACATATATTTGAACAGTACAATGTAACAAAATTTAGATATTATGTTATCTATAGTAGTAATTATGTAGTAGTTTCTATAAGATCGTTTAACATAGTAATATTTTCTATAATTAAGCTCAATATTGAGAAGTTTCTGAGATATCATTAAAGCTACGTACGTACAATGTACTTTATATATTTCAAGCTTTTTACACAAAGATATTTCATTACAAAATAGTTACATAAACATAATATTACTGTGTAATATGTATAAAGTTTATTAAAATATAGAAATTGAGAAAATAAGAAACAAAGAAAACAAATATCAAAAATTTCTATCCTTGTCGAGCCTCTTTTAATATGTAGCTATGAATTATGCAGAGTGTGGTGTTGACAAGGTTAGCTTTTGTAAATGTACAAACAAAATTTTACTTTATAATTATACTTCTTATTAACATCGAGTGATATTTTACTGTAAGCACTTTAAAAGTAATTGACAAAAAAACAATAAAAAATATTACAACAAAGTAAAATTTTAATATTTCGGAATGCAACGAGATCTGCGTACCTTTTTCGTCAACGCTTCCCTTTTCTGTTGTTTTAATTATATTAGCAAATAATATTCATATTTCACACTGGTATGAATCACAAATAAAACTTCGTTGATCGTTTACTTTCTAAAATGTTATCAAAATAATAAGACTAATGTATCACATATTTAAACAAAACATTAGTATACCTCGTATTTTTTCTCAGAAATGGATAAGAAAGTGTATATTTCCATTAACTAAAATTTAAAGTAATAAGAGTTATTAAGGATGTTTTGTTTACCTAACGAGAAAACATATTTTCTTATCACACAAGACGCTGTCAAACTATTCAACATGTGATAACGTGGTGATATGGGCACACTAATAAACAGAAGTAATGAAATAGTATTGTAATAATTCGACATTAAATATTATTTTGCCGATACTTTCGTAAAATAAACTTAGTGTCTTTTGCCTTATTTTAATAAATTTTAGCTTGATAATTTTGAAAAAAAATACACATACCTCGAATTAACACAAAGCATCAAAACACTAACAAAACAACACACTTCACTCTCACCTTTTTTGTAGGAAACGTTTTCGAAATTCTATATAGGCGGATCGTCCTTTATCCGCGTCGTCGCCTATTTTGACCCTTCCGTGTAAGGGCATTCTATGGCCAGAAATTCCATAGTCCATTTGGAGATCGACTATGAGCATGAGTGTGAAGAAGACGAGGAAGGCGCTAAGAGCAAGCGCTAGGCGCTCCTTGAGCTTCATGTTGAGCATGGTGCGCGCGGTCGGGCGGCGCGGCGCGGTCGCACTGCCTGTGCCCGGCCCCGGCGCATGGTCCGGCGTCGGCGAGCGCTTAGCGTCGCGCGCGCGCCGCCGCCACCGTGCCCGCGCCCACCCGCTGACGCTGCAACAAAGTACATACTTTACACGTGTTCCTAATGTTGGCTTACCACCACAATCGACTGTCTATGATCAGGGTTTTATTTAAGATTTATTAAAATATTCATTAAAAGGTTCATAAGAAAGATATATGAAAGATTTAAAAAAAGAGGTAGAAGGAGAGTTAAGTTGACCTTTGATAATACAATGTTCAATATATTGGGGAAAGGTCACGTACAAAATATGGGAACAGTAATGGCAGATGACGCAAAAGAGATATGGAGTGATGTAGATATAAATACGAAAGTCGTGTATCGTAGCATTAGGCGCTGTTCTCTCTAGCCATGCTATTAGGAATAAAGAATGAAATAATAAAATTTATGTGTATATATTAAGAAAAAAATCAGAATAGAAGTGTTTTAAGGTAGAGCAAATCAAACTTTTAAATTTTAATGTAGTGTAATTCCAACATTTCATTTACAAGTCAATGTGGAAAAATTCATCAGCCTTGTATGTTCACAATTTTAGTTTGCAAAATCTAAATGTCGTAGAAACCTACAGAATTTAAAATTTATAATTTCTCCATAATTTTCTGTGACGTAATATTCTACCATTATTTTATTTTTGATTATCTATAATTATCACTACTGTTTCATGAAAATGATAGATTCACTTATTATCTTATTTGCACAAAATACATGTAACCAAATTAGATATGAAGGTTAATTAGTTTTACAAAATATTATATGCAGGTTTATTACTAAGTTTTGTATATAGTAACTAAATTATAGTTAAAAACACAGTTTAAATATCCTTTATTTACTATAAAAAGATGTTGTTGACTTAATTGATAATACAATACAAGTATCAAAAAACATGACATTTTGTTTGAAACCCGTTCATATAGTGCTTAAATAGCAAGGAAACGACTAATGCCACCGTAACTACGTACTATTACCGAGTTCACAAGCGTTTACTCACGACCGTGGGGTTAACTGATTACGCAAGGAGAAGTAACTACTATGTTGGTATCAAACATTATTTTATAATTCATTTACACCAGTTTGAGCGTATTTCTAAATTGAAAATTAAAAAAATAAATTTAGAGGATTTAACTGTTTCCATTTTCTTCGTTCTGACAATGCCTCGAAAAAGGCGGAAAGAAAGGAATGGAATGTCTTCGCACTAGGTTCTCAAAATGTTGCGGTTCCCTCTGTCTACTGTACCATGTGGATGAAACCGTGAAGCTTTAAAAAATAGGATTGAAACTACAATGGACGCTCTATGTATATACGTATAATAAGTAGTATATTACTTTAAAAACTGTTGTGTTGTTATAATTTATGAAAGGCTAACATTATATTGTCTATTACATATCGAATATCACTGTATCTGCATCTTCAATTAGAAATCATAACATCAATGTCGCAAAATTGACACGCGTTGTTAAAATTTTGCAGTCTTAGAAAATATAAATATAAAAAACTACTTACAAGTAAATTTTATATTAATAAATATAATTTTTAACAGGTACTTTACAGTATTTAAAATAGGATGAGATAGGGTTAGGATATAGGCAAAAGGAGTAGTCAAAACTCCACTAGCATTTAGTTTTGTAAATGTGTCTCCGTATATTAATATATTAAATACAAAAATTAAATACTATTTCACGCTTTATCCCACACATGGCAGGGTAGGCAGAGGGAACTGCAGGAACCATACGAACCTAGTGTTACGACACTCCGTTACTTAGTCCCTGCTTACTTCGTCCCCACTTTCCGCCGTTTTTCGAGGCATTGCGTGTTGAGTGGCGGAACTCAACGCCGCGCTTTACCTTAGATGCCAGAGCGAAGAAAATGGAAATAGAAAAATCCATCTTCCCCGACTGGGAATCGAACCCAGTAACCGTCGCGTTACAGGCACACATTGCGCCTCTGCGCCACGACGGTCCTCCTATTTGCATGTCCATCTGTTCTCTCTGCCCATCTTGCAGAACGTGAGAATTAGGTGATAAGGTGGAAAAAATAATGACAGTGCAGTCGTAATACGGAAAGTACCTACGTATAAAGTGTCACGTAAACTAAGATCAAAATAAGCTTACACACATGTTTTTAAGATTAATAAAAAAATTGTATCTAAAATGTGACAGCTCACTTTGTTACTGGGAATATATAATATACTAACGAATTGCTAATCATATTTTAATAGTTATTTCATTTTTTGTCAATTTGATGTTTTACTGCCTAATTGTAGATCATAATCGTAACTTTAATATTAACTTCCAATTCTTAGTACCACTATTAAGCTTTACACAATCACGTTATTTAATGTAGTCATTTTAAATGATAGTTACACAAATAGTTTTATAATGAAAACGAAGCAACAAAACAAAATACCTATTTATTTACTTCTGCTTCTTCTCTTTATTTATGGCGTTTCTAGAGTGCCAGTTGAGTATAATTGAGAAGAGGACCTATGCATATAGATATATGTATAGGATACATGCACTGACCATCGACTTAGTATAATGATGCAAATATAAAATATCCTATATTTACGTATTTTAAAAACAATTGAGTACCAAAAATCGTATAATTACACTGATCACAAATATTTTAAGAATTTTAATTTTTAAATATAGTCACGTCAAGAAATTGTGGCAATTTGTAAAAATAAATTAAGCTTGAACTAATAAAAATAATATCTAGCGGCACAGTAAGTATAACGCCTCCACTAATAAAAATATTTCTTTTAATAATTTCATCTTGTTTGCTTTTTCCCTTCCCTAGAATTTTTCTTATCTGCTTAAATTAATCTAATCCAGATTATTACGCTCAAGTTTTTTGTTAAACTCACTATTTTATTATAAGAAAATGTATAAATTAAAAAAAAAAACTAACAAATGGTACAAAATTGATTGTCGACGTATTGCTAATCTGTATTTTAAATTTATATTTAATTTAAAATGTCAGATAGACAATTATAAACCTGTTAATATTAAGCTTTGCTCAAAGACTGTTTATGGACAGTATTTATCAGATAACAACGAATGTTACGTAATTCAACCCCTAAGAAATTATAAAAAGTGAAACTCGTATTATTTTTTTTATTTTTTTGTGACTTTGATTTAACTTTCACTTCACTTAATATGTACATATTGTAAAATTTTATATTATTTTCAATCTCCAAATCATAAAATAAGGTAGAAGTAAAACTTAAATTTCATAATAAGTTACTTAAAATAAGAAGTGTTATATTTTTCTTTTTATTTAAATCAATTTAAGTTACATAAATTAAATTATATTAATTAAAATATATATATTATTTTAAAAGGTCTTCATAAACATTGTTCTATTAAACACAACCAAGGCTGGCACACCGTCAATTTTATTATATAGAGGATGATACGTTGTGGTCACTAATAACGCCATACCCATTTATAAACGGCTCGAAAGTCGAGAAAAAGCTATAATTTTATTTCTTTCCTTCATAATGTTATGTAATATATGTATGTTAAGTATTGAAAATATTTATCAATCTATCAATTGTCCGTGTTTAATACGATATATAAGTTTAAAAACAAATATCTATATTCTCGCAGAGACGTAGGCGTCTGTGTAAACACAGCGGTTTAAAGTTTCGATTCCCACTCGGGGAAGATGGATTTTTCTATTTCCATTTTCTTCGCTCTAGCAAACTAGGCAAAGCGCGGCGTTGAGTTTCACCACTCTACACGCAATGCCTCGAAAAAGGGGGAAAGCGGGGACGGAATAAACAGGGACTAAGCAACGGAGTGTCTTAACACTAGGTTCATATGGTTCCTGCAGTTCCCTCTGCCTACCTTGCAATATGTGGGATAAAACGTGAAGTTAAAAAAAGAAATATATTTTATATAATGGTATTTATTTAAATATGTAACGTCATAAAAATGAAATAATATTATTCCTTTTATTCTACATAATAAAGATTACATAAAGGATTTTTGACAAATTACACTGCTGTAACTGTTTTTATTCCAAAATCTTTAGTGGTGAACTGAAAAACATGACTATACAAAAGTAGATAAAAAAGATTCACAAACATATTTTGACCACCTGGAATAATAATGGTTAAAAAAATTTGTAGAAAAGAAAATTTTGCTTTTTATTTAATGAATGGACACAGAATTTTAATCTGTAGTTACACCACTAAGCTATTCAAATTGTTTATAAGATTTGTCAAAAGTGAAATAATTTTAGCAAGTATAAAAATTAAAATTCATAAAATAACCATGCCCCAAATAAAACCATACTATAATTTTTCAAGCCAAAAAACCGAGTATGAATATATGAAATTTGTTTAAATTTTAAAACAATATGATAGCATGAACTACAGTATTTTAAGTTTACGTTTAATTAATTTTGAAGCCTTTACTACTGGTTCTCGTTTTATATTTTTACATTTCATATTTTAATATAAGCTAAGAAAATGGTAGTACTGCACGAGAAAGAACTACGAGTGGTGTAAAAAATAATTTCGCTTCTATTCTAACTGTATGCTTGGTTTAGTAAATACCTTAATAACGATTACGATTCTTTTACACAAAAGTGTTTTTTAATCCTACATGTCCTATGTGGGATTCATTACTAGATTAATCTTTGTTTTGTATTTAATGATAGAGTTATCTATTTATATCAGTTAGAGCTTTTATTTAAAGTCATGAAATAAAATGAAAAATAGTGGTAATTACATGTACAAATTCATGCAACGAATGTGGTACTCTTCAGACCTGTTATCATACTCATATAAGTATGATAGCACCAAACAAAAAGACTTCAATTATCCAATTTGCAGCACGCTACGCAGCCCTCGTTAATTTATATAAGTTTGCAACTTGAGCCAACTTAATTAGTGCTATTGACACAAAATTGGAAATCCTCTGACAATGTATAATAGAAGAATAAAAATAGGTCTTGTTCAGCTCTACATACTTTGATTGTAAGTTATTAAAATCAGAGCGTACAATTATAAATACCTCAAAAACATTTCAAACGTTTCATAAAATATAACAAGTTTATTGGATTTAATTGTTTTGTTTAAATAACCTGTGCTAAAATATTACAAGACTACTACTAATATTAGACTTAATATTTTTCTGTTTTATAATAAAGTAATTAATCTGCACTTATTTTTTGCTCTTAATTCACTAATGGTTTTACATTAACATAATCTCATCGGAACACTTAGGGATTAGTAATGGAAGAAATGCAACCTCCTATGGCTTTCATACACGGTTCATTAAGAACATTTTTCAGTTTCTAGTATAAAATCCTCGGCGATTCATGAGGATGACACATACAACATCCCGCCTTTCCTTCATCATTTACACAAGAAAATCCGAACAAAATGGTTGGAAAAGTCGTATTCTTCACCGTTCTCGTGTTTATGTGCTGCATTGATAATATAAATGCCAATCCAGCTATTGCAATCGGATATAACCCTATGGAAATTTGCTTCGAAAATTGTGCTCAATGTAAGAAGATGCTGGGTGCATGGTTTGATGGACCCCTTTGTGCTGAATCTTGCATTAAATTCAAGGGCAAATTGATTCCTGAATGTGAAAACTTCGCCTCCATAGCGCCATTTCTCAATAAACTTTAAAAGGGAACGATACGGCCGTACGAAATTACTTTAAACTTTTTAGTAATTTTTTTAAAACTTTTTAAAAAATTAGTAAAAAAAAATCTCTATCAACTGTATAATTGATATGTAGTTTCCCATATACAGTATTCCTATTATGTATGTCTCATACTTATATATTGTATTGTAATATAGGTACTTACTTACACAACTTAACAATATATATACTTATATTTCATAATATGAATTTAGAAATATAAATAAATATCTAACGTGTTACTATAGTGTCTTTTATATGTTAACATAAAATAACTAAACAGGTAATAAAAAAGTTTGATATGATCATGCCATTCATTATATGCTGTGAACATTAGATTACATTACATAAAGCAATATGTTAGAAACAATATGCATCCATGCATTCGTAACTGTGTATTTTTTAACAGATAAAAAAATATTCATGTTTATATTTGCGCACTACAGACTATATATAAAATTCTATTTAATTTTTAATTTCAATTTAAAATGGCTACGATATATTAAAAACCAAATAAATAATAAAAATATACGAAGAAAAATCGCTTTGAGTAAGCGTAAGCACTGGAAGCACGCAATGATCGCTTTAGTCATTGAATGAGATAAACAATGGCATAATAGCTATTCTGCAGATAACATCTTGATCACAGTCTCCATTAGCCAAATGTAGGTACTTTCTGTAATAAACGTGTACGTGGAATGTACCTATATCTATACATAAATGCCGCCTTCGTCATTTGTACCTGGCTATATGTGGTAATAATAAATTAATTTAATTTGTTAAATATACGTAATTACTTACTTAAAAAAAGTTTTTTTCGGGTAGGTGCATAAAAAAGTGAACATCATTTTTATTTTATCCACAATTAGTTTATTGAAAATAATAATTAAACCTTTATAATATGCACTAAATACTTACATACCTGTCAGCTTAAGTCCTATAGTTCACTTACAAGTAATATTTACACAACTTTATCACCTTATTTCTACCAACTTATCTAACATGGATTCTATTAAACATTCTATTGAAATGTTATCCGAGCACTTCAACAACCAAATGGCAGAATTTCAGAAGAGTTTGCAAGGTGCATCCATTCCAGCAACCAGCCCCACGTCCAACTTGGCTTCGCAGTTCAACATTTTCCGTTCCTTTGTGTTGTCATCTTTGGAATCACTGCATTTACAAGTTGATCTACTCTCGAAGAGGTGCGAGCAGTTGGATATGAGAAGCAGAAGGAAAATACTTCTGGTGCATGGTATTCAAGAGTCCAAAAATGAAGATACCGCTGCAGTTGTAGTGAGGGAGCTCTCGAACCATCTTAAGATGCCGGATCTCACAGTTGAGACCGTAAGTCGATGCAGCCGTATAAGAACAAGTGCCACAGATAAGCCACGAGCCATATTCTTAAAATTCAGGGAGTCTACTATACGGAATAGTGTTTGGTATGCAAAAACCAATCTTAAAAATACCGGGATCACTGTTTCTGAATTTTTGACCAAAGAACGCCATGGTCTGTTCATGGCAGCACGACAAAGATTTGGCGTAAATAGGTGCTGGACGAGAGATGGGCTTATATTCATTATTGCTCCAAACGGTAGTCGTCATAAAATTAATACTTTGAGTGAGCTTGAAAATGTTCCAAATACGCAGGTTCAGGGGCAATCTTCCTCATCTGGGGTGGGTGTGAACCCCAACGTTAAGGACAGCAAGGGTTCGCAAATAGCACAGGCCACCAGGCCCAAAAGGATAACTAAAAAGTAAACTATATTTTTCTTTTCTTCACTCGTAGATGAATGCAGGTAACAAAACACCTTTACTTATTTTCATGTTTATTATGTATCTTAATATTCAAATCTTTGTCTCCTTCGTTTTATCTATTTATAATTTCAATTTTTATCTTCTTATTCGTTTTATTATTGTGAAATAAACAAATATTAATGGTTGAAATTGATTTACGTCAGTTGTCAATATGTCAAATATAAAGTGACATTCAAAGTCTCAACTCACAGTTACAACAGATTATATTTTGCAATTCCTTTTCATTCTCTTTTTACTAGATGTATTTAATCTGTAAATATTTAAAATCTTTTAATTCTAATGGATAGATCATTTGTTTATGTCATGACGTTTTATACTTATTTTTTTTTTTTTTTTTTTTTCTTTTTCTTTATGGGGAGGCATGGACTCAAATTTTTCTTTTTATAATTTAGTTGTATGTATACATAGATACTATCTATCTATTAACCTGTGTGTGACCTGCATTATTATAATCATAGCCAGATTTGATTTTGTTTGAACCTAGTAGTTTATTTGCCTTTGTTTTTTTTTTTTTTCTTTTTCGCTTCAGTATTTTCTATAATTCTTAATTTTAGATATAAACTGTAGAATAAAATTCGTAGCCACTGTGACATTTGTGAAAACTTATGTCTATTGTATTGTGCATTAGTATTTGTCATGTTGATATTTTGCTTACTTTACAAATATTTATTTTATCTTATTGCATAATGATGTTTTATAACTATAGGTTATGGCTCAACGTGTTCTAAGCAAGATTCTAAATTTTGAAAGAATTTTGATGACGAAATACATGAACTTCATTATTATTTATTTACAACCTATGGTTACACAACATTGTCTGTGTGTCTTTTTCTCAATCTGCTGTTGAATTTATAAGTGTAAATAATTGTGTATTGTGTGTTTTCTTACATTTTGCTGACGGGGTGAAAGTATTTGATATCTTCATTTGATATAATCTTTAGTTTTAATTCAATATTAAAAATTATATTAATTATTTTTATATATTTCAGTTATATTTTTTTATATATATTTTTAATTATTATATTGTATATTATTATTTATATTATATCTATTTATATATATATATATATATATATATATATATATATATATATATATATATATATATATATATATATATATATATATATATATTTTTTTTTTTATATCATGAGCCAAATTCTAGGTTTAAATAATGGTGCTTTTTCTGATACTGACAGTGTTTATGATTCAGCTTCGGCAGATTCGGATGATAGCTTCCACAGTACTTCTGTACCTTTAGTTTCTCTTCTGGAATCAAATTTTTCTTCAGTTCCCAAAAACTTTAACATAGTCCATTTAAATGCCCAAAGCATCCCTGCTCATTACCCCGATCTCCTCTCTTCTTTTGACTCCAAAAACATTCACGCAATCCTAGTTTCTGAAACTTTCCTTAAACCGTCCCTTCCTTCGACATCTTACGCCATTCCAGGTTTCCATCTGATACGAAGCGATCGTACGAATAAAAGAGCTGGCGGGGTTGCTATATATCTTCGCAGTCATATACCTTTTACTATTTTAGATAAATCGCCCTCTCAATACTCAGAAGCTGCTGAACATATTTTTATAGAACTTTTGTTTGGAACCTTAAAAGTGTTATTGGGTGTTTTTTATAGTCCTTCCTTACACATTAATTATTTTCAAACCTTCGAAACTTTGCTGGAGAAGTATGTATCGGCTGTGGATCATACTATAATATTAGGTGATTTTAATACATGTCTTATTAAAGATGATGCTCGTGCGAAAAGGCTCACAAATATTATTAACAGCTCTAACCTCCATCTACTCCCTACTAATGCCACACACTACTTTCCAAATTGCGTCCCATCCCAATTAGACCTAATGATAGTTTCTTCTCCAAATCATGTTCACTCTCACGGGCAATTCCCAGCGGAAGCCTTCTCCTATCATGATCTCATTTTCCTTTCCTACAAAATTCGACCTCCGAAAGTTAAGCCCACAGTTGTTATGAGACGTAGCTTTAAAAATTTCGATAACAGCACCTTTATGTATGATCTTAGCAATTTAAGCTGGGATAGTGTTTTCGCTGCACCTACAGTAGATACTAAACTTAGTATTTTTAACTCTTTGCTCATAGAGCTTTTTGATATTTATGCGCCTTTGAGACCAATTAAACTTAAACATTTACCAGCTCCTTGGCTGACTCATGATATCAGGGCTCTCATGTGCAAGCGTAATTCTGCAAAAGGTAAATACAAACACAATCCAACCGAAAATAATTTGCTTAGATATAAGCGGTTACGTAATAAATGTAGCAAAGTTTGTAGAGATGCGCAACGTAACTATATTCATGCATCGTTAGAAGGTAAAGATTCTGGCAAAACTTGGCGATTCCTGGAATCCATGGGGTTAAGAAAGCGATCTATACCGGTTCATCTTGATGTTGATATTGATAACCTTAACAAATACTTTACCTCAGCCACTATGAATATCACAAACAAGATCGAAACAATCAACGCTCTAAAACTTCAATCTGTAAACAACTACAGTCCTTTCTACTTTCTTAACATAACTAGTGATGATATTAAGAAAAATATTACAGCAATCAAGTCGGATGCTATTGGTGGTGATGGTGTTAGTCGCAAGATGTTGTTGTTGGCATTGGATGTGATACTTCCTATTCTTGAGCATATTTTCAACTTTTCATTATCATCTTGTACGTTTCCTGATGATTGGCGAATAGCTCATGTCCTTCCTCTTCCCAAACTTCCTAACCCGACAACCTTTTCACACTATCGTCCCATTTCTATCCTACCGTTTCTTTCTAAAGTTCTCGAACGTATTGTGCACCATCAACTCTCTGATTTTCTGAATAAAAATGATATATTAAGTCCATTTCAATCTGGTTTTAGACCTGGGCACAGTACTACGACAGCACTTATTAAAGTATGTGATGACATTAGATATGGAATGGATCAAAAGCAGGTCACATTCCTAGTTCTTCTAGACTTCTCCAATGCTTTTAATACAGTTGATTTTGACATCCTACTTGCTATTCTTGAATATAAAGTTAATATTTCATCTAATGCAGTCAATTGGTTTAAGTCTTATTTACAATATCGCCAACAAAGTGTCCGATATGATGGTAAGCTTTCTACTCCTTGTTATATTAAAGCCGGAGTCCCTCAGGGAGGAGTACTATCCCCTTTACTTTTCTCAATTTTCATTAACACTGTAACCGATTTGCTAACGATACCTTATCATCTTTATGCAGACGATCTCCAAGTTTATTTATCATCATCTATCGATGATGTTCTCAATGCTATTGAACGAATTAATCATAATCTTCAAATCATAAACTCATGGAGTAAGTCTTTTGGGCTACATTTAAATTTTTCTAAGTCGCAGCTAATGATTTGTGGTAACAAACATCAAATATCTATAGTAAATAATTTACAGTTGCCACCAATAACTATAGATGGCATTCACCTTAATTTTAGTGAGAATGTGAAAAACCTTGGCATCATTTTGGACAGCTCACTCACCTGGGTACCACAGGTGTCTAATGTTAGCCGGAAAATTTTTGCAACCATAGGTACTTTTAAGCGATGGAAGAACCTATTACCTATTAAAACTAAAATTGCTCTCGCAAACACTCTTTTGCTTCCCGTTCTTGATTATGCAGATACTTGCTACTTACATCTAACTCAAGAACTTTTGGATAAACTGGAGCGGTTGCAAAATCTTTGTATTCGGTATATATTCGGGTTGAAAAAATTCGATCATGTCTCACAATACCGCACTAAGCTTCAGTGGTTAACTATCCGGCACCGTCGAAATTTCCATGCTCTCTGTACTATCTATACCATTCTTTTCCATCCTCACACTCCTCACTATCTCAAAGAGCGGTTTGTTTTCCGTTCGTCTGTTTGTTCTCCGCATCCTAATCTTCGGTCCAGAAGTGATAACAAATTGAAGCTACCTGTAAGCCACACTAACTGTTACGGCGAGTCTTTTACGGTAAAAACTTCAAAACTGTGGAATGATTTGCCGCATGTCATACGGCATTCGGCATCGCTTAATATTTTTAAGAGTCGTCTGAAGCATTATTATTTGGCTCTACAAGATGAATGATAATTTCATCTGCTTCCTATTTTAATTTAATTCTATTTTTATAAGTTATATATATATTTATATTTATATGTACTATTTATGTATTATAATTATATGTGTGTATTATATGTAAGATATATATGATTAGTTGTTTATGTATGTAGATATCTTATATGTATATATGTATGTGTGTATGTATATATATATATATATATATATATATATATATGTGTGTATGTATATATATATATATATATATATATATATATATATATATATATATATATATATATATATATATATATATGTGTGTATATATATATATATATATATATATATATATATATGTATGTGTGTATGTGTATATATATGCAGTGGATACATTTTCACTATTTAGCATAATCTTTCTATGCACTTCATATATTACGATCAATAGCTTTTTACTCCTGAGGTTGTCTGTAAGAGATCACTATTAGTGATAAGACCGCCTTTGCATGCTATGGTTTTCTCTTTTCTCTTGTTCATGTTCTTATTATTTGTCAATTTTTTTTTGTGTGCAATAAAGATTTTTATCTATCTATCTATTTGTATTACAATTTTTCCTAATAGTTTAAGAAGATTCAGAAAATTAAAACCAAAAATATTATATATAATGTAATAATATGTTATAAAATGCATTTTTAAGCGTTTATTTGCCGAAATGCGAAACATCCGTAATCGCGTTATCCAAAATACTAATAAATATTTAAGAAATTTTGGAAATGACAAAACGATGATACATAACTATTGTTTAACTTGTGGAAATTTCCTCTACGCATTTTAAATTAAAAAGGCTATTGGTACAGCCGGCTAATATGAATAAAACAAATATTGGAACAATATTCAAAGTTTATAAACACACAATTTTACTACTTATAACTCTTAGCCACTGTAATCGTCGTCATCAACATTATGTTAGTATGCAATCAATTTGAATAACATCGCTTTACTCACTCTGATTGGTTGGATTACTTAGCTCGTATATTCTATATTTATACAAAATAATATCCCGATGCATGCATGCATTATCACATTTAATGCAGGGAATAAAGACAATTTTATATATAGTAAGGTCAATTCATCGTCTGCTTTTTGCCTACTTATAAAAGTGTTAGCGAGTTTATAAAAAACATTTTCTACGGAATTCGTGTATGGTGTTTAAGCTGGCACGTTATAATTATACGACCTACGGTACTTATTTTCTTAAACACATTTTTCTAGAAATATATTTTTAGTAAAGTCTGCTATGATAAATACTTAAAAATGTAGAGAAGAGTTTCCAAGGTATGTAACCTTGACGACTCGTATGGTTTTTAAGACTAATTATTTTAATCTCGTCCGACTCTAGTAGTTACCGTGAAATTGTAATTTGTTTTGTAAAAGGTATAATTACAGCAGTTATTTTTCATGCACTGTTGATAATTGTAAGGAAAAGATATAAAGAAATACTTATATTAAATATGTATATATATGGTATGTGTACATATTAAATGTGCATTGAGGAGACGACGTAAAGTCAGCATAAATTTATATACTCGTACTGACGTTATTGCACCTGGACGAAACGTGGGTGTTACAGAAGAAAAATTATAGAAAAGTTATGAGCAAAATATGAAAAAAGCTGTGAACGTTCAACATTGTATAGACATTCAGTAATATATTTAGTGTCAACATTGCATCCGTGTGAAGCATGTTTATATGAAAACTTATCTCATAATTAGTTTACATTAGAATTATTAAAATCTATATTTACCAATTGTTTCTCCTTTATCGAGTGAAGTTCCATCACTCAACAAGCGTATCGTATAAATGTATCGAAATTTTAATTGAAAGTAGGGAAACGAATGTCTTTCATTAAGAAACACGGTGATACTTATACTCTTCTTTTTAATTTGTCCTTAATATAGGCAGTAGACACTGATCGGATCAAAATAAACAGTTCGATATAGTTTTAACTTCACTGAGTAGTCACAAAAGTTTCGTGCAAATTTATATTTAAAACATACATTATAGAATCCTTTTTTTCTCAATTTCTATTATTTTTCATATCAATTCTACTATTTTCATTCTAATCTAAGTATGGTCAATGACAAGTAGTTTCCTTTCTGTTAATGTGCAAACGTTTCATCAGCTTTTCAAACAGTTACCAAATCGACTTTAAATTAAATTCCCCAACATAAATATATACGTGAAGTACTTAATCACGAAAACATTTATTACTAGATATAAATAACAATTTATTTTCCTCCATTACAAAGTTTATAAGATAAATACACAAATCTTATCTATATATAAACATAGCTGTTGATTTATTGTTGTTTATTCCCGATCAGTTCAAGTCATGTTTATATCAAATTTTATCCAAGTTCCGATGAAAACTCTCTATGCTAATAATCGCTGGCGCGTACTATTAGTTCACTACAACGGTTCATTGGTCTATTACAGGCCATGATTGCCATGAACCTTGGCAACGGTAATTTGCAATAAGCCACCTGCAGTGCCCGATATTTTTCTATAGTACCTACAGTCTCTATATTGTAAGACGATCTTCATTCTTTGTAGTAACTCGTCTATGGTAAGCATAGGAATTGCGCACACCACTCGTAACTTTTCTTTAACCAGCTCAAGTTAATTATTTAAAAAGTGTAAGCCCAACATTAATTGCATCTGGTTATAATATATTAGCTCCTTTTGTAAAATTACACAATATCAAAACATTGTGTAATAATAAAATTTGTGATGTCGGCAGTCTGTTGAATTCCGAATATATAATAAATGAAGCTAGAGGACAAAGCATTGGAGTCATCAGTATCGCAAATGTCATATAACATTCAAAAAGTAAAGGTTAAATGTCAGTATAGGGTCGCCACAAACTATTGACTTTTTATATTAGCGCTTTCATCATTACATGTCTATAGAAAGGAGAACGATTTTCTTGTATTGTGTTATGTAAATGTATGTTCTAGCGTGAGTTATGTAAAATATCAATTCGAATAAAATTTAACAACATAACAATTATAATGTAGTTAATAAGAGATTTACGGAGATTTTAAAATTTTTTAACATCACCCTAAACTGCGCTTACAGAAAGAAACTTGTGTTAAGACACTTTCTTCCCAATTTTTCCCAATTTCCAAGACATTGTGTGCTGAGTTTCGGATCTCATGCTTATCCAAAAAACAGGAATACAAAACCTTAGCTTGTCGTTATAATACTGTGTACAAACAGTAGTAATTAAGTATTAAGATATATCTAATTTGTACTTTAAAAGTTGTCGTAACCAAGTAAGCAAGTAATATTTTCATAAATGAGAGCAAGGCTAGATTTATGAATATTATTAAATTGTTTAATTGAAGAATTTATTGCATTACAAATTAAACTTTTAACAAATATATGGCCTTCATAGATGTATAATTACAATCGACATTACCCGACGGATTTTTGAAATCAGCTTTACATCTTAATTTAATATACAAATACAAACTACTTATTCAGTCTAGCGTTCTAAAACAGTAGGATTATTAGTAAAAATAATTATTAGATTTAATAATAATTTAACTACTTAAAATGCTACATAGATATCTATATTTTTTCTTAAAATTATGGATGGACCACAAACAATAAGAAATAGAAATATAAAGTGGCAGAATATATATTTTTTTTATATTTTCACGCTTTTTTCCCGCATATTGCAGGGTAGGCAGAAGGAAGTGCAGGAACTGTGGAACCTAGTGTTAAGACACTCCGTTGCTTAGTCCCTGCTTTCTCCGTCCTCGCTTTCCGCCTTTTTTCGCGGCATTGCGTGTTGAGTGGCGGAACTCAACGCCGCGCTCGGGCACGACCGTCCTCTGGCAGAATAATATGTAATATGTTTCTATTCATATATAATTTCATAAATATTAGATCATTTTTGTATGAAAGCTATAACTGGATTTTTATACCAATTAAGATGAGCCGTACTAAAGTCAACACATATGTTTAAACAATTACTTAAAGAAATTTATTTAATTTATTCATTTTTATATAATATGCATGGATATTATATAAAAATTAATAAATTAAATAAATATTATATTTATATAATATAAAACATGTAAATATTTATTATTATTAAATATTTATTTATTTGTTAATATTATGGCCACATATGTATATGTCAGCGCTAGGCCAAAGTTTTGTTATTCAAAGTCCATTTTTCATAACCCTAATTAATTCGTACGATAGATTGTACAGAAGAGATCAACTTTACATAATTATCGTTTTTTTATAATTAACAGCTGATTTTTCGTTCAATATTCTAACATTATAACATAAAGAACTTTACATTACAAATAGGTTTTAACATATACATATGTGGAAATATTTTTCATATTTGTAATTTTTTTTACTTTATTACTTATTTATGTATTTTTTGCAATATAATTTTATTTATAATACAATTGAATTCGTCATTACTGAAATTAAATTTTCTAAAGTGGTGCAGCAACCAAATCGCTCTACAAACGACGTAACTACAATTGTCGACCTTACAATACGGATAATGAATAAATTGCTTCTGCGATGGCAAAGATAGAACTGGCATATAAGGAAACAGTTTTAAAAAAAGTTTAATACATCGTATGTCATTCTGAGTATCGATGAATATACAAATGGCGGTAATCATTTTTAATATCGGAAATTATTCTTAAGCATATGTGATAGTAGTATTTACTTTTATAGCAATCAACGATGGCTTTAAATAAACAAGTTTTAAGTTTTGCTACCAGATTACTTCAAAATAACCTTCTGCTTTATAACACAAAGGAAATGTGAATATGGTAATAGTAAAATACATAAATTATTTTTAATACCTGTCAAGATATGGATTTCTTGATACGATTTAAATTATAATTGTCATATAATAACTACGTTTGTCGGTCGGAAGGACGCAAATTACCTGCCCACAAGATATCTTAATAACTAAATTGCTGTCTTTAATCAGCAACGATTGGGGCTATATATTCTTTTTAAAATATCTGTACCTAGGAAATAAAGATATTAAGGCAATAAATACAATACATAAAAATAAGTTATTTATTATATTTATATGTAAACATTTTGATAGCGTTACTCAGGTATTAAAAATGACATTTAATTTCAAAGTGCTAAATTTAAAGCACGGCCTTATAAAGTCAGCTGGTTATTTTACTATACTCTTTATAAAGAGTGAACCTATAACTGAAATAGAAACTTTTGTCCTATTTTACAAAATGAACATTTGCAAAAAGATTTTATCCGAGATGCCCCTTTACGGTTAAAAGCGTTTCAACGTCTTTCACGTGAGGAGTCAATGTGAGAAATTAAACCACTCCCGCTCTTAAACACTTAAAGAAATTCAAATGAAATGTATTGAATAAACGGCGGAAATGAGGTACTTTCAACTTAGCTTATTTTACTCTTGACTATTTGATTAAGTCTGTTGCAAATGTTTCATTTTAAAAATTGAAAACTAGATTACTTATTTCTCAGATGGTTACTGCACTTGACGTCGTTGCAGTGTTTATGTAAACGGTACATTAATTTGTTAAAATTATAATTACAGATCTAAGCTATTTAAAAAAACAAGTAATTTAAATGCTTATGTGTGTAGCAATAAAAATAGTGTTTCTTAATATGCATAATTAATTATAAGAGCTTTTTATTTCAATAGTTGAATGCGATATTTTTACATTTTATGTTAAATTATGTATAATATCATAATAATAATTCTTAAACGAAAGAATAAAGACCGTCGTAGGGCAGAGGCACAGTCTGTAAGCGCGACGGTTAGTGGGTTCGATTATCGTGGGGACAGTATGGAATATTTCAAATTCATTGTCACTCTGGCATTGAGGCTTCTCAAGACTCAATACCTCGAGTTCTAGATCTAGTTTACACTGTCAATATATTGAACTAAGAATTAGTGCGCAAGTTTAAAATACAACTTAAGTTTAAATTATTTTTAAAAAACAATAACTAATGACGCTTATTTACCAATGTCATCAAAAAATATACGAAACTTACCACTTAGTGTGTATCTCTTTTTTAGAGATCATATTACGTAAACACAATCGCATAGTTATAAAAAAATATAACCTCACTATTAGTTGACATTGAAGTTACACAATGGGTTACACGTATTCAGGTGACCTGTCGACTGCCGCCTAATCAAAGTCACATTTATTAACAAACTAAAACTTTTGTTTAGTGACATGTTAATTTAGTTATAATATTTATATTTGCAATCGCTTGTTAGTCTTGTTGTTTTATTGTTACAATATGCTTTTATCACCTCACTCAAATTTATTTATTTTACAGTAAAATACTTTTAATAAAGTGCCGTCGTGGCGCAGAGGCGTAGCGTCTGGTTTGTGGGTTCGATTCCCACTCGGAGAAGATGGATTTTCCTATTTCCATTTTCTTTGCTCTAAACTAGACAAAGCGCGACGTTGAGTTCCGCCACTAAACACACAATGCCTCGAAAACGGTGGAGAGCGAGGGCGGAGAAAGCAGGGACTAAGCAACGGAGTGTCTTAACCCTAGATTCATATGGTGCCTGCAGTTCCCTCTGCCTACCCTGCCATGTGCGGGATAAAGCGTGAAGCTATAAAAAAATAAAAACTGCCAATATAACTTAAATAATAACATTATACCACACACACGCCTCATTCTAACAAATAGGATGTTAGCAACGTGTGTCAGACGTTAAATAAAGCATGCAAGCGCTGCATACAAACAATTACAATCAGTTTCACAGATATAAGCATATAAAACAGTGATCTTTATCAATGTCACGCTAAGGGAATTTAGAGAAAGCACCCGAAATGAGATCGTGCAATTTAAATTCATAGAATTATTTCGCTCTCACATGTCCTAGTGAAATGTGTAAAAAGTTGCGTGGATGTGCCCACAATGTGAGTGCTAGTGCAGAGTATGCGATCCACGTTTGTATTGTAAAGAATTAGTTCAGAACTTGTTTTCGATTTGTCCGGTTTGCTTTTGAAGTACTTTATAAAACACTTAGTAAATTTCATAGTTAAATTTCTATAAATAATTTAAGTAACGCAATAATTAATTACTATTATTTTGGTTCAAGTTCTCCCGTTCAATTTCGGTAATGCTTTCAGTTTGTATTCTTTATCGAAATATAACCAAAATAGGTCTTTAGTAATGTTGTCATCTTGTATCTGTAGCAGTCTACACTTTTCAACTACGCCACGAATATGTTGATTGTTAACTAGAATTTTTTTATCACTTATATTTGTGAATGAAACAAAAATAATCTATACTTCATAGTCAATGTTACGTTATTTGCCTTATTAAAGTATTATAAGATAAAATCAAATAATGTTTATTTACATTCCCCATTGAATAAAAATATATTTACTGTCACATACTCGTACATGAAAAATACTAGAAATCGTACGTAAATCCGTCAGTGTTTTAGTAGCAAGAGCAAAGAGAAACAAAACAATCAGGAAACGTTCAATAGAGTTTGTGAAAGAAGGTTCTTACAAAAATCGTAAACAAAAGCCTTACTTAATTTTAGATCCAACTCCTGATTGGATTCTTTTAATGGACACGTATGGTAAACAGTATAGAATGCATGAGGATATTGGTGTTAGGTCATCCGCACCGAGTATTTTCCTTTATTCTCGAAAATCAAAACTTGTACTAGGTAGAAGTTATTCCTCTCCCTAATCCAAAGTGTGGTGATAAATCCGTGAAATCCTAAGTAGTTTCAACAATGTCAAAAATTCATTCTACGAATGGACATCATATCCAAAACTTTGCCATTATCGCCTCATCCGATGCCATAACCTAATTTTTTTAATCGAATAACGTTTATTTAACCCTAAGTATAAGCTAAAAGCACCATGTCGTGGCATGTTAGTATTACAAAATGTATTTTTTTTATTATTTTCCTACGTGACTATTCGTATTTGTTACGCCTTAATAACTATTAAGCAAAATTTCTGTCTATTCAAACATCCATAAGCATCTGTACGTGTCCGTGACAAACGTCTGTTCGTTTATCTCGCTCTCGTATATGATTCCGTCACTGCCTAATAAGCGTTAAATGTGCATAATAAAATATATTTCGACATTACGTTATGTGTCAAATTGTGATCAAAGGAATAAATAAAAATATAATTATATATGCTTTTGTAATAAAAGATGCCGTTTTAAATTGATTTGTTTGTGTTAATTATTTTTATTTAATTATATGTATTTATCCTATGGCGTGTCTTTTGTTGTTAGTGTATGTATGTCACGTTTTTACCATTCCACAGTGGAAATTTTTACAATTTTTATATACATCATATAAATATATATACTTTTAAGAGATCTAAACATACCTTGGTAAGCTTAGTTTCGTTTTAGCAAATTAATGAATAAACCATATTTTAAAAGCACCGCACATGCTAAACTACTAAAATATATTTCTATTAGGATTGGATATGCTTTAAAATTGGCAAAAAAATGCTCCAGTCAAAAATCTTATGCTAACACAGGTTTTACATCCATTTACTAGAATCAGAACTGGGTAGTTAAATTTGACACGTCACAATTAAATACTCTATAACTCTAAAAAACAGAAAACGTACATAATATGTTATTTTATATTGTACAAAGAACTTCATCACAATAGGCTAAGGACACTATTTCGTAACAAATTAGACGTGGAAAATTTACCTTGACGCTGTTATAAAAGAATTTAATGTAATCTAAATGTTATGTTTAACCTATTCATATTATGATAATATTATTATGTAGTGTAAGGTGACCTTATATGACGATTGTGAAGCAAACAAACGAAATTCGACATTTCTATTAATTATATCAAAACAATGTCGTTTCTAAAACACATCTATATTCATTACAAGGCAATAGGATAAGCAATGTTTCTTACTTATTGGTAGTGTCCCCTCGCTAACACAATGATGACTACTTCCCGTTTTGGCTTTAATTTGTTACCATGCAGGTATTATAAAAATAAATCTTCTTAAAACACTCAGCCTATCAGTTAAAAAATATACATGGATCAGAAGTTTTAAATATCTGTGATCGATTTTAAATCGATTTTATTCTATTACTACTAAATAAGTAAATTACGTAAAAAAGATAAAATTTTCTTCACATATATTAACTTAACATGTACAAGATGAATACAATAATTTATTCGAACTTTTAGCAAAACAACTGGCCAGCCTTTCCCCTAATTATTTCGCTCAGGCGTTGTTTTAAAACTTTATTTTCACTTAAAATAGTTATAAAAATTTTTGATGATGTTATTTTTGTTAAATATAAAACAAATTGTAATGAAAAACATATTAATTTTGGTAAATATAATTTTATAATAAATATTATTGACATAAAAAGAGATACTTTGGGTCAATCTTAATGGATTCTTTTGAGGTTATTTTTTAACACAAAGAGGAATAATTTTGTCCTTCCATAATTTACACGAAGGCAGTGTAAATTAACAATAAAGTTTCTCCTTTTTTGTAAAATTTTTCATACACTTATGTTGATTATACGATAAATATACGGATAAAACGTAATTTAATATCTGAGCTTATTCAACTATAAATATGAATTAACTAGTTTTAATTTTTAAAAGTATAGTGTCAGATATAGAAGCAATGTGTTGACTATTTATATAACTTATATTTGTTATATAATGAAAATAAAATTTAACTTATAAATCACTTTACAATAAAGGCTTGGTTCAAACAAAAAAGTATTATGCTGTTCTAAATGTCATATTCTTGTAACTAGCAATATGCTGACTAATGTTCTAATTGCTGACGCAATGTATTAGTTTGATAGACAATTTACTTTTATATGCCATTATGTAACAAATGAATCTGATCGTTGTGGATTCAAATCCCATAAAAGGTACCTATATAAGTTAAATAATTACCTAAAAATTATATAAATATTATTGATTATAATTGTATTATTTCCGTTTTAAGACAAATAACAAAACAAGTTCTAGTAATCTCTTATCAGCTTCGGCCTATTAATATGAAACAGAAATAGTTCTATTTTCATCAAGTGTCTTAATAAATTGACCTTTATTTTTCTTCTGGAATATAATTTTGATAGAATTTTTATGAATTAAATAGTCGAATAGGTGAGAATGCCGTCATATTATAATAAGTATCGCAATAGTTTAAGTTGTATTCATTTGTAAGTTGTATAAGTCATACATGAATAGTGCTTAAAGTACTTAATTTTAGTTGTTACAAAAGTCTTAAATAAACAAGTAAAGATATACATAATATTCAACGTACCTCTTATGCATATTACACAGTCAGCTTATGAAATAGCCGTACTACGTACGTTTATACCTATGTCATATAGCCAAATTAGTAGGTAATTGTTGGCACTCACAAAATAGCGTTTGCGACATTGCTTTGTAACTTTGTAGTATAGATTTTAGTAACAAATATATCAACATTATATTTATAAAAATTAATTTAAATTTAACCCAATCTCGTTTATATCACACATGTAAAGATTTTACGAAAATAAGAACAGAATTTAACAATTATAAAACAATATTATATTAAAAAAACATACAATCATATTTTATACTTAGCCAATTATGGTTCTACGTCAGGTCAGGTCCTTACGCCTGCGTATCTAGATTAGGCCTAGACAAAAAGCCTGTAGATCTAACATTACGTATTTGTTCAAAGAAATAAACAAAAAAATAATAGAATAAAAATATTCAACGTGTCGACAGTTCTTTTACTGTTTTATTTTTAAAGAAAATATAAGTTATGAATGTAAATTTGTAAATACATAGTTTTTATATCAACACAGGAAGAAGTTTGTAAGTGTATTTCATATCTGTAAATCTTCTTTCCCCTAGTAATTTTGACAAAACCCTATGGCCTCAACGTATGTACGTACTATGTTTTAAATTGACGCCCACAAAATGAAGGCTTTTTTTATTTGATTAAAATAGAGAACAACTGAAGCAAACGTATCCCTTCCATCAACACGTTATTACACGCGACTATCATGTATCCGTTATAAATATCTTTCAAATCTGGTTTCATTTGCGAGATATTTTAAACCTATATTGACAGATTTGCCTTCCTATTCCGCAATCGTTTCGCATTACATTTGTTATATCAGAATGTGACCGATATGTGTGATAAGCAATGCAAATAATTTAAACGATACTTAAGTTAAGTAGGACAAGATATTTTTATATTTTTACATCTAGGTGTGCTACTAAAATAAAATTATGCCTTCTAAATCTGCATTTTAAAAAATGGGTTATAAGTATTTATATAATAAGTGTAATGAAAAGAAAATTAAAAAAAATTGCAAAACCAAAAGGCTAAAATTTTTTTTTAGTCCTTGTAGAAACTATACGCGATGTCTTAACACTACGTACCCATGGTTCCCGCAGTTCCCTCTGCCTAATCTACCATGTGTAGAATAAAGCGTGAACACATATAAAGCGTGAAGCGATTTTAAGAAATTTACTAATATTAGTGTTATTTTTATTACATTTGTAATATTTAAAATATTCATAAATTCATTTAGTTAAATTGCTAGCAATAAGATGGCAACGTCAACAACAGATTCTGATTGGCTTTTATCCAATGCAGTCGGAGGTGTTGACCTAGAGAGATATATTTAAAAACGGTATAATTTGGGTATTACGACTGAAATAGCAACAATATATAACAATATACAATAACAACTCTACTTCCGTATATCTCTAACCACCCACTAAGTTTAGTCAAATCTAAAATATTAAGTAGCTTAAAGACTGTCGTGGTGCAGAGGTGTAGCGTTTGCCTGTAAACGCGACGGTTTATGAAAAACAGAGTCGCGGGAAGCAGAAACGAGGTAATGGAGTATCTTAACACTAGGTTGTTATGGTTCCTGCCTTCGTTCCTCTGCCAACCCTGCCATTTGTGGGATAAAACGTAATAAAACATTTGTTTATCATTATTACTTTTGTCAACAATTTAAGAAGCATAAATAGCAAATAAACCGAAGCTTCTAATATGGATAAATAAAAAACGACATAAAAGAAATGAACTATTTTTTTCATCAATTAAGCAATTTCATATGGTACTGTACATTATCTTAATCTGGTTGAAGTACTGTCACGGTTTCGCGGACAAGCGACTAATAAAGAAAGTTTTATTTGGTAAGATTGATCGTAACTCATCAATTATTTTTGCTTTATGTATCGCCTGGATCAAATTCTTTAGATCTCATAACGAAAAGTGTTAAGATACTCCGTTCCCCGCTTTCTATCTTTCGAGATATTGTGGAGTGACAGAACGTAACGCCAATTTAATCCTTTTGTTAAAACGATAATAATTATTATTAAAAACAGTGCATTATCTGTAAACATACAACGTTTAGTGTTTACAGCTCCACGAAGGCCAAAAAATATAAAAAATATGAGATTAGTACTTGTCAAATTAATTACATTGACTTTATGTACCACGGTCTATTTGATTTTTTTTATAGCTTCACGCTTTATACCGCACATGGCAGGGTAGGCAGAGGGAACTGCAGGAACTATATAAGAATCTAGTGTTAAGACACTCCGTTACTTAGTCCCTGCTTACTCCGTCCCCACTTTCCGCCGTTTTCGAGGTATTGCGTGTTGAGTGGCGGAACTCAACGCCGCGCTTTGCCTTAGATGCCAGAGCGAAGAAAATGGAAATAGAAAAATCCATCTTCTCCGACTGGGGATCGAACCCAGTAACCGTCACGTTACAGGCAGACGTTGCGCCTCTGCGCCACGACGGTCCTCTTCACTTTGATTTTTTCGGTCACTTTGATTTTTTAATACAAAGAATTTGAAAGGAATTGATTCTTATATCACTTTATATCATGTTGGTTTTTTAAAGAGAGAGAGCTCTACCTATGTACTTAGTATGCCTAAAATATTCTATGCATTGTATATACGGAGGTTTAGTAATTAATGTATACTCGGATGATAATCGAAATGAATTAATGTAGTATTACGTGAAATATATCATATGGCATTTGGCACGCATGGCTACCTACAGGTGTCGTCGCCCTGTCGGGACTATTCAGTATTCACACGTCGTGTCGTCACGATCGTAAACAATAGTTAAAAATATCGATTATTAGATTTAATATTTACAACTACGTACAATAATTACGTATTACTTAAAATAAAACCATTTTTTTATTATCTTTATATACAAAACATTAATGTAAAGTCGTATAATGTAGAGTGCATGTCTACTATGTCACTAATTTACGTAAAATGATATAGATTAAAAATGATACTTCAGTTAAATCTTATACCAACATAATATTTAAGATTACTTTTTTATTAATAAACTTCAAGAAGCTAGAGCAAACAAACGATTACACAGAAACAACATATCAGATAGCAAATGGCTTATTTATATAATGTTAGGTGCTTTACGTCACTTACCATAAGCATGACGTTGGGTCGTTAATATGAAACAAAAGCTAACTCAAACTGTTTATTGGGTAATAAATGTTTTGGGTGCTAGCGTTTATACGTGTAAGATAATATTTAATTAAGTCATTTGACGTAATGAGATTGAATTTGTTGGAATAATTTCTGGCTGAGTTTGTATTTTCGTTGTATATATATTATGAATTATTAAAATGTAGTAATTAATACTGGTAATCAAAAATACACTTTTTAAATACATCAAAAATACATTTTTTAAATATCATAGTTACTTCATACTTACTATCTCTTCTACGAAAAAAGTTGTCGACAATTTTCTAAGAAGAAACGATCGAAAAGATACAAACGATGTATGAATATAATATATACATGTTAATATATGAATGGATGATTCCCCTAAAGTGTATCTGCTATAAAATTGCTTATTATACAGGGTGGGGATGTTACCGCGACCTTCATTTAAAGCATAGGAAAACATGATTCTGCGCCTAAATTATTGATAATTGTGAATTAGTTTTTGTATATAGCCTTGAAATATCTTCCCCTATAAGAAGGTTTGATAACGGCCGCCGCGTCAGATGCACCCTGTATAAGCATCGTTGTTTTATTTTATGTTATATATTTATGAATGTTTAATGTTTTGTAATATATTGTACAAAAAAGTAATAATAACAGTATTCCTTCAAATAAGTATTTTTTTTTATGTCTTCACGCTTTTATCCCGCACATAGCAGGGTAGGCAGAGGGAACTGCGGATCCATAAGAACCTAGTGTTAAAAAACTCCGTTGCTTTGTCTCTACGTTCTCCGTCCCCAAGGCATTGCATATTGAGTGGCGGAAAAAGAGTAAATTATTTTTAATAAAAATAAAGCAATGTAATATTTATAATTAAAGATGTATTTTTAATATAATTATATAGCATATTCACATTTAATGATACAGATACAAACATAATTATAAACATGAGGACAACTTTTGCACACACCAGTACACTTGTTTGTGTTACCGTGAAATCTCAGTTTACTATGGTCTATGCCCGAGAAATAATATTTTTCTTGAATCATAATTTTAAACGAATTATGCCAAAATTAAGGGAAAAAACATGATTTTAGATAAATTTTGTTTTATTTAGGTACAGAGGGGCTTTGTGTTTAGTGGGTGCTATAAATACGGTAAATTGTACTTATGAGGAATAATCTGTATATATATTTTAATGTTATATACGCATACGTAGTGTGTATATTATATGTATATATAGTATACAGAATTTCACGGATCCCGCGGCTCCGTCTGCTTACTGTTCATGCTTTAAACAGGAGAAAACGTGTATCTAAAAAAAATACATTTCATAAAATGCTCCATAAAATAGTGGCAAGAATTTTTTAAGATCACGTGACGTAAACGGTAATTCTATGTTTAACACTAAGCAACATGGGTTCTACTATAATGGTTCTACTATAATGCTTAGGTTAAGTTTAGAATAGGTTAGGTTTAGATTTAAATAACTTTAGTATCAACAAAGCCATACATAGTCATTTATGTGATAACAATAAATTAAAATAGTAATCACTTACAATTTGTCGTCGTAGCCATTATTTGTAATATTATAAAATAGGTAGGCATATAGCCATAGAAAATAAAACTGAAAATTCCAACTAATTATAATTATTATATATGATTAAGTATTAAATATATAATTCCAAATTAATATCTAAAATCTTTATAGATATATCAATGCATTTGCATTCAATTTAATTCCTGCAATTCTCCTTACAGTAGCTCTGTTAGTAGTTTAAACAAATGATTATCTCTTAGATATTGACAACTGAATGTTTTTATACTTCTATAGGGTTAATAAACTAAAAATTAAATTATAATGAAACAAATGGCTTTGTATCGCTGGCGTTCGTTTTTAAAGTATAGGAAGCGGAATAGATGCATCGCACCGAGCACGCGATGTTACGCACTCAGCGGGCTTCTTTGTTACGATACGGTAAAGAAATTAATTATATGATTTACAATCATATATTTCAGCTTGTACACTACATATTATAACATTAATAAGGAAATTGTTAAATTAAATTACATACACTAACGAGCATTTTATGAGTCAATAATGGTTAATTAAAGCTTTTTTACCCGCACCATTATTCTTAGGCACACTTATTTGGCTTTTAAAATACTAAGCTTTTTATATCTTTATATAACGTCTATATTTTTAAATGCTACTTAAAATATATATAATATTATTACTATATGCATTCTTTACTTAGTTCTCTGTTTAAAATATAGAGCATATTTTTAAGATGGAGTCTCGATTTTCTCATAAGACATTAAAGAAAATGGTATATATATTTAGTAGAGTACGATTGAAGTAACTAAATGTGTATTTTCTTATTTATTTTGATATACTTAATTTTGATATACGTGTCGAGACTACTTTACATATTACTTATGCGTGATGCGTGCTTGTTTATTATTTACACACGCTTGCATAAAATAGGCCGGTCACTTTCTACAACAATTCAAAATGTTTTATTCGTTTATTAAACATTCATATTAAATATACACTAATGACCGTTTAATGCAGTCGGATGCACCTAATTAAGCACTATAGTAGTAGATTTAAATCTCATTATATGTATGGTCTATATATATGCATAAATAGATAACTTCTTCTACTATAAGTATTACCGACATACCAACACACCAATATAACGATTTGTTACTTATTCTGTTAATATTTTTTTATCTGTAAGAGTCTGACTTTATACATGATGATTGTGGCATCATTTGCATATTGTATAAGCCATGTATGGATTTGACATCTATCACTTAACATGTAACATTTTGACACTATGTTCTCTCTATCTATAGTAATACGCAGTGAATCTAAAAAATGGTAGTATCATATAGCAAAATATAGCCTCATTTAAAAATCTCTTAATAGTTCCAATCAATAACATGCCTTTTTTGTAATAATATTTAAATCGTGTTATTTTTATTCTGCAATTAGCGAACCGCCTACAGATTCGCCAGTTTTAACATGAATATTCATCTAGTGAGCTTAGTTACGTTTGTTTTGAAAAATCTTTGATGTTCCTAGATTAGCTAATTAGATTATCTATGAAAATTAAATATATAATAAATAATTTAAAATAAAAATATGACATGAAAATCATCAATTTATGTACTGTACTGTTATTCGGGCTTTAGGAATTCACACGTCATTATTCCCGCGTAATCGTGATCTCGAAATTCAGGGTAGTAAGTAACCTATCGGCATATGTCACGTCACAATTTATATTACAGGGAAGGATATATATACCTAAATAATATTCAATACGCATTTCATTTGAAATCCACAGATATACACTTCAATTTTATTTATATGTTCATTTATTTTAATAAATTATATAAATACATATATATATATATATATATATATATATATATATATATATATATATATATATATATATATATATATATATATATATATATATATATATATATATATATATATATATATATATATATATATATATATATATATATATATATATATATATATATATATATATATATATATATATATATATATATATATATATATATATATATATATATATATATATATATATATATATATATATATATATATATATATATATATATATATTTCTATAATAATGTATTGTCTTAAGAACAATAAATAATAGTCATGTTTTCATATTAACATCGGATCAGTGCTACATAACTAAGTTCCATTTGGCATTCTAATGCCTAGATTTTAACAGCCGGCCTCTCGGTCAAGGTTGCACTTAAAGTTTAGTAGAAGTATCTGCAGTCCTTCGTATCCAAGTCACATTGCTTACATGTTGCATATTAGAGAAATAAGTTGCATAAATATTCAGTAATATAATATAATCTTTTTTTTTTCATTACACCAATCGTTACATTTTACAACATAAAACGTCCATGATCTTCACGCTTCTTTTTATATTTTTATTCATGTTTGTTTACATAATGTTCTAAATTCAACTTTCATAAACAAACAGCTTTAAATAACGATGGTATATTATTTGGCACGTGATATTAACGTGTAAGTTTATCGATGTTCTTACATATCGACTTTATGGTTTAATCGATTTTTTATGACATAGAGACCATTTTTTTTTTATATATGAAGGAAGAGAACTTTCTCTTCCTTCATATATAAAAAAAAAAGGTTGCCTGTAAAGTGGGTTTTACGGGCGAAAATTTTACGTGACAACGTCTTTTTCTCGGTAGAATATTTATTGATATGAATAATAATTATAGTATAAATTGCACAAATTTTAACTATAGAAAATATATTTTGTTTACTAAAACATTGTACATGTGTCAAGTGATACGCGCGGCGGACCGATCATAGTTCGGTGACAGTTGACACATCGTTACGTTACCATTTTCATATTTGACTCCGAGCCGCACAACCTAATTTAAGACGTTGTCACGTCAAAACATTTCTCTTTGACTACCAATGTACTAATCATAATAATATAAAGTAAAAAATAAAAATTAATGTTAAATAAACTTTTACAGTAATCAAGTAAAAAAATTAAAGCTTTTTAAAAATATAAAATAACGTAAATACAATGGTACTATAGATATGGAGGTAGGTTCTTTTCAATAGAAAACGTATGACATTAAAGGTATCTATTACTATTATCGTAGTGCACTCATACGTGTAATCACTAACTTTCCATTGAAGAGTGGGACAATTTGTAGGCATAACGAACGGTTAACGTATCTATTGACGTTACTTACGACATGATTTTTCTACGTGAGTTCGTTTAGTTCCTAGAAGCGGAAGAGTATTAGAACTAAGATATTGCTATTTTCACATTTTCTTTACAATTTATGTTATCAATATTATTTAATTTATTAAAGATAGAAGAATATATGTTTATTGTTATTCATTTAGTAGTGTTTAATGAGATCGTCGTAGCATCAGTTTCAAATTGTAAATGCGATGGATGATGAACTTTTAATTTCTTTTCTTCGATAGTAAAAAATAGCGTAGAGTTGAGTTCCGGGATTCAACACCTAAGCTAAAAATATATGTAACTAAATCGAAAAAAAAATTCATTTACAATTTAAAAAAAAAATCTATTGAATATTTTCTAGTCATAGATAATAATGAAGAAAAGATAATATCTATTTTCTTTGTGTCATACATCACGGTTACTTAACCGGGATTGTATCGTGGGATCGACCTACAAATCATTGTTCACTCACAGTAGCACACGATTCTCGACTTGCCGGCTTAACAAGGATGTGAAAAAGTTTTTATTCATTCAATCTTGTAAGTTAATTGATATAAAACACCTACACAGCACAACTGAATTGAATAGAATTGATTACAAGAAAGATTTTAGTTGTAGAAATTTAATCATTGCGATATTTTTACTAATACTAGATCATTTTGTTTTCTTTTTTCATTATTAAGCATTTAAAATATAAAATTATTTTAAACACTTTTTAAAACTTCACGCTTTATCCGGCACAAGTCAGGGTAGGCAGAGGGAACTGCATGAACCATAAGAACCTAGTGTTAAGACACTCCGTTGCGTAGTCCCTGCTTTCTCCGTCCCCGCTTTCCGCCTTTTTTGAGGCATTACGTGTTGGGTGGCGGAACTCAACGCTGCACTTTGCCTAGTTGCCAGAGCGAAGAAAATGGAAATAGAAAAATCCATCTTTCGTGTGGGAATCGAACCCAGAAACCGTCGCATTATAGGCAGACGTTGCGCATCTACGCCACGATGGTCCTCATTATAAAGATCTTTATTTGAAGTAGGTTACTAATACTATTTTAAGTATAAATACCTGGAACAGAAGAATAACGCTGCTCCCAAATTCCTAGAAACAAATAGAAATAATATAATTATTATGTGACAATTTACAAGTTGATATAGAAAGTTAAAAGAATATTATTAAAACTGAGAAATATAATATACTCAATTGTTGTAAACTTATGATATACGTTTTTAATATACAAGAACAAATATAAAATACTTTTACTTATTCACTTTAGTGGAGTGGAGTACGTTCAATCGTAAAGGAATCAAGAGCGTTGGCAACATTAAAAAAAGTTATTACATTTTTATGACCTTCATAAACTAAGGGTGTGATATGAAATTAGATAACAATAATAAATATTAATAACTGGTACTAAAACTTCAATAAATACTAATAAATAGCAAGCATCAACCACCATTAAGGAGGTTGGGCGGTAACCGAATCGGTCATTAGAGCAAAAACGTCAAATCAAACAGAAAGTTGCGCAACTGACAGAGAATTTCTCCCTAATTGACGATGCCTGAGCTACGTTAAATATTATTGAAAATTAAATAGTAAATTATAAATAAAAGGCTTTCATAAGCTTTTTATCGATAGCATTTATTGGTATGAAACTCAATCGACTTCTTTAATTGCTGGCAATGTTGAGAAAAATTTTACTTTTTTACCACTTAAAGTTAATATTATAAAAGTATGCGATACTTCGATAAAGTTGACAAGTAAACAATACTCTCTGCTACAACTGATCAAAACCATGCTACGCTTTTAACTTTCTAACTGCAACTTAGTGCAACTACGAGAAGGTACGTCCAAACTAGTCTAAGCGATGCGCTACAGTGTGTCTAAAACAGTCAATAAATATTTGTATAAATTGTTGTATACGTATTATTAATTTATAAAATTAATATTAAATAAAAAAGATTTTAGAAGACCATCGTGGTGCACAGGAGATGTGTTTGCGTTTAAACGCGACGGTTGTGGGTTATATTCACACCTCGGAAGAATTGATTATTCCATTTTCTTCGCTCTGGCAAATAGACAAGTGCGGCGTTGAGTTCGTTCACTCAACACGCAAATCGTCCAAAGGCGGAAATTGGGGGATGGAGTGACATAGCACTAGATTTTCACGGTTCTTGCGGTTTCTTTTGCCACCTCTACCATGCGCGGGGTAACACTTGAAGCTAAAAAAATTAATGATATCGCGTTTTCTATATGTGTAAGACACAGCTGACTCTCGGACTCGGACACAGAACCTTTGTGTAGAAATACTCTACAACAGAATGTATAATTATATTTAGTTGTATATTATTTTTATATACTACGCTATATCTTATGTATATGTAAATTTTATTTCATACATAATAATGTAATGCAAAACAATTATTTCAACTAATTATACTTATATTGCCTATACTAGTATGTCAGACGATACACGTGTGTAATTAGGTGGTAATTACAACGTATATGTGAAGTGTCACCTATTTAAACAAATGTGTGGGTCTTCATTTATTGACGGTATTACTTCCACGCTGTTTTTATAGTTATTTTTATTTGATTCTACAAGCAATAACGAAATAAAGTTGGAAACAAAAAAATTGGAAACAAGATTAATTAAGGACCGTCGTGGCGCAGAGGCGTAGCGTTTGCCTGTAAACGCGACGGTTTGTGGGTTCGATTCTCACTCGGCGAAGATGAATTTTTCCATTTCCATTTTCTTCGCTCTGGAAACTAGGCAAAGCGGAAAATAAGGAAACCAGGGACGTAGCAACGGAGTGTCTTAACACTAGGTTTCTATGGTTCCTGCAGTCCCCTCTGCCTATCTTGCTATGTGAGGAAAAAGCGTGAAGACATAAAAATAATTATAGCTTTTTATATTTGTACATATATATCGACACTCACGATACTAAGTATATACTACACACGTTACATATTTTCATCAAAAATTGTAGCTGTTTCTGCTCTTTGTTCTTTATCTTAAATTTAAACAAATTATTTTTTGTATTTTTATGTAGCACAGAAATGTCATAAGCCATTAACGTACTGTTTACATCAGCGCTCAGTACCGGTTTGCACCCGGTTATTCAACAGCCAAGGTCGGAGACAGGTTTAAAAGACCCGCATTCACCATAAAGTACCGCTTCAAACTTATATACATATTTGCATTTTACTTTACGTTTTTCTATAATATATAAAATTAATAATAAAAAAAAATGGAAATATTGAGTTATATCTTATAATGCTTTAATTTAGTTGACAGATATGCTTTTAATTTAAAAACTCTATTTTGAAGAACAAACCTTTTTTACATTTGGCGTAAAGTAAGATGTTAATAAGCTAATATAAACTATTATTGTTGTCGAAAACAATAGAGAAAAGGCAAAATTAATTAAATTTATAAAGCTTGGAAGTTAAAGTGGAGAAAAATGGAAAGGATTTTTTAACAATAATAAATTAAGAATCTTTTTGTTACACATTCTTAGTTTTTAAAAATAATGAGTACATTTCAATTGGTATTTATATTGTATAAAATTTATCTTGAAAAATTAATTTAATTGTTTACTGTTTCCTTTCGCTATGTGTCATAGTGATTAAGGAATGCAATATACTATTGAATTTCATAAAGGCTGTAATTTTGTTGACTCCAGCGTTATACACAAAGTAATAATTGATTTATTTTCTTTTTATCCGACTGTTTACATCAACTTAAAAATACTTGGCCACATATAAAATTAAATTGTTAGAAGTTGAAAGTTGAATTGTTTTTCATTATTTACATAATTATATCGAATTCAATGATAAAAACATAATATGTAAATATATGTATATATATATATATATATATATATATATATATATATATATATATATATATATATATATATATATATATATATATATATATATATATATATATATATATATATATATGTATATGTATATATAACACATAAGCCAAATAAGTATACTCAATACGTTAATGCAATTGAAACGTCTCTCCAACCAGGAAGACTAAAACCTGATTGTGTTGTGCCTTAGGTATTGCCAAACTTAAATATCAGTTTGAGAACTTTTGCCATTTAATAAATATCATACGTTAAAGTATTTGTTGAGTTAATAAAATTCATGCTAATTTGATAAGGCTCGTAAATGCACAGTATATTACTTGAGTGCTCATATAAGAGCTATAACCAAAACGTAAGTTACTAATTTATACTGTCATAAATAACTTCCCAGATAAATAAAGGTTTATCGAAAATATTAATTAAAATGTCAATTTAAAAATTAAATGTCACAGATGAGTGATAATAGTTCATTTAAAAAATAAATACTGAAAAGAACGGTTAAGTTCACAAAACCCAATCTGCAAAATATTTGTTACTATATTAATTGTGCAAGATGGACTATATTGGACGATTTCTCCTTTTTAACCTAAAACAAACAAATATATTGTTTTATCTAGTACCGTATTTTTAGTAGATATGGTAAATACTTGTTAAAGTATCTGCAGTTCAATTGGAAATAATAACTGCAAACAAGACCTGTAATCTACTTATATATTATAAGCCATAGATTAAATAATAACACTTTTAATCTGAGTTTAATGCCAGTGGATTTTTATAAGTTTATAAAGGTATGAAGGAGTTTATTACGATAAACAATTAATTTTATTTACAACGTTATTTACGCGTAAGTTAAATTTATCTGGCATATATTTAAACATTTTGCAATTGTAGAGACAAGATTTGGCTTCTTTAAATAGAATTTTTAATCAAAACACTTTAATCAGTACAGATAATTTAAATTACAACAAACCGTTTTACCGTTTACCTGTATAACAAGACGATGAAAAACTGTAAGTATCGCATCACTGATAAAACACTGCACTATAACAAATTAAAACCACATTGATGATAAACTGATAATTCACGTACATTTCCTCACTAGAATAGTTGAAAGCATTGAGAAGTTTTGTAAAATGAGCCGCGCGCAAGTTGTTTTGAGCGGATCTTGTTGTAAAGAAAGATCGGGCGCCCACGCAAGCGCGAGGCGCGAGCTATTACGAGAACGAATGTCGCCGGCAGGCAAGGTTGACTGGAAAATTGCATATCACCATATAGCAAAACAAACCAAACGCAAATATATAGTTTACACATTTAGAAAGTATTCAACAATTGTTTTCTTCCGTTTTAAATATTTAAAAAAGTGCCTTCACCAACGGAACCATCCTATGAAGATTCCGTTTTTCAGTTCTAGGTACGAATCTCTATCTCTTGAAGGTAGTTCGGTGTACGCTATTCATTAAATACATAATGTGTGACCTGTCAAAGACTCCCACTTAGTCCTCCATTTTTCGCCAGTTTACAAATCCATCACAAAAAATTTACCTTTTACGGAGTGTAACAAGTGGAAGTATCGTTATAATTTATTTATATTATAATGAAAAGATGTCATGTTCGTATAAATTTAAACATTTTACTACTTTGGAAGTGTCTATATCACTTAAAAATTTGTTTCAACCAGTCAAAATTAAAATTTAAACCAGTTTACAGGTACCTACTATGCACTTGCCAAAATTAACAGTATAGACAGACCTAATACTAATAATAATATAAAGTACTGTCACATACCAACAGAAAAACTATCTATATATATTTTATATATTTACTTTGAAACAAATTTAATAAAACACTTATAGAATTTACTTGCTTTAATACACCGGTCGGTGTGTTAGAACAAGAGAATTCTGATTGTTTTTATATGTGCATACAAATCCAATTTTGCAATCCAACTGAAGATTTGAATTAAACATTTTTGTTTGTCATATCAAAAATGATATCACCCGACGTAGAACCACAATAGGTCAGCTAAGCGATAACAAAAGTAAAGTTATTAAATTTAACATTTTTTGGTGACAGTTAAAAATCCAAGGCTTGAAATATCTAAATCATGTATACTAAACATAAATTTGGAACACTTGATATGTACATTTATTAAAGACGGTTAAATATGCTCTTCTCTTAAAGAATCTTGAAACATTTCAAGGTTCTTTAAGAGAAGAGCTAGATTTCCATACACCTTATAATATGGAAATGGCACTTTAATAAATTTTATTCCAATTACATAAGAAGCAAATGTCTCGAAACATCTTATTGAACTTTAAGAGACTGCTTATTAAAAAAGTATTAAGTTCCACGAAGAAAGTTATGAGATCAAATAGTAGTATAATATTGTATATAAAACTGGGAAATAAATAATAAATATGTTTTTTTTTATTTACAATAATATTATTACTTTATTAAAAAAATCTTTAAAAAAGCTTTTGTATGCTCATTTTTAATTTAACTTGAAGTGTTAACTACTTACTACAAGTTTGTGTATTTATTGGTATGATAATAAATTTCTTTGAATGAAGTGACTTCAAATTCGTATCATTGATAGTACAGGGGAAGATAACGTGAATAGATAAGGATTCCGTTTTTCTGTTTAGGTACAGATGTCTAAAAATGTATTAAATTTAGATTTTTTTTAAATTTTATATTAAACATAAGTTCCGATTTCTTTTCGTGTGAATCTTGAAAAACAGAAAGTATTGATGGCCTTGTTGGCCTTTTGCCAGAGAACGTCAGCTGGCCATGCGCATTCCTATCTTCATATCCCCATCGCGCTAATGGAGTCAAATACTAATTGCTCTATCGTATGTTAAATTTTTATCTATTTATTTATCTAGTAAATATAAATAAAATAAATAGTTAATAAATAGTTTTGATTACAATGTTATTTTTTTAAATGCACTTCAAAAGAAAAAAAGAAACGCTTATAGGTTATTACGTGTCACCAATACATCATTAAAATCGAGCTAAACTAATTTCAAACACTCAAATCAATGACTTCTTGAAACACAGAAGTGATCAAGCAATAAAGATAAGATACAATATAGATAAGAGCATTTTTTGCTTAACATTTTCACATTTTATATGAAAATCACTGCGTAGGCAAAACCTAAAACCTACTTCCCGTCGACCTGCGAGGGCCAATCTGAAAGTTTTTAGAACTGGCAACTTAAAAGCATTATATTAAAAAAATAAGTTTAAATTTTGAAAATAGAACTCTTTACCAATAATATTGAGAATACATTTCATTCATTTGTCATTTGTTTTACGATTTGGCGGCAAATTGAAAATTGTCTGTGCACGTCAGAATGAATTTAAGCCGAGAAAATTTTCGTGCAATGATTTTTTATGACTTTCGATGTCATATAAGTCAACAAGAAAGTTATGATAGACTTCGATTGGCTTTTCACGATAAAGCCCCATCTCGTGCCACAGTTTACAACTGGTTTAATGAATTCAAACGTGGTCGAACTAATCTCACCGATGATTTGCGTGAGGGACGGCCTTCTACAGCGACGACTGAAGATAATATCAGTGTTGTACGGCGTATGATAGAGACTGACAAAAGAGTGACCTATCAGCAGATTCGGACAAGTCTAGGCATAGGTATAAGTCAAGTGCACAAAATCCTCCATGAACATTTGGCGGTCGAAGGAAGCTTTGTGCCAGCGGGCACAAAGCTTGCTTCGACCGCATAATTTGACCGAGGCTCAAAAACTCCGCCGTGTTGATTGATGCCGAGAATGATCCAAAAATTTAACGGAGGTGACTCAAATGCTGTGTTCGACATACTAACGGGTGACGAAAGCTGGATTTACTGTTATGATCCGGAAACCAAAAGACAGTCTGCTCAGTGGGTGTTTCCTTCCGAAGAGTTGCCAACTAAAGTGAAGAGAGGTCGAAGTGATGGAAAAAAGATGGTGGCCTCGTTTTTCAGAAAGACAGGTCATTACGCGACAGTTGTCTTAGAGGATCAGAAAACGGTTAATGCAGAGTGGTACACTAACAACTGTTTGCCACTTGTTTTGGAAAAAGTTCGAGAGAAACGACCTCGCAGCAAGATCCTCCTTCATCACGACAATGCCTCGTCGCACACCGCCAGACTATTTGGCGACCTTAGACGTGGAATTACTGGGTCACCCGCCGTATAGCCACGACCTCGCACCCTGCGATTTTTATTTGTTCCCGAAAATAAAAGAAAAACTTCGAGGAAAACATTTTATGGACGCCGAAGAAGCAGTGGCTGCGTTTCAAAACGCCGTTGAAGAGACCCCTAAGGCCGAGTGGGCAAGGTGGTTTTCTCAATGGTTCCATCGAATGCAGCGATGTATTGATGTAAATGGATTATAATAAAACTAATAACTTGCTAGAATGCTTAGTTTTTGATTTTCTAAGAACTTTCAGTTTGACCCTCGTATAGTAATGAAATTTGACATTAACATAGAAGTCATGGTATAAGCAAAGGGAAAATGGGCTTGTTTCGAAAATTAGAAATTTATGAACATGCCACAAAAAAAACAATACTAGCTTTTATTGAACTGTCTTTGTGCAACATGACCGACCGATAAATTATCGACTATAAATTATAATATACTATATAATCCATATTTATTGATAATTTTGTTCAAAAGAGGAATAAGTTATAAAATTACAAACTTATATTTGTGGTAGTTTCATACAAAAGAAGTGGATACGACCCCAACATTAAGTTTGTTAATTCTTATAAGTAGTATCTTCTTAGGTGAATTTCCAAGGAATAGAAATCATGAAATAGATACGGAACCCACGGTGCAAGAATATAACTCGCACTTCACCATTATTATTGTTTCCTTATATCATATAAACATAATATGTTTTATAACATTACTCACCGTATAATGGAACCACCGTTGTGCAATCAAAGGGGAACGTACAATAACTGGCCTTGTATACTCCTGTTACTACAAATAAATTTTAAATTCCATTTAGACGGAACTGCGGCCACGGTCATCTACTACTATACGTTATGCATGTAAGAACCAGATACATTAAAAATGTTAAAATCGTTAGTCAAATTATAATATGTATAATATTTTATTATTACAAAAGCTCTGAGAACATAAATAACTAGCTAAACAAATATTCTATTGTAATCATTTTTTCAATTTTTTTGGACTGCAACTAATACATGCGAAGAAATATTGTTCTAAATCTATGAATCAAATTTTATTACAGAAAAAATTAAATTCTGTAATACAAATCGTAAAAAAAAGTCGTAAACTATTTTTACAAGGCTTGACGCTTTCAATGCGTCATAAAACACTATTATGTATACAAATACGTAGTCATGTAGATTTTGTACGAAGTCGGAAGTAAAAGATCATATCGAAGATGTCTTTTATTTTAATCTACTCAAGGACTATAATTATTCAAAATAATAATATTTGGTTCGATGACACATTACTAAAATGAGCCATGGAGAATACTTAAGTAGAAATTAAAATGTGGACTGACCAGCTATTTGATAAGAGTGAGATTTTATCTAACATTTACGAATATAGACGCATAGCCTCATTAGTAGAAAACAAAACTTATTTCTGCATACTACATTTATACTGACGAAGTTGCTAAGTTTGAATTTTAGATTACAGTCTTTTAAACGACAATCATACGTTGATATATACCTACACATGCTATATTGATATATACCTATATATACTATACAATACTATTACCTATATAATTACGAACGTATATATATTCCATAGAGGCGTTTTTTTAGGTTAGACCTCCTTTGCTTCTGACAATTACATTTATAAATATTTAAAAGCTTCTTGAACCAATGTATTGTAATAATTTTGCATAAAATGTCAGTATTTGTGGCGTAATAGTTCACTTGCACTGTTGGATGAGTTGTGAAAGTTGTACAGCTGGTTTGACTCAGCCTAAAGATTCTCGTGTGTTCCTTGGTCAAATTTTGACCTTATTTAAAGGTAAAAATAATATGGAATAGCTTTGTGAGATATACTGAAAGCTATTCTATTTAAGTGTATTAAAATATATTGAAATAATTAAGTCAAAGAATTTTATTCAAAATATAATCTAAATCTCCTTTTTTAAAGTCTTTGACTTTATCTCCGGTTCACTGTTAATTCTAGTAACTCTAAGGTTAAAAATCGAAAAAGTAGACGAAGGTGGAAGAAATTCTGCAATTACGTTTATATGATATAAAGTAGGTATATTTAACGATAGAGACATGTAAATCTGTTTAATTTATTACTGTTACTGATACTTCAATTATAATCATCCGAGAAGAGCAAATAAAATAGACAATAATGCAAAATTATTACTATTATTTTAAAGGTTTCATACTTTAAAGCCTGCCTGTCAAGAGCATTTTTGTCACTATCGCTTGTACATTTCAAGTTGAAATAACAACCTTCTAAGTTCCAGTGCAACTTGTTTAAAAATCATCACGTTTTTGTCACAATTTGAAATTTGGCAAGTACTTACTTGGGTTATAATTATTTTTACTATAAAGTAAAAATAATTAAATAAATTATAATGCATGAAAGTTGGAAATTTATACATACGAGTGCAATAATATAGATCGAAGAAAAATTACAAACTAAAATATATTTGGCAACAAACTACAAATATTCAAAAAATAAAATGTCAGTTATGTCTATTAGATAATCTACAGCCACAAACTATTGGGGAAGTTCATTTCATACAAAATTATTAAAATAAAGTTTGCAAATTTCATAAACTATACTTTCGACGAAGCATTGTTGTCATTGATACAGAATCGTCGGAGCGAGATTATTTTTCACTTAATCTATCTAGCGTAAAATTGATATTGTTTTATTGAGTAACTTCTGTATTATTACTACCATAGCTACTTACTTAAAATTAAACGTAAAACAACAACATTATTAGTATTAATAAATTAATGTTTTATATGTGGCCATAGTGGATTAGTGGAATAATATCTGACTGCTTTGTACTGTTGTGGATCTCATTATTATTCGAGGATAAGAATTATTTTTATTTATCCACCCTAGTGTGGACATACGGTGTGGAATTCCGCACTGCACACGCACTGCAATCTAGCGAAACGTAAACAATCGTCATATGAGTATAAGTCAATATAAAGTTTTTTTTTATTTTTATAGCTTCACGCTTAATCCCGCACATGGCAGGGTAGGCAGAGGGAACTGCAGGAACCATACGAACCTAGTGTTAAGACACTCCGTTGCTCTAGTCCCTGCTTTCTTCGTCCCCGCTTTCGGCCCTTTTTCCAGGCATTGCGTGCTGAGTGGCGGAACTCAACGCCGCACATTGCCTAGTTTCCAGAGCGAAGAAAATGGAAATAGAAAAATCCATCTTCTCCGAGTGGGAATCGAACCCACAAACCGTCGCATTTACATGCAGACGCTACGCCTCTGCGCCACGACGGTCCTCAATATAAAGTTCCAATATAAATTTAAAGTTAATTAAACTGATTTCATACATAAATCCGGACTTTAGACATTTAAGTACTTAAATATTAAAAACCGATAAATATATTAAGAAATAATATAATACCTAACCCCCTTAGAGCCTTAAGAAATAATAATGCTTAAATGTACCTTGTACATATTTCATTATCTCTATTCAATTATTCGATAACAGACGTAAATAATAGTATGCACTATGCACTGAGTCTAGTCTAACTGCAGGGATTATATAAGGATCAAAACCTCTGTAGGATATTTATGTAGGTATGTTGTTTCTGTAGATATTATATACTTATACTTAAAAAAATATAAAACATATTTTCTCATAATATACATACTTAGTTGTATGAGTGTTTTAAAACATGACCTTCACTTTACACTCAGCTTTGCCGTGATCTACATATTATGTATATGCAATATCGAAACCAACCTTCTTTTTAATTGCACGTACATATTTTCAAATCATGATGTCAAAAATACTATGTATTTTATATTAATAATATTTCCAAATTAATTAATTACAAATATTGTTTTTTATATAACCAATATAAATATATATATATATATATATATATATATATATATATATATATATATATATATATATATATATATATATATATATATATATATATATATATATATATATATATATATATTCCGCTCGTATATATTTCTGTAAATGCACTCTTGTCCTATATCTAGTATTACAAACATACTTCCTCATACCTTCTATAGTCGTAACACCAAGTGTAAATAGCTCAACACTTTTGATGGCGCTAATAAATTCACGCGTGACCAAAACTAATCGATTTGGCAAACGACTTAACCGTGGTAGAATCCAAGTCAAATATAAATCATTTTTGCACGCATTCTTAAATAGAGCATTTACTATTATTATTATAACAACTAGTGTAGTATAACTATTCAGTCAGCTAAATATGTTTTTTACCTAGGAAGTATACTATTTGAATGCAATTTCTAGTATCAAAAGCGTAAAACGAAGTGTCCTAATACTAGATTTCTTCTGCCTACCCTGCTATGTGCAGAATACAGTGTGACACTAACAAAAAAAGTAGTTTATAATTTTTGAATGCAACTAAATGCAATAAGTTAATACTGATTGCAATAAGCTAACTAAAACAAAACAATTTATTGCCACTTAAGTACTATATCTAAATTTAAGCCATTATTATCTACTCAAGTTTTAAATAATTAAAGAGTTTATTTAATGTTACTTTATAAGGAGGATTATATGTAGATAGATATATAAATATAAACTGTAATTATATATATGTTATCTATATAGGTGTAGTTAAGTCCTAAATTTCACTTTAATTTCAAGAAATTTCTCTTAATAGCTGCATCGTGACGATAACATAGCAAACATTTCAAATTTATTCTACAAAACCTTTCAACCATTTAGTGGGTTAAGTGGCCCAACTTTAGCATTTAAGTTTTTGTCAATTATATGTATATTAATCGGTTCAAATAGAATGCGTCGTTGTTCCGGACTTTTTATTGTTACTTGATTGTACCTAAGTAGATTACTATTTAAAATTGAAATCGACAAAATTTACGTTTAAAATACTCTTCATCTGGTTACTTAAATAGCAATATTGAGGTATACCATCTAACATGAGAAAACACATTATATTTTTAACATATTAGACATGTACACCTTATGAAGTATTACAAAGTAAGTTTAGATATGTCATTAAAACATAGGGATATATTTTAGGAAATAGTTGTTTAAATTTTTCTATCTATATAAATATTGTTTTGGTAACATTATCAACAAGAGTAGCATAATAATGTAGGTTTAATAAACAGTGTCCGACAACACATCAATGTGCAGACGCAACGGAGCTCGGTACATAAATCTCATTATATGTAATGTAATGTAATGCTATGGTTTCGTACTTAACGCTTGCCAAAGGCCATGGACATTAGTTTAGTTAGTTTGCTAACTAAACTAATGTGAGATAAAAAATATATAAATTATAATAGTAATTATTTTAAAATAGTGCCGTCAGAGAGAGTTTATTGTCTGCGAAACGATCGCTTATTAAGTTGACGCATAGAACACTGCTACCTACTTTAAATTGGTTATAAAACCAAAGGTGCAAACAAGTTTATTTCGAAATGATGGAGAAAGTTGTGATCCTTATCGATCAAACGAAGGCCATTTTTTTCAAATAAAAGCTCAATCCACAACCAATCTGTTACATATTACATAATTTAAAAAATGTTTACTATAAACAAGAACATTTTTTTTTAAAAGAACTTGCAATTAAAAAAAAGTATTACACGTTTATTTACTAACGCGATGACTTTAAATTTCAAAGAAGCGGTGAAGTAATATAAAAATATGTTTTCAAATCAGTCAAGGTCAGAAGTTCGCGGTGAATTAAATACTAGGAAGAGTTTATACTTTCACTTTTCAATGCTTTTAGTTGTTAGATGATGTTACAAGTATTATAAAATCATGAACAAATATTCTTTGTTTTACAATTGTAATGCAACAAGTATGTCATAGTAAATATTTTTTTATTTAATACATTATTAAAATAAATTGTAGAAAATATTTGGCTGAATATATTAAAGATAATGCGTAGTTTTAAATTAAAACCGAAAAAATCCCGTAGTTTTAAAACCGAAAAAATCCCGGGAATTAATGACTTCTACGATTATTTAAAAAAAAATAGCAACTTTTACCTTCAATTGATAACTATCGCAAAAATAATTGACCTACTGTGATCGAGTGTGAGAAAATAGTGTCCCTCTTTGATATTGCATTATGCTCTATCGGTGCATATCGCATTTGCAAATTGCGTGTGCGCTCATTATCCTCGATACAAGCAAGCATTACCTCATTGTGTAGTAAATTTAAATCCATTTGTACCAGTTATGTTTCCACAAAAAGTAGAAATATAATGACTTAATGCGCCATGATTTAGAACTATTAGTATACATGTATATAAAATATATATATTTTATAAGTAAAATCACCCATATTTGTATGTAAATCAGTATAAACAGCCGAACGCGTTAGATAGGTCGACAAACCAGTAGAACATTTGCCACGTCTCGATGAATCAATTGTCTCTAAATGACCCCGTGTCCGGACTGACAAATAACTTCAATGCAGCGACTGATTTATATGAGGAAGCTCGTTTCCATTTTTTAGTTTTGTTTTATTTTTTATTAACAATTACGATAATTTTAAAATATATTTCACGTTGATTACAAAATGTAAAGTAATATATTGTGCTGTGTTGCTCTACAATTCACCTTTTTTTTTTCATTTTGTATAAGGCATGATTTTTATATATAATATAATTATACGTATAATATGGTTTGCATCATTTATTATTAATTTAAAACTATTTCTATATTAATTTAATACTTTAATATAAATATATTTCATACATTCGCTAAATTGACCTATTTTAAATATTTATAACTAAATTATATTATTATTATAGTTGTATTGTTTCAAATTTTTCCTCCTTCACCAAATATCTGAAATACATTTGATCCGTATAGTATAATGTGAACTAACTCTTTCTGCGCACGAATCTTGTTTTTTCCGGTATTATAAATAAACATGTGTACTTATTTGCGTAAATGGGAACAATAAAGTCAATTATAATATATACTATGTAGAATTATATCGCCTTCAGTTTTGTTTTGATGTGAAAAACTGGAACCTATGCAAAACATTTTCAATAAAGTCAAAGACAATATAATAACAAAAAAATATTTTGAATATTATATTTACAATATAATTGACATAGACACTAATTTTTTTTAATAGTTTTTTTATAAACTAGAAAGATTTTTTATTAGGTAAATTTTTTAGACCTTGGAAAGTACGTGCGTTGTATCAGAACTGATCATAGTACAACAGTTGAAGTATACTGCATAGTAGTATTAACTTGCTGTATTTACTAACAGTAATAAGTATTTCTATTGACTTTCACATATTACTATTTGACTTTTATTATTATTTCTATCATGAAAACAATGTATTCAATTTTACTCATGATGCCACTGTACATTATTTTTTTAATTAATAAAAAAACGGGTGTAAATATGCACTGTAAAGGACCCCCTAAAGCGTACACTTGATTTTCACATCATTTAAATGAAAACACATCAAGATAAAACGAAATAGGAAAAAAGAGAAGACCTTTGTGAGTTTCATACTCACAAAGGTCTTCTCTTTCATAATCATTATTTATACTCATTACACTTAATATGTTTTGAAACAAAATAGAAAATGATGGATTTATAATATTTTTAAATACGTCTTGTCTTTTAACTGTAGACGTACATTATATAAAACACACATAATGTCTTAAAGTCTAAATTTAAGACATACATATTAAATTGTGTTTTATAATTATTTTTTTATTCATTACAAAAATTTTGAATTATTACTGCAGAATCGTTGAAATATACCAACTGAATACTATTCATTCTGGGTTCGATCCCCAGTCGGAGAAGATGGATTTTTCTACTGTAGAGCGTCGATTATCCGAACTAATTGGGGGACGTGGGTGTTCGGAAAACCGGTATTTTCGGATAATCGAACTAATGTACATATATATTGATTCAGTCATACAAATTTACGTACAGGTAAATGAAAACCATATTATTTACATTTATGAATATCTTTAATGACAAATAGGAAATAAACAAAAAAAAGTGCAGACAATCTTGTAGTCAAACTAGTGTTTACTAATTACAATTAACGCTTAAAAAAATCTTGAATCTTCGTCTGCCGAAGCAAGCCTACCCGCTTACGAGAGGCTAGATCACGTACTTTTTTGAGAACAGATATTTGATACTGGTCGCTCTCGGCCTGTGTTTCAAACCAGCGCAAGGCAATATCTAAGCAAGTAAACGCTTCAGAAGCACTAACTATGTTTTCATCTTCATTATCTGAACTTGCAGTTGATGTGGTGCTAGTGGTGGCGTCATCCTTATTAGTCATGAGGTCTAAAATTTCGCTATCCTGCATAATTTGGTACCCGGGATCTTCATCGTCGATATCCATCCATTCTTGAACCTGTTCTTCATCACATTCGTGGCAATCGAGATTTTTGAGCATATCTATCATTTCAGATACATCTTCGTGTTTCTCATTTACACATCCAATTTGAGGATCTCCCTCTATATCCAAAACTTTATTCCACGCTTTTTTCAAGTTCTGTTCTTTTACACTGTCCCATGCTGCTCCGATCATATAGGACGCGTCTTTTAAATCAATCTTTTTATGATTTCTTATCAGGCTTTCTTCTCCATCCTCTTCTTTTTCTAAAAGTAACTTACGTAACAATTCTTTTCTATAATACCGTTTGAAAGTCTCAATAACGCCTTGATCCATGGGCTGTAATAATGAAGTCACGTTAGGTGGAAGAAACATGACTTTTACAAACTCATCTTTTTCATTTAGGATATCACATGATGGATGAGTTGGGGCGTTATCAAGAAGCAATAATGTTTTCTCTCTTTTACCATTTTTCAATTGGTAGGCTTTTACAGAGGGTATAAAAGTTTCTACAAACCATTCCACGAAAATTGTACTATCCATCCAAGCACTCTTTTGCGAAGTATAAACGATAGGCATGGCAGACATATTAACGTGCTTGAAACAACGTGGTTTCTTACTTTTACCAATTACAAGCATGGGCAATCGGTGGCTGCCAGTAGCATTAGCGCATGCTAACGCAGTGATACGATCCTTGCTTATTTTAGGACCAGGTGCTGCTAATTCACGACGTGAAGCAAGAGTTTTTCGCGGCAAAGCTTTCCAATTAAGCCCGGTTTCGTCTGCATTGTAAACGTTTTCCAGAGCGTAATTTTCTTGGTTCAGTATATTCCTTAGTTTGATTTTGAATGATTCAGCTGCTGATGAATCAGCAGATAGTTTTTCTCCTTCTATTTGAAGCTCACGAATGCCATGTCTTGACTTAAATCGTTTTAACCAGCCTGTGCTTGCTTGAAAATTAGACGTCCCTCCTAGTTTTTCGTTAAATTGAACTGCTTTTTCACACAGTATTGGGCCAGAAATAGGTTCTCCTTGGCATCTTTTTTGAGTAAACCACTTAAATACAGCATCATCTAAATTCGTGTTTGAGGCAAGCTTCATCGTTTTACGACTCGAGGATCCGTCAGAAGAATCGAGCTGGGATATAAAGTTGCTTATGCTCGTCTTTTGTTTTTTTATATCCGTAATGGTAGACTTACCAACTTTGTATTCAATAGATAACTTGGTTGCAGATTCGCCTTCTTCCAACCGTTTATTAATCTCGTATTTATCTTTCATAGAAAGGACAACACGTTTACGTTTAGGCATTTCAAAGAAAGAGTTTACTTTCACGCGGAAAAATTTTGTTTATCGACTAGCAGTTACTAGGACGTACAATAACGAAGTAAACAAGTCGCGACAAGTGTGCGAAAACTGACGCGCGGGCGGGCGGTGGTGAGAGGTGGGGGCATTGACCCGCGCGTACTATGTTCGGATAAGCGGTCGTTCGGTTGAGCGACGTTCGGATAATCGACGCTCCACTGTATTTCCATTTTCTTCGCTCTGGCAAACTAGGCAAAGCGCGGCGTTGAGTTCCGCCACTCAACACGAAATGCCTCGAAAAAGGCGGAAAGCGGGGAAGGAGAAAGTAGGGACTAAGCAACGGAGTGTCTTAACACCAGGTTCCCACGGTCCCTGCAGTTCTCCTCTGCCTACCCTGCCATGTGCGGGATTAAGCGTGAAGCTAAAAAAAAGTATACAATTCATTACAAGACATAGCCATTACCGACAAAGTAGACCTTAGAGAATTTAATATTATAGTTGAATCCACGTGACACTTAATAAGATCACTGGTGGAAGCAAAAAGCGACTTAATTAAACCTATCCAATTAATTATTTTCTCATACAATATTAGCCACGGTGGCGGTAGACAATTCATTTGAAACGCTGTTTTACTTTCCGTGAAATAATCAGAAGTAGATTGTACGTAACTCTAACGAATATAATCAGTTGATTGAATAATTCGTCATAGTAACATGAAAGTAAAATGGAAGTGTCAAGTTCCATTGTCTGTGCTATCTTTTGATATAATATTTTATTATAGTATCTAAACATATATAACATTTATTTTTGCTATTAACATGATATTGGAAAATCTTCATACTGACTTAAACAAGTACATAAATAAACCAAATATTATCCAGATTTCCATATATATATAAACAGTAGTGATTTCTTAAAAAAATCCTTGTAAATATAGTTCAATGATTATATCTCAATCTGTCTTTCAAATTTTAGAAAAAACACTATACAGACTTCTATCTTCTAAATTATTTTTCACCAATATACTTTTAGTATAAAAAACATGTCAGTTCTATAATTCTAAGTCTTTCTTCTAAGAATAAAAGAACGCGTCAGTAACTTATTACACGGCTATACGTAACCTTTTAATATACAATCCGATACTCATTAAACAGCATAATAGTAAGCAACGTAATGTAAATCAATTAAAGTGTACGATTGAGTAATTTATTAATGGATTAACGTTTAACATTGCGTAATTTTAATAGATTTATTCGTTGAGTCTTCAAAATTGAAATATTTCAACTACTTAGATCATCATATATAGATAAAGATATAGACTAATAAAATAAGTTAAAATAATTAAAAGTTACAATTACAATTAAAGGCATACAATTAGAAACTATATTACATACTTTAAAGGAAGTTATATTTCAAGCTTAAATTCAAATTTGCTCATTCCTGTATTATATTCCTATAACTATTCTTACCAAAATCTAAGTGATACCGAATGATTTTAATTTAAATTTTATTTATCAAATTTTAATATTAATAAGAAATTTATAATTCGGTTTAAAAAAGTAATAGCAGCACGTACTGTTTATAATTTAGGATAACTAAATACGACGTCTTACTAAACATATATTATTTAATTTTAGTCAAATAACACATTTAAGTCATTCTCTAAAATAACGTCAAATGATCCTTATTAAAAGTGTTTTGTATATTTTGTAATATATTAGTTATCGACTCATTACTCGAAAAGAAATTTAAAATGTACAAAAAATACAAATCATTAAAATTATGTTAAAATAATTTAATCTTATTGCATGAACATTACAAACTATTCATTTTTAAAATGATTCATCTGCACGGACAGTTCGGCGTGATCACTTTTCACACTTCATTATAATGCGTACTGTTCATATAAAAATTGGTGTTATAGCAATCAAATTTATAAAAAAATGTAACAGAAGTAAGGTAGTTGTGATGAAATTGAATTATTTCTTAAAAACAAATACTATGCCAATGGTAGGCAGTTGACCGTGACCACAAGATTAGTGCCAAAATCAAACGCAACGCTCCTGTTGTTCTTTTCTAACTTTATTATATAATCTACTTCAAATTTGCACTTAAAACGCTTCAAATTTAGTTTATGGTACAAGAAACTTTATTATTTTTAATATTACCTAAAAACCTGCTTTTCGTTTCAATGAACGCTCTAATGCCATAAACTACTGGTTTATTTTTTTTTTGTATTATTTATGTCTAATGAAATGTATGGATTACAAGCATCACGTCATAACCCACCGTACTTTAGAATGTGTGAATATGTCATACGCAATATCATTTAACCGCGGCAGGCAAAGCTGCAAGTGTAGGTAGTAAAAATAATACAATTAAAATTTGATTTAACTAGATTATCAATACATGCACAAATTTTATTATTATCGTTTAATTATTTTACGATTTTGATGTTCTAAAAGATATTTATTTCTTTTAAATTTGAATCAATAATCATTTTATTATGACACAAATGCAATGGCAATTTGGTTTAACTATAACTAGCATAGTCATTAACGCAGCAGACCTTAAAAATGCAATAACAATTATCATATGAATTTGAGCACTCCTTATACCGTGTCATCCGATACTAATTGATGTGCCTTTAAGAAAAAATTATCTTAATGTTACTTATTGTAACGAAAACGTATGTCAAGCGGAAGAACACCATTGCAGCCTAAAACTATTGTACAGGTTGTATTATAAAGCTGGGTAAGTAGAGGGAACTTAGTGTCAAGCAATTCCGTTTTCACCTTTCAAAGTATTACGTGTTGGGTGGCGGAACTCAACGCCGCCCAATCTTTCCCTTATACCAGAGCGAAACAAATAAAATTTATTCATCCTTCCCCAGTGGTATTCAGACAGGGGCTATGCCTTTGCTCCACAACGGCGCTGTTTCTTAGTAATAATTTTAGTTATTTTTTATATAACGCTAATCTTCATACAGCAGTTTACAGTTAAAATCCCGGTACTAATGCATTGCCGAAATCAAGATATTACGTGTTTGGCTAAATATTTTTAATACCACATAATAAATAAGACACAAGTATGATTCAGAAAAATGTGAGCTGACAATCTTTGTTAGTCATTTATAATGAGGATAGTAATGATTCACTTTAGCTAAAAAATATATAACAAATTCTTTAGTGAAAAAATATTTTAACATAAAAAAATTGTAAAGTTGTTATCACGTTCCATTTTTATATACTTTAGTTTATATATATATATATATATATATATATATATATATATATATATATATATATATATATATATATATATATATATATATATATATATATATATATATATATATATATATATATATAAATATATATATATATATATATATATATATATATATATATATATATATATATATATATATATATATATATATATATATATATATATATATATATATATATATATACATATATAAATAAATATATATATATATATATATATATATATATATATATATATATATATATATATATATATATATATATATATATATATATATATATATATATATATATATATATATATATCAACGCGAATGTAATTTAACTTGCTTAATATATATAGTTTGGTTAATAACTTTGATAATGTTTATTTTTGCCTTTGGGCTAAGACCACCTACGGTAACTTTAGCAGAGCCACCTGCACGAGCACCTTTGCATATTTGCGAGGACCTTCGCCATTCCATTGACATAATTAGTATCAGATCTACATTCCAATTACTTAGACTTTTCAATACTCTATGTCAAAAATGTTTGACTGAGATTACATTCGAAGCAGTGGATTCGAATCTCAATTAACGTTTAAACTAATATTAATAAATTAAAAAGTTATAGACAAAATTCTATTTTTGGTAGGTGTAGAGAGAATCAGACACGTGCCTTTAATTTCATTTATTAACTTTCAATTTTAAATTATTTTTTTTTGGCTTTCATCTCTCAACCCCCGCGAGGGAAGAGGGGAGACGGCATCAGGGTAAAATCCTCTGGCCGTTAGTATCTTACGCCACTTATAAATGTCTTGGGGTTCGAGCAATGCCCTGTGAAGTCAGTCGCTTTAACGGGGATGGTGACAGCCCAGCCAGGTGAGACCCTCAGCTAACTGGGGGAGGCCCAGCTTAGGCGACCAGCGACCGAAATAGCATCTCATGAATTTTCATTTGGAGCGTAAGTTAAATCCCTTTTAAATTTTTTCTTTAAATTATAATAAGAACAGTGCACATAATATATGCAATAAAGTATTTCCTTATTTAAATCCCTGTAAAGGTCCATAATGATATAGTAAGCGACTATTTGTTTGTATATGTATTTATATATGGTTCATATTGGCTTGCGCTACGCAACATGTCGCTAAATGGGCGTAAATTGGAGATATGAGATGATTTTCATAATTTCATTTGATAACTTACACAAAAAAGATAAATACAATAACATAAAAACATTATATTACTAGTTTAAAGCATTGTGTAATGCGTCATTGAAATGTAGGCAGACTTTATACTGCAATCTTCACTTCCCTCTACTAATAACCAAATAGTCAATAACGAAGTTAGTCCTAAGTTTGACGAATACCGTGAACAATGATGTGCCTAAGTTTCTTTGGAATATCTGTTATAGATACTAGTTAGAATTTCAATCAAACATCTCCGTTTACATTGCGAATTGATTTATGAATTGAATGCCAAAGACTACATATATAAAATTATTATAGTAGATTTGTAGTTAAATTGGAGTGGATATATTTTTAGTATTAAACTTAGAGGACACGGGACCCTTGGGTACATACATTGGGTACAATTTAGAGCCCAGTTGAAAAATAATAAGAAACAGAGTTAAGCCTCCGTTAAATTTAGGGGCTCCGATCACATGCCGGACGTAAAATATATTAAACAATGAATTAATTTAAACCTCATATGAGCAGTCTAAGTGTCGTATAAAAGTTATGATTAAATATAACACTATAAATTATAACGTACAAACAAACATATAAACTAGTCTGTGTTTCTTTTCTGCTTAAATTCTTAATAAAAAATTATGCAAAATATTTTTAACATCATTTAAACCCTTTCATGTTATAGTTTTTAAAGTGAAACATAAAAACTATGTGGAATTTTAAAATATTAGGTAACTCATTATCAGTATTGAATAACAGTAACTGATAAATTAGAACAATCGTATCGAACAATTGCGTACAAAGTATTGCAATAATTTATAAACAGTGCATGTTTACAGCAACATTTCAAACCAGTTTTTTTTAATACTCCAGCTATTTACCGAAACTAGCAGTGAATTTAGCCTTTATTTAGTACGACATAAAGGTCATATGTGGAGTATGCGGCACTGTAAGCCTAACAATTGCTCGTTACTTATTAGTTTGGAATTATGTAAGAATATATATTCTGAAATTCGTGACGAAGCTATACTAACGTTTGACTGTAATACGAAGGGTGTGGGGTCGATTCCGACTATGACAAAACAAATTATTTTTATTTTCCACGCTCATCATTGTGTGGATCTGAAACGATTTAATGGTATACTTTCATCAAGTCTTAAGAGAAGAAACAACTTAGCGTTTCATGGATTCACTGTGCGGGTGCCAGGCCCAACGTGTTGTGGGAAGAGGAGCTCCGAGCAGCGCTTTGACTTGCGACCCAAATTTATTAAAGCATTTTAAAGGGCCCCTTTAAAATGCTCACCTTCACTGTCCGAGCTCCTCCTACTCTAACTCTAACCAAATTTTAAATGATTTATTTTTCGTAAACTAAATATCGCTTCAAGTTAAAGATATTACTGTTATTAGACATGTCTGTTTTCTTTTACAAAGACTTTATAATTAAGAAAAAAAATTGCACTCCTGTTAATTGTGTAAATACTATTGATTATTTTTTACTACTTTGTTAAATGTCGTCGTTACTGCTTATTTGAATAATTATTTAAATTAAATTGTTGTTATAAACTATCAAACAGTGGCGTTAAAGTTCTGTCACTTATCGAAAGCGGAGAATGGAGTGTTCGGGTACCAGGGAAACAATATAAAGAAAAATCTTTATTTATTACAATTAACATGAAAATGTTAATAGGTAGATATAATATTTGTAATTTATCAATGAGATTGCTTTTCATCGTAATACTAAAAGAAGTACATAAATAAATTTTTACATACTTTAATATTATTAAATAAATATTTTTATAGTATATTACCGATTGAAAAACAATTAAACAACATCAAAAGATAATTTAATTTGTTAGTTTTATTTAAAAAAATCTATTTTTAAATACAATAACATAATTAATATAATATTTCAAAGACAATATGCACTTTAAAGACTTGCCTATAGAATGAAAATGCAAATAATTTACGTTATTGTGCATAGAAGTCACAAACGACAAAAGAGCGGACAAGTTCTATTATTTCTGAGTCTTATCAAAGACTTAAATAACAATGAAATCAATTGAAATATATCAATTATATGTATATTAAATATTTAAATGTTTAACTAATATTTTTAATATAATAAAATAAATATAATATAAAATAATTATGCTACTTTATATATATATGTAGGTACATACTTACATTGCAAATAATAAAAACAAACAGACGTACGTTTTTGTAATTTTTCTACAATAGATATTAAATAAAGAATATTAAATTATTTTAACATATCAAAATTTTTTTCTGGCATTTCGTTTAAAGTTTTACCAACTGGGTTTGTTTGAGTTATGTGGTAAAAACCACACGATTTCTTTTGAGGAAGCACAACACATTGTTATAAAAAAGTCGTTAAATTCTAGAGAAATTGGCATCTGATCAAACCAAAGAGCATTGACATGTTACATATGAATAATAAACATTTTTAGATAACTAATACTAACCTGCGAATTGAGGATCGCCCGGCAAATTAAACACTGACACCAGATGGTTAAAACGTCTGATACGTGATAACAGTTGTAAATATAAATATCGTGACAGTGTCTTCTTTCCAAATCACTTTCACTATAGTTTTAAATGTTTTCGCGAAGACTTTAAAAGTTTGTAAACTTGACGTAAATGTTTACGCGGTATGTAGACACGGAGGCGCGCAGTCCGGACAGCCTCACAGTCAGCACTGAGTTGGAAGTTGGAATGGAACTTGCTTGGTGAAACGGACTTTGCCACAAGTTCCGTAACTTCATCTGGATAATGTAAGTCCTTGCGGGACTACACCTGATGTTTGTATGTGTAATCTGTTAAATAATTAATTTATTTTTTAATTGAACTGTAAATAAGAAAATGTGAAGCGATCTACCTTCATACCAATTTCTTCGCTTATGTTGCAATTATTATATTAAAATTAGTATATATTTTACTATTATATTTATTTTAATCGATTTCCTTAACGCGAAATAATTAGTATCGCCATTAATAAACTACAACGTTGTATATTTATAATAGTATTCGTCATAAACAAAGCGCTTAGGACCACTAAATAAAAACAATTTAATACGTGTTAGGTATATATTCCTTTTTTTTTAAACTGGACTAATTTGATACAGTCGGAACTGGTAGGAAGAATACAATTTTACAATCAAAAATGCAAAGCCAAATAGTAACTAGAATACGAAACGTCACATATTTCGCCCTGCAACCGTTTACGTGCAATGTTGATTTTTTCTCTCTATTTGTGAATCAGGTATATAAGAATACAGATATGTACATTATAATACAAATATTGTCGTGGGTATAAATTTATATAGCACATTATTGAAAAAAGTACAAAGAGACATAGATAAATAAATATCATTAGAAATTATAAAATAATTCCCACAATTCTACAGTTCAATTATATATATATGCGATATAAAAATTTCTATAAAAGGGAAATTATGCTTAAATACGTATATACTTTGTTGATAGGTTATCGCTAGCTAAATATTTATATGAAGTAGGCAACTGAAATTAACCATATTACATGGATAACTATGAGACTAAGATTTGTTTTAACAAAATATTATTTTATTTTTTGTAGCAAAGTCTCTTCGCTTCGATGAATATATCTTTCATAATAATAAAAATGATTGTATATATACATTGTGTATATTAGATTAAAGCAAAAAATTTTAATTTCATTTAGTAAAAATAGATATGTGCATCTTAAGCACTGAAATATCATCATAAATTTCTTTAACTATGGACTAATGGACTTTAATATAATTAAAAGTTATGAAAAAACAAAATAAAAAAATTATAGCTAAAAATCAAAGATATCTAATCTAAAAACACATGTTTGATGAATTTTGTGGAATGTAAATAATTCACTGCATCCTCAAACATGTTTAGTGGTTTGGGCAAGTCAAGTAAATAAATGATGAAAGACTTTTAAATGTTAAACATATGAGTCAAGAGTTATTAGGTAGATGAGAAACCTGTTGTTATTGTACTAACCCTCAGCAAAAGGTATTAAGATATTGGGGAAGGTTACGTAAAAAGTATATGAATCACCTAGAGATATATAAAGAGATTAGTCGGTGGACAAGGTAAAGATGCATGTAGAAAATAGTGACCGAAGTGTTTAGCGCTCGTGAAGATATTATGTATACACGTGTATATTTTCAACAAAATATTACTATTGCATAGAACATGTTTAAATATGTATTAGACATTTTAAAAAGTTATTTTATAATAATTAATAAAATTTAAGGAGACAAATCGTATTTTATTAATAGGTAGATTTTAATAATATAAATCAATTATAAAATAACAGCAATGTACATTATGTGCACACTAAATTATTATTTGAAATTTGGTGACATTGTTTTAGTATTATTGTTTGTTTCATTGACATAATGAAAAACTTGCACTTTCATACATTAACTTTCCCTTTTTAAGTTTTTGCTACTTAGATTTTTAAGGTTACCTAAACTGAAATTACGACATCGGTCAGCTGTCAGAGCCATCTATTGAACGGCTAAGAAACCTCTTGCACGTCATTATCAAATTTACAACTTCCTGATATAAATAGGGTTTGTTAAAAATGTTAATATATTCATTAATTGTTATTATTAAAAAAATATTTATTGCAATATAGTAATGCTTATTTAAGATTGATATTTTTATAATAAAATAATAAAAGTTGTTCAGTTGATATAAATTTATAATGTTGGCAGAACTGCTCATGACAAACTTTCATTCTTCGTTCATGGTGAATAAGTGAAAAAAATTTCGAAAATGTAATGTAATTACGATTTCGACTGTTAAATATTATTATTCATAAAGTTAGTTATTTAATTATAAACATTTTTGTATAGTTTACATTTATGTGATTACCACAGTGCTTAAAGAAACATTCTTACAAGGATCGCGTAGAAAATGTTATTGTGTGCTAAGTTTCATAATGGCGGCCCGTCGCGTCCCCCGCGCCTCCATTGCGATGCCAGTCAAATTATGACAATGCCGATACGTGAAATTCTAATAACTGTTATGTTATAAATATTGTATTAGTGGTTGATTATATTCATATCCAAAGGACTGAAAATGAATCCGGATCACCATAACATTAATACGGGTGGTGGCCAACCTCCAGGCAATTCCGAGGTTCGCATTGCTTGTTGTTTTTTGTGTGGATATGTTATTTTGTAATTGTTTCTACATTACTTTATATGTGATAATTGCAGTCTCAGAACCAAAGAGTTCAATCGACACAGCAACAACAGCAGACGCAAACAAATAATTTAACTCCTACAACATCTGCTACCGATTTGAGAGTCAATTCGGCGGCGGTAAACGTTGCCTTGTCAAGCGTGGCTAAATACTGGGTGTTTACAAATTTATTTCCCGGTCCATTGCCTCAAGTTTCCGTCTATGGCTTACCTACTGGTGCAAGAATTGAAAATGGAAAACCTGTACAGGTAATAAATATAAATCAGTTTAAAATTATAGTGGAATAATTATATTTAAGAGCTCTCTGCAGGTTTTAAGTAATACATTACTAAAAGCGAAATATTTCTTATGTTATCCCTACTAAAGTAAATGTTATGTATTTAATTGTTGTGGCACAATAATATACTTGTGCATAATTAACTGTACCTACCTTATTACTCTTTCAAATATATAAGTATTTCAGGATCTTGGTCAAGCTCATGCAAGTATTTTAAATGGAGATCCTAATATTATATTAGGACATACTGGACAACCTCAAGTTACAGTTTCAGCAGCAGGTCAACAAATACCTGTCTCACAAATTATTGCTAATCAAGCAACACAAGGACATGGTAAGTAAATATGTACATAGTAATTTCAGGTGTTTTGCATGATTATATTTAACTTTCCTTATATTATCCAATCCAATTTAGTAATAAGCACATAATGCCATATGAATACTTGAACACTTTTTGTTTACAGATGCCCTGGTAGGACATACACAGCAACAAGAAACAGCAAGCAGCAGTGGTTCACTTGCAGTAGCTCAAACCCAGCAGGTACCCAATAATCGGGTCGAGTTTGTACAACACCATAACATTGATATGGTAAATCAAGTGATAACACAGTAATAGCAGGAATGCTATATGTCGCTGTTGAGTAGAACATAGCCTAATGCTGCCAGATATAAATAATTGGAGTATTGGAATGTCTCAGATGGAATGTAAACATGGAAGGGTTCATAACTAATAATATATTTACTAATATACTTTTGATCTTCAATAGGGCTATTATGGTTTTAACATAAATTAGGCTTATCCTACAAAAATCTGGCATCACCATGTTTAGGTTGCATGACCTTATAGTTTCAAAAGTCTCTACACAATGAGGACGTTTAATTTTATATATTCCATGTATTATGAGTTCTGCATGCAGTCAATTTAATTTGTAATAGGTAGATTGATTTGCATGATTACATGTTAGTTGGTGATCTGAATTACTCATTATGTACAATATATGATATTTTTAACATAATGTGAGATGTTCTCAGTCTCAATGAAATAGCAAATATTCCCTAAAAAATACTTAAACAGAATAAGTACATACATGTTTATGTGTATGGTAAATACTATGTTATATCACTTTGTGACATTATAAAATACAAAACAGAGAATAAGTTTATAATTTTCATATATTTTCATATCATAAAATATTAGATAATATATATTTATATACATATATAATTTTTTTGACCTTGCATATTATTAATTATGACTATGTATTGAGATATTTAACCTTTGATATTAATTAAAATAGATACCTATTATAATTAAGAATTTTTCATATTACATTTTAGCCTCTTAATTGTTTTTACCGTTTTTTATTGATTCTATGTAATTATATATAAAATGACTAAGTACACCAAACATCTTGGAGGGAAAACTTATAATGACAGTAGTTAATATTGTCTTTTCAACTTTGAGACTAAACAAATTCAAATTTATTTATTAATTGAATGTAAAGTAATTATTAATTAACTCCTTATTGAAAATATTCTATATACTAGCTTCACATTGTTACAAAAATATTTATGTATATTACAATATAGGGCCATCACTCGCAGCAACATATGATGCAGCAGCAGCTGATGGCTGCAGCGCGTCCTGAACATGCGAATCAACAGGTGTGTACGAAAACATGTAATGAAAACAGGCTTGATATTAAATGCATTTTTTTAATGCTGACATACGGTGTGAGATTTGGATCACGGATCATTGTTATGCCTGAATATATATTATGTATGCTGTTTTCATAAATATAAGTAAAAATATTAATCATGATATGTGTATATGTATACATATATAGTCTAAAGCAATATATTTATGTTTATTATATAGTATAGAATAGGAGTATATGATGCACAGCTGCAACAAATTAAGTGATAATCATATATTGAGCTTCACTGCATTGTATAAATGTATTCATGTAGATTCATAAATACTTGTTTAAACAACCTATTCTGTATTCACGCTGCTTTACCATTACACTGCAGGTCAGTGAGGTAAGTTTATATTACCATGTAACATATGGCATTATAATTTTTAAATTTATTTATTTAGTGCTTGATATTATTATAAAAGCGTTTATATATATTGTAAAATGTGCAGTACATTTAACATTAATATTATTTTTGTTTTTGTGTAGAGTTGTCATGATTAAATCACTTAATATTATATTTAAATATTTACTTAAATCTTGCAATCACACATCATGTTTGACGTCCTTAGAACAAATATTTAATTATTAATATGAGTACTTTACTACTCTTAATGTATAATTATTTTGGCACATATATAATAATGTATACTCTTAACAGATTCAGCTAACAGTAAGTGAGGATGGCATAGTAACAGTAGTGGAGCCCGGTGGCGGGAAGCTCGTCGAAAAAGAAGAACTACATGAAACAATCAAAATGCCTACAGATCACACTCTCACTGTGCACCAATTGCAACAGATTGTTGGACACCATCAGGTAATTTATTATTAATATTTGTGTTGTTAGAATATTAAATAAGTACCTCAAAGGCATGAGTTAAACATGTCGAGATCACACTATTTTCTTTTGTTCTAGTGGTACAACCTTCTTACAAATATACACTTTATTACTTTTCATATAAATTAAAATTTGTAATTTGACTAAATTTTTTTAAAATTACATTTGACAAGGATTTTTGAACATCAAAAAACGTTCATTTCAAAGAAACTTAATGATTGATCAGAAACTGTTCCTGTTACTCCAAAACATATAGTTTATAATAGTAAACAATAGTTTAATATAGTGTGTTATACAGTATAGTGCAAAGGCAGCCTTATTATTTGTGTTTGTATACATGTATTTGTGATTTGTCATAGAGGAAGTTTCTATAAGCATATAATAACATAAATAAGTCAAGCGGAATCACAATATAATAATAAAAATAGTAAACCTTTATTGTACACCTAATAAAATATACAGAATTGCAAAAAGAAAGTAGATTGGTACGAAAGGCGGCCTTGTTGCTAAGTAGTAATCTCTGCCAGGCAACCTTAATATACATAAACAATACTATATTTACTTTTATTTACTTTTTATTTACAATAGATCTTAGTGATTGCCTCAACCGTGACCCAGAATCACAACATTAGTCAAATGTTGTGAATTCAATTCCCATTTAAAAAGTTATGCATTCATGTTTTGGTGCCATGTAGGGTGAAGCTGAAAAAGTAAATAAAGTAGGTAAAGATCTTCCAAGTTAAAAATGGAAAGCCCTTTTATACTTGTGACTGGTCCACTAGCATACTTATAAGAAATCAGCCGATCGAGCCATTTTCAAGTTGTAGAAAATTGTATATTACTTACTACTATTAGCTAAAATTATGACATGTACTATCTTCAATCTTTTCAGAGTTTACTACATTAAATTAATACCGTTTTTCATTGTATTTATCTAAAATATCCATGTAGCTATATCCATATATCTATATACATTTATCTATATATATATATATATATATATATATATATATATATATATATATATATATATATATATATATATATATATATATATATATATATATATATATATATATATATATATATATATATATATATATATATATATAATATATATATATATATATATTATATAATATATATATATATCTGAAACATATCGTAAAATTGACGATTTCATGATATTATCTTATAAAATTAATAATTTTGCTTTTTGAAATACCCAAATGAATTATATTAATTGTACCAATGTATCCCAAAATACTTAATTAAGACGAGCATTATTGTGTTATATGTTATGTGTAGTAATAGTTTATTAGTTGTCGTACTTTATACAGTTAATTTTTACTTCTAGATATAATATTACCTTATCTTCACATAGAAGAAATGAAAATCACAATTTAACTTTTTTTACATATCAAAAATCACTTAACTAAAATATATTGAAATTGTAATATATTGTTTTTTTTAATATTCTCTATAGGCACGCCTACCAACAATACATTTTTTTAACTCTTTTTAGAACAAAAAGGATACAATTTAGAAATTTATAAAGGTTTTTATATTTCATCGGTGTTTGGTTAAAACACTAATTATGAAATCGTCCGAATGGATGATTTCATTAAAACGTAAATAATTACAATTTGGCAACCAACTTACACGTGTGTGCTTGTTACCTGCAGGTGATTGACAGCGTCGTGCGCATCGAACAAGCGACAGGTGAACCCGCCAATATATTAGTGACGCAGAACCCAGACGGCACCACTTCAATAGAAACTAGCGCCGCCGATCCGTTGCTAGTGAAAGATGAGAAGAATGTCGCTAAAATTGAATCTGCCCAATTTGCTATACCTGCTGAAATTAAAGATATTAAAGGAATTGATTTAAAGGTTACTAGGTTTTTTTTTACTTATTTTTCGTTTTTGTTAAAACTATTTTATTTTATCCTTTAACTTATGCTAGAAAATATATATTTTTTAGTTTAGATATACTATTTGTAATTTGTTTACGACTCTAAGTAAACATTTTAAATCAAAACAAAACTAAGAAGCAGAAAAAAAATTAAGTATAATACTTAGCTTCACGCTTTATCCCGCACATAGCAGGGTAGGCAGAGGGAAACTGCAGGAACCATACAAACCCTATGTTAAGACACTCCGTTGCTTAATCTCTGCTTTCTCTGTCCATTATATTACTTATTTAAATCAATCATGCATTATGTTTGTATTCAAATTTTATTTATTATTAATGTAATTTGTGCAGAGTGTTGGAGCAATGGGCATGGAAGGTGCGGTTGTAAAAATTTCAGCAGCAACTGAACATGACCTCCAACATGCCATGTATAAAGTAAATGTTGAAGACTTATCACAGCTTCTGGCTTATCATGAAGTCTTTGGGAAACTTAATACTGAAAATCAACAACAGGCTAAGGTAAAGTGTATTTTTGCACATTAATTTTAAAGTAATGTAAGAAATAATGTTGTTGAGTTGAGTATTAACAATTGTTTACTTTTATTTTACTAGGTAATAAGCGAAGTGGAAGTGGAGGCTGGCACTAGCGCCGGTATGTCTGAGGCAGAGTCGTCACCAGGACACCACTCTTGCGATATATGCGGAAAGATATTCCAATTTCGATACCAACTCATAGTTCATAGGTAATTATTGACTTTATGAAATACTAAAGAAATCCAAGAGTATACAATACTATATCCAGCAATTGCACATATTTTTCCATGTGGTAGACGGGGACCTAGGGTTAAGACACCGTGTTCCCCGCATTTCGAGTTATTTATTTATATATTTGAGATATTTGTGTTTGATTTCTTAAATCAAAGACTTGCATTAATTTGTTGAAATAAAGGATTTCAACAAATTAAAGCAAGTCTTTGGTCCTAGAGTGAGAATCAAACTCACAAACATCGCGTTAACAGCAGCTAACACGCAATGACACGGTGGCAATCACCTAAATATTTAATTATAAAATGGAATGAAGTAATTTAGTAATAATGTTCACAAAAGTGGACGTATCTTCATGATTTTTTTCCAGTCACTCTTTAGAGTACATACATACAAGTCGGCATATAATATTATGCAATATTTAATTACCATGAAAGTTCTTCTAAGTGCATTAAGTTAAAAAATATTTGTATAAATTTTAGACGCTACCATGGAGAGAGTAAGCCATTTACTTGTCAAGTTTGTGGATCTGCATTCGCCAATCCAGTGGAACTATCAAAACATGGAAAGTGCCACTTAGGTAATAAATATTTTGTACCGTATTTGTATACTTATTTAAAAATTATGCATAACATTTAGTTAAATATTCTGTATTTTTTTATAGCCGGCGACCCTGCTGAGCGTCAAGCAAAAAGACTAGCTCAAGACAAGCCCTATGCCTGCTCCACTTGCCATAAAACATTCTCACGAAAGGAGCATCTCGACAACCATGTACGAAGTCACACTGGTGAAACACCTTACAGGTAACCTGTTACATACTTCAGTTGTTACTTAAAATACATTTGGCAATGTTATTTTATTTAAATGTATATTTAGTATTAATTTACATTAAATTTAAAAAATAATTGTGCTATATTTATACAATTAATATATAAAAGAAAATCCTTTGAAGAAAATTTTACACAAAAATAATAGAAGTTTTGTGTACCGTGTACATTTAAGAATGTGTGGCAGTAAATCTCTTTCAAATAAAGCATTATTTATAATCGTTATTAAGTTCTGAAAATAATGAACTTTTCCATCTCTATTAGATGTCAGTTCTGTGCAAAGACGTTCACACGCAAAGAGCACATGGTGAACCACGTGCGTAAACACACCGGCGAGACGCCGCACCGCTGCGAGATATGCAAGAAGAGCTTCACGCGCAAGGAGCACTTCATGAACCACGTCATGTGGCACACAGGTATGGCAAATTGTTTTGTATGATAGTCACGCAGTCTGTTGGTATACATTAGTTTTTATTGTATTCTTTGGTTTCGATGCACATTCGGTCATATGCACTTGTTAAATTTATTATAGGTTGAAGTACGCTTAATGTGTATTTTTGTAGTGATAAATTATTAATTAAAGATTGATATTTATATTGTAAAGATAAAATTTTACTCTATGTTAACCTACACAGTCTTGACAAGTAGTGATATCTATTTTATGATTATCATTTTTTTTTAAATGTTGTTATAAAAAGAAGATATTTTAAAAAAATATAAATTGATACAAAAAAAAATATTTAATATGCATAAAATTAAGTAATTTAATCCAAAAATAATAATCCTTCGAGCCGGATTTGAACCAGCGACCTATGGATTACCATCGTTTTTTACCAACTACAGTCCACCGCTCTACCAACTGAGCTATCGAAGGTATATGTAAAAGTTCTATAATTTAGTATTATTGTTAAATAAACAATCAATAAGAGTAGGTATTGCATAATCAATAATATGTTTTCTTTTAGTAATATATATATTTAGTCGAAATAACGTTACGTCAAATTTATGTAAACTTAAGGAACGCTAGTAGATCGCATGTTAACATTTTCTCTACTTTCTTTTTCACATAATTAGTTTTCTCCTAAAATGGGCCTTAACTTAGTACTGACTGGTTTTAGAGCTTATTTATTAAATACATCCCTTTAAATACACTACTGTCTTAAGATATTCGGAATGACCAAGCCTGCACCAAGTAAAAGGTTGGTGGTACCAGTGGTGCAGAAAGTAAGAAACAATTTAATGATTCAACTTTAACCGCGGACCGGTCCTACATAACTTGTATATCTTTTTTTTACTAACAACATCACATTGAGGTATAAAACAGTTGCATCATTGATTGTAACGTATTATTTTCTGCCCCACACAAATAGGTGAAACGCCGCACCATTGTCAAATATGCGGCAAGAAGTATACTAGGAAGGAGCATTTAGTCAATCATATGAGGTCGCATACAAATGACACGCCGTTCAGATGTGATCTTTGCGGCAAGTCCTTCACAAGAAAGGAACACTTCACCAATCACATATTGTGGCACACGGGTCAGTATTCGTTTATATATTTAATGCCGTCTGTATTATATAACACATGTATTATAATTTAAATATGTACTACAGTTTACTGGTAACAGGCTTGGTTTTCGGTTTTATTATTATGTTATATCTTCTATGCCTTATTATTGTAGCGAGTTCGATTCTCGATTTTCGATTCTTGCAATTGTAAATTAAAATAAGTTTTCTTCTCATTTAATACTTTTATCTACAGGTGAGACGCCGCACCGATGCGACTTCTGCTCAAAAACTTTCACACGGAAGGAGCACTTGTTGAACCACGTCCGCCAGCACACGGGCGAGTCGCCGCATCGTTGCAACTTCTGCGCCAAGTCGTTTACAAGACGAGAACATTTAGTGAACCACGTTCGGCAACACACCGGCGAAACACCCTTCCAATGTGGATATTGTCCAAAAGCTTTTACTAGGAAGGATCATTTAGGTATACTAAATTTTTGTTTTTATTCCTTATAAATACATATATATTCAAATATTTTGTAATATTTGGTAGCAAATGAAGAATATGATTTAGCACAAAAATATTAGGGCGAATTTGATGACTGCTTGTAGCCACACTATTAATATAAAAATTATACTTAGTGTATATGTAGAGCAGTATATGAAAAATATATATATAATAAAGTATTGTACCCTTATGTTATGTAAAGCTATCTCCAGTAATAACTTATTCATTTATTTTATTATTACAGTTAATCACGTCCGTCAACACACAGGAGAGTCCCCACACAAATGTACATTTTGTACAAAATCTTTTACACGCAAAGAACATTTAACAAATCACGTGCGACAACACACTGGGGAATCACCTCATCGATGTACATACTGCGCTAAATCTTTCACGAGAAAGGAACATCTTACAAATCATATAAGGTATGATACTATTTGTTATGATTTCTAAATAATATTTTTTCTATTTACTAATTTTAGTTGTTATATATATTTGAGTTTTTACTCTTAATTATTGCATGGCTCTTTCAATAAAATGTAGTAGAACCAGGTTAAAAGAGCAATGCTGTGCTACAAGCATTCAATGACATTTTATTTCATTAGTACCACAGACAAAAATTGCATGAAAACAAGCATGAGTTTAGAAATGGAGGTAAGCGTAACAAAAATTTTAAATTTCAACATTTTGATCTCTAAACGGCATTTGTGGGAAGTCCCCGTCAATGTAGCACAGCATTGTGCATTCCGATACGTGCTGATACGCTCTACAGAGCTAACATCACCCTCTCATCAATAGGAATATCGTCAGTTTTCAATGTAACAAGCAATATCTTAATATATATGATATATATTTTAACACAACAAGCTGACGATATATAACAAAATAAATCGGAATGTACTGTTGCGCAGACAACATACAGGCGAGACTCCCCACAAGTGCACGTATTGCCCGCGCGAGTTCTCGCGCAAGGACCACCTGCAGCAGCACGTGCGGCAGCACACGGGGGACGCGCCTCACACCTGCTCCTACTGCAATAAGAGCTTCACGAGGAAAGAGCACCTTGTTACTCACGTCAGGTACGTACGTGTAATAACTTGACCATGGACAAGTGTTGTTCGAGAAGTTTTAAAAATTCTAGAAGCTTTAATTGTATAGTGTAAAATTACAAAATAATACTAAAAGAGAGTAATGTCATTTTTTATTTAAATATTATTCATGGGTTGTTTAGCAAATACTTAATTGTAAGTATATTTTTGAATATTATAAAAAATACTTGTAATTATAGAATTATAATATGTGAATATAATTTCACATATCAAATCACACATAATTCTTACCTTCTTTATTAATATATGCGTTTCTCATTTGTTACAGACAACACACAGGCGAAACACCTTTCAAATGCACATACTGCTCAAAGTCCTTCTCGCGCAAGGAGCATCTCACTAACCATGTGCATCTTCACACTGGAGAAACACCGCATAAGTGTCCATTCTGTACTAAGACATTCTCTAGGAAGGAACACTTAACTAATCATGTCAGGTAAATTGAAACAAATAAAAATATAGACAAATAAATCTATACAAAATAACAAAATTCTGCTCCAAAATTGATTATAAAATAACTAACACTAGATACAATCACCATAATACATATATTTTTCTTGTGGCATAAACCCATCACAAATAGTTTAATACTATTATACATTGCTTTTTTAACTTGTCCTTTAAAATTTATTTGACTTTTTGCAGAATACACACAGGCGAATCCCCACACAGATGCGAATTTTGTAACAAAACATTCACAAGGAAGGAACATTTAACCAATCACTTAAAGCAGCACACAGGAGATACGCCGCATGCATGTAAAATCTGCTCTAAACCATTTACTAGGAAAGAGCATCTAGTAACTCATATGAGGTAATGCATTACAAATTATGTCGCCAAATTATTGGTATTTTTACAAATAATATTTAAGTGCAAATTAAGTTATTTAATGTTGTTAAAATGTTGCTTTTTACTAAAGAAATGTAAAAAGTAGTAAAAGAAGTTTGCTACAATTTCAATACATTAATAAGAACCATTACAATATTTCATAGTGTAAGTAAATTATACACAACCTGTAGTACTAGCTTTATCTTTCTGTTATTTATTATGAAATTAAACATTCCTTATTTGTTTAACTATAGATCACATAGTTGTGGAGAAAGACCACATATTTGCGGAGAGTGCGGCAAGTCCTTCCCTCTTAAGGGCAATCTACTATTCCACGAGAGGTCACATAATAAAGGCGCAAATGCGGCAAATAAAACGTTCCGTTGTGATGTTTGCTCCAAAGAGTTCATGTGCAAAAGTAAGATTTATATGCTTTTTGTTTTTTTCTACAACCTAATCAGTATGCATACGGAGAAATTAGTACACATAATATGTGTTTGAGGACACAGGCGCATTTGAGGATTGTCTTAACGTGACACATTCCCACTGGAAGAAGATAGATTTTTCTATTTCCGTTTTCTTCGCTCTGGAAACTAGACAAAATGTGTCTTTGAGTTCCACCACACATCACGCAATGCCTCGAAAAAGGTGGAAAGCAGTGACGAAGCAATGGAGTGTCTTAACACTAGGTTCCCACAGTTCCTGCAGTTCCCTGTGCCTGCCCTACCTTGTGCTTTTATAAATTTGTTTTTTATTTGGATCAGGTAATTTATCATCACATCGAAGAACGCACACGGAAACAGGTGAAGGTACTACAACTACGGAGCCTACTCCTGAGAATGAAGACTGTGGAGATTGCACGAAGTGTGAAAAAGAATCGCCTGAAAGACCGGAGAGGAAACATGACACAAGGTTGGCATATAATATTTATGTGCATTTAAATTTATATAATAGTAAAGAAGTATATTAAAAAATCATAAGAATATCTTATATACTGTTTGATAATTGACCTTTTTATCATTTTTATTATAGAGCGTCATCAGAAAGTAGGCCAACTGAAGCAACTGCAGCACAAAATCCGTCACCTAACACAAATGCCACTGTCATGCAAATTACTAGCCAGGTGAGCCAATGCTAGTAAATATTTAACAATATTTTTGTTTGTTTTAATATCATAATAACAAGTAAAATTATAAAACTTATGCAACATATGAAATTCATAACTCTAAAGATAGAAAAAGTTAATCATAACTAAAGCAGATATTTTAATTATAGCAAGTCCGAACTGGCCCTACAACAACAACGAGCGTAGCAACAGGCACGTTCACTCACACGGCTACGACTCAACACCACGCGTCTACACAACATCACGCCTCTACAAGTATAGCCCATCATCCTGTTACAGTGAATTACTAACATTGACCAAATGATTGATTTATAGCAATCAAAACTAGAAACCATGAATTAAAGAGGAATTTTTGATGTTATGATGAAGAAAAACGTCTGCTTAGACACTGATTCTCTCAAGGTGCATTTTGTTTATGTATGTTAAAGTAATAACAAAATATATGCAAACGGTTTATTTTTGACCATGGGTTACTGGTGTGTATTTGTTACATTGAATTTACTACCAGTCTGCAGTTTATAATCTCATTTGAATTGTTCATTCATGATTACAAATATATGTGTTTACTTTCTTTTGTATATATTTTTTTCAAATGAGATTTTAAGTTGCAGAGTCAATATTGTTGATTGCAAAAAATCCTTATATACAAGTTTATATTTTCAATCCAACAAATGGCATAATGGTATGAAAATATGTAATATTACAGATACTAAGACTTATCAGTACTGTCTATACAAAATGTATGGAAAAAACAATGATTTCAAACGTACCTACAATGAGATACATACTTATATTATAAAAATGTGTATTATATTGTGTAAAGTAATGTGCAAAAGGCGGTGTTGCTATGGTAGGAGTTGTATGACAAGCAGCTGAAATGTTTGATAGTGTATAATAATCTGTTCTACTTGTTAATACTAAAATAATTTATGTGAATAGTCTGATAATAGTCTAATGTAAACAGCTATTATGTGATTTTAATATAGTGATATTCATTTTAGCTCCTATATATATTTTTTTAAAACTTATTTTTATAGTTAAATTTATATATTTACAATAATTATAATTTCTTTTTTTTTTACTTTTAAAAAATCTATAGTATTTTATTTATCAATATGTTTTCATAATTTCCTAACACTTGGTTTTTCAGATTTGATACATTTTAAAAATTTTTATGGCATATTACTTACTAATATTCAAAATTTGAACATTCCCTTTTACAATAAAAAATCTAAATCATTATATTTTTATCTAAAACAAAATACTTGTTTACAATTTTAAAATAATTCGATATTTATCACTTTATTGCAAAACAATACTGGGGACCAGCGCGCAAGAAACTTAACTATTGTTGCACATCCCTATTTAAAATTATTTAATTATTAATATTTTGTATTTTTAAAGCCCTAGTTCTTATTTATAGTTCTTTGCCATTCATGTACAGTACAAGTGTGATAAATCAATAGAATGTTAAGTATGTATAGTTACTGGTGGCAGTATGCTTAGCTTAGTCGACCCACCAGTATGAGGAGTGGTGTTGTAATCACTCCCATGATTACTGTAACAGCTTGTAAAACAAATTAGCTTGTATCTGTAAATAGGTAATGTTATGTCATAATTAGATTCTATAATTCTGTATACAATAAGGCTAACAATATCATTTATCATAAAGGTGAGCGACTATGAATGATGATCAAATTTGTATACAAGAAAAGACAATGTTTTTTGCTTAAATTATCCTATTTTTTTTTCGAAATTATAATATTAAAGCAATTATTCGACTGATACTCCAAAATTTTTTTAATAACAGTAGGCTTATTTTTTAATGATAGTTGTCATTTATAATCGCCCACCTTTATTTATTTGCTATGTTGTGGATGTATAGGTATATGATATTGGAAATTCAACGATTCAGAATCGTGTTGTTTACTGTTTTCTTTTCTACAAAATATTGAGATATTTCACATGTTTCTAGTAATTCTTTTTATATTTAATGGTGCCACTTTTATTTATAGAATTTATGTAGTCACAATAGTATGTACTAAAATCTTAAATTATGTTCAGTAATTTGATATGGATGAGATTAAAAAGTGAAAGATGTTTTTGTTATTTATTCATCCTTATTCATGGTAGAAATACATAATGAGTCTAATTTTTTGCTATTAATATAATAAAACTGAATTAATTTGTAATTAAATATTTACATGATTAATAAGATAATAAAAAAATAAACTAATAAATTTAAATTAAATCACTACAGAACTTCACATGCATTCACGGTTTTCTAATATTATTTTTTTTTGGTAGTATGTACGTCAGCGTCAAATAATTAGGTACACTCAGGGTATTCAAATATATAGTCGCAACCAAAAAGTCAATAATATCAGTACATTCAAAGTTTCCTTATTGTTGTCAACAACATAGTCGCTCAAAAAGATCGGGACGTTTAAAATGTCATATAGATCGTTTCATTCTAAGCGCCATAAATACGGTGACACTCATCCCGTTATTGGTATCTTGGATACCATTGTAAGTGTTCAAAAATATGGAACACACTAGATAAATAAACTTTATTGCTTATGTTTAAAATATAAGTTGCCATATCAATTTATATTCTAACATTTATATATAAAACGGAAGTGATAAAAACTACTGATATCCTTTTCATTTTAAGCATATCGTCATAGATATGTCTTTTTTGGAAAATTTGTGAATTGTCGTTTATGATACTTAATCCTTAATTTGGCAAACGTTCAATGTGTTATATATATATGTAAAATTTATCTATATTTATAAGTTTAGGGTAGTAAGGAATACAGAAAAAATAAAAAAAATGTTACGACCTTTAGGTTTTCAGGAAACCAATGTTCATCAGAGTGAACATTGCCAAATCTGTCGAGAAATACCGCTTTATTGTAATGTTTACTGTGATGAACATAATCAAATAAGGGTACACATTTAAACAGGTAGTGCGGTTTACAAAATATTTTTATTTATATAAAAAACAAAACAAAGACATAACAAAATATCTTTTAAAACATAATAAAGCCTCTTCTAGCCTTTCACAAAAAACTTTGTATTATTTTGTATGAAAATTGAGAAAACAATTACGAGATTTTTTCCGGTAACAAAACAGAGTCTTATATTACATTTCATGCGGTACACAGTAGTATTTTTAGGCAATATTTGCACCTCCCCATGTCTTCTTTTGTATTGGGAAAGTGGCAAATATTGTCGAAACGTATGGGGCTAATGGGCCTGGGTAACTTAGGGTTCTTTATTGTTGAATTTTCAACGATAGAGTGAGAACGTACAGACCGGTTCTTTTTTGTTAAATTTAGATATAGATCTTGCCGAAATATTTTCAAAGACATTTTTTTTCTGTCGTTAGTATTTTTTTTTATATAAAATCCATGAATTATTTATACTTATATCTAATAACTGGCAAAATATACCTATATACCATCTTCTAGACTTGAATGGTATTTTATAAAGAGATACTAACATATCACCCAGGTCTATACCCCCCATATGTTTATTGTGCTCCCTTACTATTTGAGGACAGTCAACATGTAACTTTCGCTTTACTACCTTAAAATATCTCTTTATTTTATGCACAGGTGTGCATCCAACAAATGAACTTATCAGGGTGACAGGCTTATTGTCGTTCCAGCGAACGAGAGCCAGCTTGGTTTTGTCACATACGACCTGTGAATAAGCTCCTCTCTTTTTCTTTTTCATTGCCTTTTCACTAGGCAAAATAGATCTAGCCATAATTTTCTTTTAAAATATAAAATAACTCAGGCGATGAAAAAAAATTGTCACAAAATATGGTGGCTGGCTTTCTATGAATAGATTGACAAAGAGCTGTTACCATTTGTGCCCCAAACCCGATTGAAATTTCTTGTTCAGTGAATTTATGAAAACGGAATGTATCTTCTCCTCCATATAGGATAAAGTCATAAATCATGCCACTTACTCCAGCTCGCACGTAATTTTTGAATCCCCACTTGTTGGGTTTATCTTTCATGTACTGCTTTCTGTTGCCTGCCTTTCTTTCTTTATAAGCAATCATCATCTCATCTATACTAAATTTGTTTTCATTTTCTTGCAGCAAACAGTTTTTTCTTATTTTTTCTGCTATTGGTCTCACTTTGTAATATCTATCAGTATCTTCTAATCTATTATCAGCAAAGTATAGAAATCTACGAATCTGTTGATAGCGTTTCAAACTCATTAGATCTGCTATCGGAGCATACCGGAATCCACTGCTCCAATAGTCTAGGTAACTAGGCATTGAGACAATACCCATAAGGATATGGATAGCTATAAAATCACGCATTTCGTCTTCTGTCACTTGAACAGATTTGCCAGTTTTTTGAACAGAGTATAGATTTGACTGTACGGTAATATCGGTCACAATGTCTGAAGAAAAAAAAATATTAAAATATTCTAGGGAATCTGCAGTGGGCAGGAAAGAGGCATTCATTATATTATGGTCTTGGTTTTCTTCAATTGTAGCTTGGTGACGGAAGGTGGCACTTTTTTTCCATTTAAAGGCAGATAGCCCCTGAGGAAAACATAAAAAAGGAAATCAATAGAAGAGTAAAGAACGGCTGAAAGACATATTGAAGCATGAAAGAAGTGATGCAATATAACGACTAGCACATAAAAATAAAAGTAAAGTGTTCAACACATTTAGATATGGTAGTAAAACATGTCAAAAAGCCGTGGAAAGAAAAATGTTGGGAGTGTCAATATTGGATAGACAGAAGAACAGCGACATAAAATATAAAACAAAAGTTCAAGAAATAGTACAACAGACTAAAAAGCTGAAATGACGATGGGTAGGTCACTCAGCAAAAGGTAAAGAAAAATGGAGTAAAATAGTACGCAACTCAATGGTACGCAACAGAAAGCCAAAGAAGGAGAGGCAGACCAACTAGATGTTGACATGACTCAATGGTACGCAACAGAAAGCCAAAGAAGGAGAGGCAGACCAACTAGATGTTGACATGACGACAAAGCTCAGGTGGCAGAAAGAATGTGGCATAGAGTAGCAAAAGACAGAAAGGAATGGAAATAATAGAAGCCTTCGCCAATAGGCAAACAGACTTTAAAAAACAATATAAATTTATAAAATAGACATTTACGCAAAGAATTATGATAATTCTAGAATTGTTATTTTACGATGAACACCGAGAATCAGAGAGAGCATGAATAGCTATTATTGCTTTTACTGATATAGTTCACTAACTTTAATATCTTTACGCTTTATCCCGAATATGGCAGGTCCCTATTTTCTCCGTCCCCGCTTTTCCTTTATCAAGGCATTGCGTGTTGAGTGGCGGAACCCAACGCTGCGTTTTGGCTAGTTTCCAGAGCGAAGAAAATGGATGAATATGTAAATCCATCTTCTCCGAATGGGATTTGAACCCACAAACCGTCACGTTTGCAGGCAGCTGTTACGCCTCTGCGCCACGACGGTCCTCAACATTAATACAAGTTATTTTTTCAATAATTGTTATCTTTGATAGATAGTAGAATGACATGTGAACACTAGAATTTGAACACTTACAATGTCTAGATACGTATTACGGGATGGCCATATTTATGGCGATTTGAATGAAAGAGCAATAGAGTAACGATAAAAAAAGCTTCAAAGCTCGTTGGGTAACAGTTCAAAAATCATGTTTAGTGGAATTGTTAAAAAATAAAGAGATTAATTATTATTAAACATATCAAAAATTACATCTTTCAACGATTCAGTCTTCGTAGTAGCCCGCTGTAGGAAAGTCTTGCTGGAAAATAAAATACTGAGTATGGCACAAACTACCAGCAGTACAACCGATCTCAGCGCAGCGCATAGAAGGCTCCCTAAATAAAATGGATAAATGAAATTCTTGGCTGGAGTAAATCAACTACAAAGGCAGCCAAGGATCTCAGGAACACGATCTCCCTCAGGCAGTTCAGAGTTCGTAAAGAACTTTAAAACCAAAGTGAAAACAATGTTAAAATCCTCGTGGATTATATGGTGTCAAGTTAGGCCGTAGAGGATGTTAGTGCATAAGGCTGTGATGAATTACTTCAAAGTAATAATGTTAGTAGCGAAAGTGACTGACGCTGATCGGGGCCTACAATCAATTCCCCTTCAGTGACAGACTAAACCTTTTTAAAATAAATTATATTGGTCCAAATCACAAAATATTTCACGTGTCCACTGGACGTGACATATGGTCTCAACTGCCAAATAATGATTCCTTAACAAATTGAAATATCTCCTGACTCCTCAACTCCCAATATTTTAAATATAGTTGAAATATATAAAAGTATTGAAAATCGTTACGTACTTGTATATACTTATAAAAAAGTAATCATAAAATAACAACAAAATCCGAAACATCTTTTCTGATAGCAAAGATATGGGTAAGGCATGTTCGGTATTCAGATTGTGTTTAAATTAATAAAAATAGAACACACACACAATCTGAATACCCTATTACTGAATATCTAAAGACAAAGCCTTGATTGTAGCTCTTCTCAGAACATATGTATATAAAAAAACCCTGTGATATTATTTTATCTGTAACAAATGAAATGTTCTAGCATTGCGTGGGTGCAACCATGCATCATTGTAGATATAATATTATTGTGTAGTTTTCTAACATAAATAGTGAGAGCTCAAAAATTACTCAATTGGTTTTAAAAATCCATTCACCGTTTAAACATACATTTCTAACATAATCTGTTTTTTTATTTAAGAAATTAATTTATCATCTTAAGTATGTTGTGTACCAGTAGTTTTATAACTATAGATAACAAATTATGTAGAAATTCCGATAAACAAGCTATTTAGTAATAGTATATGGAAATAATCTAAAATGAAAACATGAGTTTATGTTAATTACACTTATAAAACATCACCAACATGATTGAGATAGTATTAAAAATTTTAAGCAAATATAAAAAAATACCTATGCACTAACATATATATGTGCATATATATATATATGTATATATATATATATATATATATATATATATATATATATATATATATATATATATATATATATATATATATATATATATATATATATATATATATATATATATATATATATATATATATATATATATATATATTCACAAAACAGAAAAATTAAAACTCAATTATTATATTTATGCTAAACTATTAATTTAAACAAAAGGTTTACAAATGCACATTTTGATATTTATTACATCTTATAATATATAATACAACATTTAAATTTTTTATTTATGAAAATAATATACAATAACAAAATAAATTATTGTTGAAGTTCATATACAATTTTTATTTACAATTAAGCTTCAACTGCTATCTTGGATCTGTCTTTAGTTCTTTGAGGTCTCTGTGGTTCTTTCTCCTCAACCAAATCGGGTAATTTATCAGAAGGCACATCTGGTAACTGATCCTTTACATCTAATATAGCCTCAAGCTCTGCTTCAATTGCTTCATCATCTTCTTCTGTCAATTGGCCAGATATCAATTCATCTATTTCTTTCTGTTTTTCAATACCTTCCTTAGTTTCATCAAGTATTTTTTCAATCTCATCAATATTTAAAATATCATGAATATTTTTCAGGGCAGTATTGCCAGTTTTTAGGCCATCCAGAACCTATAAAATTAGAAACAAAATTATATAAAGTGTATAATTTGATTTTTTAGTAAATGATCAATGATATAATTTTATAATTTACCTGTACTTCAATTTGGGCAAATTCCAAATCGTGTGTAAGTTGTTCTAACTTTTCCAACTGTATGTCAGCATTTTGCAGAAGATTTTCTTGATATCTTTTTTTCTTTAAAAGTAATTTTGCTCTATCTCGTTTGTCTTCAGCCAAAAGTTTTTTCGCTAACTGTCGATCTTTTTCCAAATTTAATTCAATTTTCTTTTGATACTGCTTTAATTTATCTCTTTGTTGCTTCAATTGTAGAATCGCTTTGTCTTGTTCGGTAACACGACTTACAGGTTTCTTGTTTTTAGTAAATAAGCCACCCATTTTTATTTGATTTCTAAAGCTTCGTTTATAAGCTAGTAACACGTAGTAAGCGTTTAGTTTTCTATATAAAAGTTACCATAACACTAATTATAACATTACTATCTACTAGAATTATGTTATCCGTAAAAAACCTAAGTAAATAGTAAGTTTATCTGCCTTTCACAATTTCCTTCATTGCTTTGACATATCGTTAATTGTCAATAATAGAGCGTGACATTGGCAAAGTTAACTGTTATCAACTGGCACGACCGGAACGCTGAAAGTATAAATTTTTTATGCCAAAATTCTGTCGTAGGAATTATTTTCTTTTTTATTTTATTACATAGTTTTCATTTCTATTTTTGTCAATATATAATTTTATCGTTTCCGTTTTGCTATAACTAGATTAAATTCTTAATAATATTAAAAAGGACAATGTTTTTATCAATTATCTCAAAAATACTACATTATTCTTCAAAAAAAAAAATAGAAAATACTTACCATTGATGTTCATACAGTAGGTATACGTTCCAGTCCGTATGGCTGGAATCTGTCTTATCATGATCGCAGGAAACAATTTTGTAGAGTAAAATTGGCTACAATTCGAGAGAAAAAAGCTTAGAGTTACGAAAATTTTCTAATATCACATAAAATTGACCTTTTCTCATATGCAATATTAATAAAATTCTCGTACCACAGATAATATGAATGAATTTCAAATTACTCTTCCATCAAAAAAAATAGTAAAATGGGGTAAAGCTACTGGTAAAATGTTAATAAAGCTTGTTGAGGCAACAGGAACAGCTTAGAATTTGCTGGTGGGATGCAAGATACTCTTAAGTAATAACTTTTACAATAATCTTTGTGATTATAATAGTATTTGCTGTCTCGGTCTGTCTAGACATATAACTAATTCAATTCTAGAATGTACTTCTAAGTTGACACTAGCAAAACCCTTTTGAATTGGTTTAGCTAATGGGAGGAGGTCGGACAGTGGAGATGAGCGTCAATATATTTTAAAGCTATGAGCACCTCTTCTTACACTCAAATGCTGAAATTTTAAATAGTGGAGCTGTGTATTAACCTTTCCACTGCTTAAATGAAAAGTTTAACAAATAAAAAATACATAAATGTTACTTTTATTATCATCAATAGCTTTTTTCTATTAATATATATCCAAAAAATACTCTATATATATATTATATTATTATAAATTTTATTTAAAAAAAATATAATTTTTAAATAAACTTAATTGTTATTACGAAACTTTCAATATGTAGAATACATATTCGTTCAGACAGTGACAATAATTTTTATTAAATATTTCTCAATTTGTTACCTTTACGCACAATGCTTAAATTTTAAATTATCTATATTCTATGTCGAAAATATGGCGGTGGATGGTTGTTCAGTTCGAGGTCGAGTAAATTGTTTATTTTAAAAATAATTAGTAGTACAATTGTACAGTTGTCTGTAAACGATATAAATAACTTTTTTTCTATAGTATACTTAAGATTTTAGAATTAAGATTGGTTTACGTCAGTCAATTGTTTTATCTATTTAAAATTGTAAAAAAGAAACAATGGCAGTGCTAGCAGCAGCACAACTTTTAGATGAGTTAATGGGAAGGCATCGAAATACAAATCCAAATGAGAAAATTAAGAAACCTAATTGGGAAGATCCAGAAGTAAGTTTAATCTTTATCCTTTAAAATTTTACCTTTAAATTTATCTAACCTCTATCTGTAATCGGCGTTTTTACTCACTTTAAATGTTTTATGGAATTTTTTATAACGAACTTACGTCAGTTTTGTATACTATTACTGTAGTAATATTCAATATTATATATGTTTTGCATATTAATTATATGATGTTTTCTTTTCAGTATTGTAAATATTATATGGTAAAATTTTGTCCTCATGATTTGTTCGTGAATACAAGAGCTGATCTTGGGGTATGTCCCAAAGTACACGACGATGAAGTTAAAGAACTTTTTGATAAAGCTGAATCTTCATATAAAAAAGCTCAATATGTTGAAGAGTTTTTACGTTTTTGTCGTCACATGATAAGTGATGTAGAAAGTTAGTATTATTTTAGTTCTTTAAGTTGGTATACTAAATTATATCTAAATTTGATACTACTAAATTAAATAAAGCTTACTTAATATTCTTATTAATAATTAAAAATGTTCTATATTAGGAAAAATTCAGAAAGGTAAACAGAGGTTAGAATTGATGAATTCAAAACCAGAAGGTCCACCAATGACTCAAGCTCAGACTGAAAAGAATCAAGAGCAGGTATTTATTATTTCTTTACTTGTACTGAAATGTTTTCTTTTGGAAGAGAGAATTACAGAGTTTTTATTATAAATCAAAATTGAAAAAAAAAATGTGATTGCTTTTAACTGCATGAATTGATGTGTTATACAATATATAAAATTATAATATGATACATATTAATATATAATAATTTTATCAGGTAAAATTGCTATCTGAAAAAATAACAGCTTTGGTAAGAGAAGCTGAAGAAGCTGGGACTTGTGGCAATGTGGAACAAGCTCAAGGGCTCATGAAATTATGTGATAGATTGAAGGAAGAAAAAGAGCAACTATTGAAACAACAAGAAAATAGGTAAAAATTATGATTTTATTTAAAAAGTAGCCTTCATCAAGTAATACTTACTAGGGACTTATTAGCCAGTGTTTATTTGTTTGTTAAGAGTAACTTTTGTTTTGGAATTATATTAGTTTCATGTTTAATCCAAAAACTAGTAAAAATTAGAAGCTTTGTATAATTTCATGTCATGTATTATTATTTTCTTATAGCCACTGGTCCATGACAGCGGAATTAGCAGCTGCACAAGAAAAGCAAATGGAAGTGTGCCCTGTGTGTGGAGCATTTCTTATTGTAGGCGATGCTCAGCAGAGAATTGATGATCATCTCTCTGGAAAACAACATGTTGGGTATGTGTATTTTTATTTTTTTTTATAGAATATAGTTATTTATCTTCTTTTATATAACACTTTTAGCCTACTTAATGGATGGACTATTAAAAATACAGTTGAACTTTGTGGGTATGGAAAACTGAAATTTATCGTATATTGATTCCCCTTTGATCAATATAGAATAGTTAGTGTAATCAAAGAATAGTTAGTGTAATTCTGTAAAATGAAATATGATTTTAATTTTTAATTTTAGATTTTGAATTAATCTATGAAGTTCAATTAACTTGTGTGATAATTAAAAAAAAAAAACAATTATTGTCTTACTTAACTAATGCTAACAACTATTATTACTACTGTTAGATACTTCAAATTACGACAAGCCTATGAAGAAATGAATGAGGCTCGAGAAAAGGAACAGCAAGAGAAAGAACGTAAGCGTCGGGAGGAACGTGAGAGAGAACGCAGCATCCGCGGCGGCGGCCTCGGCTCCGACCGGCGTGATAGGGAGAGGATGGAGAGGGACAGAGAAAGGGATAGAGAGAGGGAGAATAAGGATAAGGACAAGGATAAAGACAAGGATCGTCATAGGTATATTGAAATATATTAATACAGTTGTTTAATTGTACCTTGCAGGTATATAGTTATATAAAAATGGCTTTTCTTATAATAGTAGTATCCCTAACTGCACATGCCTAGTGTATGCATGATTAATTGTAAAAACTTTTTTAAGGGGTGACACATAGTGAAGTGCTTTAACTTAATTCTTCTTTAACATTATCTTTAATTTAAAACTTAAATACTGGTGACATTTTTTAAAATATATTATAACAACATATATAAATCAGGTCAAGCCGTGAAGAGCGCAGCGGCCGTCACGAGGAGCGCGACCGCGACAAGGACCGCGAGCGAGAGCGGGACCGCGATAGGGAGCGCGAGCGGGACCGCGACAGGAAACATCGGAGGGAGAGAAGTGAGTCTGATTATTTTGAATTACAAAAATATTGCCCTAGGTCTCTGCTACTTACAATATATTATCTCCAACATTGGGCAGACAATGTAAATGAAAGAAAACAAAACGATTCTGTACGATTTACAAAAGATGACCACTGAAAGTCGTTTTCCGACGTCTTTGTCTTTGTATGCTTAGATCCTTAAAATTATACAACAGATTTTTTTGTGATTTAAAATAGATTGAGTTACCTTAAGAGGAAGTTTTATACGTAAAACAAATAGTTATATACCTGTGCAAAACAGCGGCGGGCGGCTAATTTATAATGGCCCATAAATTGTTTAACTAACATGAATATCAATATTGAAATATTATTTTGTCTAATTTTTTATATTAATCAGTGTACATGTGCATTTGTGGTCATCTTACGTGAAACGTACTGTACAATGATATATCTTATCATTTACATTTTGCTATTATATTTTATTATAAAACATTAAAATTTTAGGATCTTCACACGAGCGTTCTCGTCGGCGTTCACGTGAACGCCACTAGCTAAGACTGAGGTATCACAAAAGCGCCTCGAACCGGTAAGCATACACAGATAACATTATTTTTACTACATAAACACAAACACATGCATAAGGCACCACTGACATAATGCTGTCATACTCCTAATCACACATCACCAAATGATTCATTTAATAAGTAATAAATTGAACACTGTTATTTTACAGCTTTAGTAACATACCAAAATAAAACTTCAGTTTATGGCAAACATACAGGGAGTAATGCCTTTGCGCTCAATTCGGTAGTTGTCGTCACACCAACGGACTTGGCAGGTATTTGATACGTATTATGACTAGCTGGAGCAAGAAAGGCTTTTGTCGATTTCACTAAAATATGTGACACGATAAACAACCCGCTGATTGACCAGCGGTCGTAGATGACCGTCCGCATATACTTCGTCTCGTCTGAGGTACTTTTAATGTTATTTCGTATCGTCGTTCTCGAGTCCAACAGCTCGGATGAGCCAGATCGGATGGCAAATGTCTCTTTAGACATTTATTAGGTTTTGGCATTTAGGCTCTCAGGTGGACCTTAGGGCGTTGTAAAAAGTCGCTTTAAATTTTCAACTCTCGTCACGTCGTCGTTTCTAGGCAATTCCGTCGATTATAAAAACAAATTGGACAAGTGAAGAGAGCGTGTTCCATATGCTTCTTGTTTCACAAAAAGGATGCTGTTTTTACATCATCTTCTGTGCGTTTCCAGGTACCCACATATGGCAACAAGTTTTGAGACCAGATTAGATAATAATTTACTTTTTGTTCGCTATGATTTGTTTATAATTTATTTTTAATTTTTTCTCATTAAATTCTGCTACTTGATGCCATATTACAAGTTATCTAATAATACCCTTTGACCCTACATGGAATAAACTGACACTGATTGAACACGTTTTCTAAATTAATCTTGTATTATATAATTTATTCATTAAAAATCTCAATCAATGACAGTTGTTTCCATCAATATATTTCCATATTCTCTTTACTAGCAATATCGATGGACTTTTCAGTTGGCAAACAATAGACGAAGATGGACGCCATCGACGCTACCATAGACAAATGAGGTACTTATGAAATTAACCAACGGACACACGAAGAGGCGAAGGCGCCGATACAGTCACTTTGGCCGCCATTTCGAGGTGACATAGAATAGTTTCGTGTAATTTAACAATTTACCACGATTTACGCAATGCATGTATTTCTCCGATATAAATAGACATCTGATTATATGCACATTTGATTTTAATGTAAATTGTCAAAAACATATAAGTAATTTGATGTATTATTTGTTGAGTAAAATATTTTTTGAGTCATCATTTATAACTTACATTGTACAATTTCATATTTTTGATAAGAAATTCGAGCATACACATCAGAAATAAATCCAAATTAATTATATATATCTTTAGTTTAGCATATGTCGATGTCTAATTATAATAATTAAACTCGTTATAATTTCTATATAGATTGTAAGAAGTGTAAAATGTAGCTACCTCGCCAAATGTTTTATCCCTAGGGAGGTTATTTGTATAAACCAGATTCCACTGAGGAGTGATTTCAGGTATTTATAGAACATTTTATTTCGCTATAACATTGTCATTAATTTGTTATGAATGACTGTAAAATGTGAACCAATAGGGATTGTCCATATTAAATATAATAAAAGAACATAATAGAAGACTGGTTTTATTTGCCTTTACTTATTTATATTTAAATTAAATGTCTGGCCTGGATTTTTGATATAATGGATGAAATATTTGTAAAAGGACGTTAATATAAGTTTGTGGAGTGCTTATGAGTGTAACATACTATACTAGAAAAAAGTGAAAAGAAAAATATGTATGTACATTGTATTGTACGTAAAAAATATATATTTCGATTTTTAATATATGTTGCTTTACTAGATGAATTTGTAGGAAACTATTTTTGTTGTATAGCTATTAAGCTTAGACGAGATCTGAAGTATGATAAATTTTGAAAACAAACACCTGCCATAGACCAGCCAACTGAGTTACACGAAATCAATGCTGCCATAGGAAAAATATGAAATCAGACGAACTAAAAGTAGGTACTAAAAATAGCTTCTTAGGGAACTTATTGCGTACAATGTTTATTTTTCGTTGACATGAAAATTCTTGGTCTGGAACATTACATGTAGTCATAAAGTCAAGAAATAGTATTAAAATGAAAAGTATTCTAAGTAAAAGTTATGCGCAATAAACATACGAGTATTAAGTCTTTTACTGAAAATTATGCAATCGAATAAAATCAAACAAAAGTCATTAAAGCAAGATGTCTTTTGTATTTGCCTTTTATATATATTAGCCAAAAAGTAATTTATATTTTTTTTCTCTTAATCACACATTATTATTATCGTTAATCTATTGCAAGATCCGCGACGGAACAAAATCTATCCTGAGTGAAAACAAAAGATGAAAAAATGCTAGAAAACTTCTTAAATATATAAAGTTCAGCTATATAATAAGATTTATGGCAATAGTAATTTACCTAATGAAATATTAATTATTAGGTAAAATAAAATTATCTATGATATTGCAACATTACGAATTGTCAGTTGTCATATTATGAGGTTATAATTTATATAAACAACAACAAAGGACTTTTTCATGTCTGTTATTAATCTATTAAGTCATCTGTAGTAAATTATACATCAACTTTTCATATCAGAAATGATTTCTGAGCAAGAGACGATATCAGCCCAAGAAGCGAGGGCAAAATTAAGAGAATCTTTTCTTAATGCTATCAATGAATTAAAAGGTAAAGTAAATAGAGGCTAGTATTTTAATACATTTAAATATACTGAATTGTTTAACACTATTTGAATGAAACTTTGCATTTAGCAAAGTTTGTACTGTCAAGTGTAAGTAATCTATATTAAATTTCAACTTCTTTTTATATTATAGGAGAATCATGTAACATTGTGACATATGAACAATCAACCCTTGAAGCTAAATTTTCAGGCTGGAAGCCAGATGGTTCAGAGATTCTGGTAAATGATTTGAACACTCCAGCTAATATTGTCATGCCCTGTGCTCTGCTAAGAACTCCTGATGTTCTAGCCATCCGTTTTAACAAACAATTAGAGCTCTCGTGATACTAAAATATACATATGATGTTGGAATTTTAAAAATGGTTTTAATAATTTTATTGATACTAAAGAAATATTGTAAACATCATTATAGGTAAATTTAATATTAAATAATAAAGTTACTTTTTAAATATCATAATTTATTTTGTTTGATTCATTCTCTATTCTAATTTTTTTGTATTCAAAATATTATTACTGATTTGGAATAGTAACATAATGAGGATTTTTTTAGCTTCTTTTGAAATTTTATATACATATTTAATAGGCTTTTAGAATAATATCAGGGTCAGAATTGATATTTCACACAGTAGGTATTGAATCCATAAAAACTTCGTTTTACAATATGAGAATGCTCCACTACGAAATCATGGACATTTTTAAAATTAAATGTAAAGATGAATTTAAATAATAAAATAAGAAATTATAAATATAATTTATTCAAATAAGTTCAATTTTGTAGGAGGTATTATTTACTAATTTAATTTTTTATTACATCAAAAACAAATATAAAAGGAAACAAGACAAGAATAGAAAACACAACTTTTTTAAAATGCATATATAGGCGGCCTTATCACCACAGGTGATATTTAAGAAATGTTTCATCATAAGATTTAACTAGTTACATATTACATTTAAACAATAAAACTTCGAAAAGATTAAGGAACTCAAGTAAAAATACTACTACATTCTAAATACAAAGGTCTACTACGTCCACGCAAAAGAGTTGCGAGCGCCGACTGGTATACAATTAAATTGATCACTATTTAAAATTTTCGTATATTTACAACTTCAACTATATATATAATCTAGAATCTTTTCTAAGTAATAGTACTGTTAGATGTTCATATTTACCAGATGCTACCATTATTTAGACCTCTTCGTTAAATACGAATTGGCGTGCCATGGCAAGAGCGCTTCAACGGACCTGTTGCTGAATCGATTGCACTGTGCGGGCGACTGGCGCATACTCTACTGAAATGAGTGTCGACAGCTTTATTTTATAGTCCATCATCAGAATTGAGTGACTAGCTTTGTTTAAGAAATTAAATTAGCCTTATCTTTTAGGTACCAGCAAACATAGATGGTTAGCAAATTTATTTGTCAAGTCTGATAATTTATTCAACTCTAAAACTTAAATAACTAAAGTAAAATTTATTCATGATTTTTTATTTATTTACTACATAGAACAAATTTAATAAAAATAAATAAATTAAAAAGATATATATTAATTTTATAGAATATTTCATTTTTTACAATTTGTCCCTTTATGTTTGTACGCGCAAAATTGCTATAAATTAAAAGTAATAAGAAATATATTTTCCAGGAGAACTATACTTATATTTTTAAAATTAATAACGGTAAATATTAAGGCAGGAGAAATAATAAAATAATTATATTTTTGTTATATATTATATATAATGTAATACCTACATAGGGTTACTTAGAATAATCAATAAAACATTACAGTATAATAACCTAATATTTTATAAAACAAATGATTAAACCGAGTTTTCTTTTAAAAATAAAATTTAGTTTTCCAGCCTCGTCTGTTGACGCTCAAACTTTTTTATCTAGACTAGAGTTTGACACAAAAAAAATGCCGAAAAATAAATTCAATTCCGTTTCAAATGTTAGAAATAAAATAAAAACAGTTTTTAACCTTGTTGGAACGACCTCTATTGATCAGATCAATACAACACGAACGCTGTAAGTAATACCAGACATTCATATATATAGGTCAATTTTTACCCTTTCAGGATAGTCATTAAATTCTATATTCATTGTATTTTTCTCTCGAACTTAACTTAATAAATTTGCATGATTTGGACATTATGCCAGAAATAAACTTCCCACATTTCTAAAGGAAATTAGTAAGATCGAAGATTAAGGAGTAATATTTTGATTATTGCCTGCCAGTGACTAAGTTGACAAAATTATCTGTAGAATTGAATATTGAGATTGAATATTTTCAATAAAAAGGCTGTTACATTTGTGGTACTGTTTCCTCTACAATGGCTTCCATTTTTAAATAGTATCACCATTTGATAAAAGAGTAGTTTTAACTATTATAAAAAAAGTAAAATTTTAAGTCAGTCTATAATTTTACTCAATCGGCAAGTATATTAAAAGTGCATTTAATATCACCATTTAAAATTATTTTTCTCAGATGTAGTGAATAATCTTGCAAGCTGCATTGAGAATTACCTAATTAAAAATTATGATATTAATTGAATAACATACGACATATAAAAATTGACACAGAATAATGGGATATACACAGAAACAATCCGATATAGATATTATATACGCCCTACCCTATTCTAATATTTTTTTGTAAACATTATTCGAATTACTACCTAATCTTTTACTATTGACGATTTTGTACATATACCACTTACTGTCTTAGTTCCCATAATTCAAATTACACGAGCCATCATTTTTGGTAATATTTATGAGCAGATCAAAGTCCAAAACATCGAATCATGAAACTTTTATTTTATAAAGAAATAAAATATTTGTATCGACATAGTTTTCCGCCTAAACAAGCAAATATAGCCTTTTCAGATCATCTACCTTCAGATAGTCAATGAACAAGATTTTTAAGATTATTTTCTAAATAGGTATAAAAAGCCATTTTCCGTTAAAATATTACGCTTGTGCTTCAGGGATTTGAGTTTGCCTCTATTTGAAATGCGCGATACATTAGTGTCAACCAATCCACATGCTATTTGGTATAGCATAGTTTAGGTACCCTGTAAACCATCGCTTTAAATACGTTTTAGGACTATTTAAAAAAGCTTTTACGTATTAAAAACGTTACTCAACTTTAACGTTTCAAGTTTCTAAATCAGCTTCGCCAGCTCGTTTCAGCACGACCTAGAGGATACCGCCGTATAAAGTGAAAACTCCGAGTAACGAATCCACTGCGGTTGATTTATTTATACAATGTACCGATGCGGGCGGTGACCCGGAAACTTTAAATGAGAATTGTGCACACTGGTTTAATTAATTTCCAGCTTTACCCAAGTAACCCAAATAAGGTTAATCGTTGCTGTTTGTAAATCTTCTTGATTTAATCACTTTATTGATATTATAATTAGATAGCTAGCTTTTTACTTGTACAGCAGGGTTTTCAGACGAAATCTAGTGTTGCAGACCTTTCCTTAGTTTTTCAAACTTCAAAATCCTTTACTCTCATTTTATTGCATTATTTTCGAGAAGTCATGGATTAAGTGGCGAAATTTGCGAGAATCTAATTCACAATGATGAAGAAAATTTAGATAGAAGAATGGGTTGGGACTGGTAATACTTCTATATATTAAATAAAAAAAAATCTTGTATGGCATGTAATCAAATGTTATACCTGACCTATTTTGTTGACTTAGAATTATGAAATTTGACAAGGTTATAGAACATAAAGCACGAATAAAGAAAAAATAACCGAAAATTTTACAATTACATATATGAAAAAAAAACACCATTTCAACCAAATTGTCGTTTATTTAATACAAAATTTGTACATACGCCATATTTGACAATTTGCATAACTTATACATTTCGCTGACCTACAATCGTAAAATTGGTACAGAATCCGCGAGTACTACTCGCACTTGACCTATATTTTGACAGTACTTAGTAAGGATTGATTTATTCATTTTGCTTTTAGGTATTATACATCATAAATTTCGGAAAATAGTTATTTTATCGAATGATTATATCGTGGGAATTTGAACATTACCTTTGACTTCATAGAAAGACCACTAATAGTTTTCAAAAACCAATAGTTGTTAAAAATTTAAATTGTTATATTCTAGACTCTTGCTTAAAATGGAAAACTTTTATGATATCATTTAATGATATCCCAGTTACTCACTCACTACACTCGCCCCTACTTCTACTGCGTACAAATTGTTAATTAAATATTACCATATTCCTGCTACATTGTGCTTGTATATTTTAATATGTTTATGTTGAACATTTCTTATTACTTGTATTTTTAAATACACAGAGCTACCAAGGACAGCTATTTTTTCTATACCCTACGTATTGAGTTTCACAATTCAACGTTTTTTCCCTCTTCATTTATGGAATAAAACGAAAGATATAAATAAAAATCGTTGTTGATCACAAACATGATTACGAAAATATTGAGTAGAAAAAAAAGGTATCGGAATCGTATTCAATAGGCTTTAACGGGCTCTTGAACAGAATTAATTAAAGGGTTTTTTGTTAATGTTACCACTGCGTGTCGTTAACGGACGCAACGGCAATATTAAATGTCGAAAGGTTTTCGTGATTTATGATGAATTTAATGCGACTAGACGGTAAAATTAGATTAATTTATGTTTTACTTATAATCATTGTAAACGTTATGTCTGAGGAGACATCAACGTGGTGTAAAGTAGTTTTATGTAATTTATAATTAAGTTAGCGCTGAACAAATAATTGCATCTACTACAAAGAAGAAGAGGACGCAGTCAAATTGATCCAGAATGGCATTATGACCTAATATAGTCAGGTTGGGTGAAATCGACGATGACGATTTTTACTACGGTTAATAAAAAAATTAAATTACTATTATTATATTAAATCTTATTACTATTACACATTAAATTAAATTTTATATAGCAGTTGGTGTAATGGTGGTATTAACTGTTACAATATATCTTCACCTGCTAATGTTTTGGTATGAAATATACAACATATTTATAAATTGTATTACTATGTACTATAATTAATAGCAACCATTTTAATGGATATGGAATTTGTGCAGTCAGTGGATTCTTGCCTAAATTTGACTCAACATATATAATAGGTTTTAGGTACTTATGCAGATGATGGAAAAGTGACAGTATCATATTCTAAGATCGTGGTCTGGCTGGCAATTAAATTTAGGAGGTTAAACTTTGTTCTGCGTGATTATTATTTGGTTCAAATTATTTTACGCTGATGTAATTTGTCGTGACCGGTGTCTTGTTATAAACGTAACAAGCAAATTAGTTCATTGTTAGGATTTTCCAATTTGTCACTCTTTGTTCAAATGAAAGTTTAAATGAACAAAATTATTCTACTAAAGAATATAATAAATTTGAGTAATTTTCCCTTGGTGTGAATATTTATTCAAGCTGACGATAAAAAATATTGTGGATATCATAATATTTTGCCTCTACTTTGTGTCGTACAGTTTTCAGGTAGTTTTACTATAGAAATTACTGTGAAAATTTGTCACAAAATGGGTGAAGCATCAGAATTGTATGTGAGGTATTAATTTTATATGCAGGTTGACACTTGACAAGCATGTTAAGTCACAAGAACTAGACATATCAACTTGCCCGGAGTTTTGCCTTGTTTTCGAAAACTAGAATTCTTAAGAGTTAATTACAAATATTCAATTTGACGTATACGAATATAAGTATCAAATTTTTAAATTATTTTTTTTACAAAAGCTATGGTTGTTACATAAATTATATACATATATTTTTTCCCACATTTCTAAAGTGAAATTAGTAAGATCGAAGCTGAAGGAGTAATAAATTTTTGATTATTATCCTGCCCGTGACTAAGTTGCAAATTCTCTGTAGAATTGAATTGGAGAGTTGAAATATTTTCATGAAAAGGCTAAAAAAAATTTTAAAAAAATTACCATTTGTTGGTGCTTGTTTCCTCTACATGGTATAAAGGTGCTTGTCCATGTGTTTTCACATAGTCTCATTATTTGATCAACGCTTCGTTTTTCCAACCTCTTCATACAAAAAGTAAAATTATTTAGGTCATCTCTATACTTTTAACCTCAAGTTCTGCAATACTTCAAAGTGCATTTATATTACCATTTAAAATTATTTTCTCAGATGTAGTGCTTAATCTTGCAAGCTGCATTGAGAATTACCTCATTAAAATTATGATAATTATTGAATAACATACTACATATACACATTGACACAGAATAATTGATTGTCCAGTAAACAATCCTATATAGATATTATATACGCCCTACCCTAGGCTAAAAACTATTTTTTTGTAAACATTATTTCGACATTACTACCTAAGCTTTTTACTAATGACAGATTTTGGTACATATAGCCACTTACGGTCTTAGTTTTTCCCCATAATTTCAAATTACACCGAGCCAATCATTTTTGGGGTTAAGAAGTTATTTGCATATCAAAGTCCAACATCGAATCATGAAACTTTATTTTAATAAAGAAATAAATATTTGTATCGACAAAGTTTTCCCGCTAAACAAGCCAAATATAGCCTTTCCAGATGTCATCCCTCCCCTTCATATAAGTCAATGACCAGATTTTTTAGATGATTTTCTAAATAGTGATAAAAAGCCATTTTTTCCCGTTAAAATAGTTACGCTTGTTGCTTGCAGGGATTTGAGTTTGCCCTCTATTGAAATGCGCGTACATTAGTTTCCACCAATCCACATGCTATTTGGTATAGCACAGTTTAGGTACCCTAAAGCCATCGCTTTTCAATACTTTTAGGACTATTTAAAAAAGCTTTTTACTATTAAAAAATGTTACTCAACTTTACCGTTTTCAAAGTTTCCGAAAAATCAGCCTAGCCAGCTCGTTTTCAAGCACGACCTAGAGGATACCGCCGATAAAGTGAAAACCCGAGTAACGAATCCACTGCGGTTTGTTATTTAAATAACAATGTACCGAGCGGGCGTGACCCGGAAACTTTTAATGAGAATTGGTGCACACTGGGTTTAATTAATTTCCCAGCTTTACAAAAACCCCCAAGTAACCCAAATAAGGTTTAATCGTTGCTAGTTTGTAAATCTCCCTTGATTTAATTCCTGGTTTTATTTGAATTATAACTAGATTATGCTCAGCTTTTGTTAACTTGTACAGCAGGGTTTTCAGAACGAATCTAGTGTTGCAGGACCTTTCCCTTACTGTTTTCAAACTTTAAAATCCTTTACTCCTCCTGTATTTTATTTATTATGAATTATTCTCCAGAAGTCATGGATTAGTGGCGAAATTATGCGAGAATCTAATTCACTAATGATGAAGAAATTTAGAAGAAGAATGGGTTTGGGACTGGTAATACTTCTATATATTAAATAAAAAAAAATCTTGTATGGCATGTAATCAACTGTTATACCTGACCTATTTGTGACTTGAGAATTATGAAATTTGACAAGTTTATCGAACATAAAGCACGATTAAGAAAAAAATAACAGAAACTTTTACAATTACATATTTAAAAAAACACCATTTCAACCAAATTGGTTCGTTTATTTTAATCCAAAATTTGTACATACGCCATATTTAACAATTTGCATAACTTATACATTTCGCTGACCTACCTCGTAAAATTGGTACAGAATCCGCGAGTACTACTCGCACTTGACCGATAATTTTGCAGTAACTTAGTACGGATTGATTATTTCATTTTGGCTTTTAAGGTATATCATCAATAAATTTCGGAAAATAGTTATGTGTATCGAATGAATTATAATTCGTGGATTTGAACATTACCTTTTGACTTCATAGAAAGACCACTAAATAGTTGTTGCAAAAACCAATAGTTTTAAAAATTTTAAAATTGGGTATAATTCCAGATCCTCTTGCTAAAATGGAAAACTTTTATGAGATCCATTTAATGATATCCCAGTTACTCACTCACTACCTCGCCCCTACTTCTAACTTGCGTACAAGTGTTTAATTAAAATATTCCCATATTCCGGTCGATAATTGTGGTTGTAATATTTTAAAATAGTTTATGTGAACGTTTCTATTACTTGGATTTTGAAATACACAGAGCTACCAAGGACAGCTATTTTTTTTTCTATACCTACGTATTGCAGTTCACATTCAACGTTTAGTTTTTTTTTTTTTTTCCCGCTTCATTATGGAAAAAACGGAACGTATAAATAAAAATCGGTGTTGATCACAAACATATTACGAAATCTTGATTAGAAAAAAAAGGTATCCGGAGCGTATTCAATATGCTTTAGAAAACGGGCGCTTGGGATCGAATTAATTAAAGGGTTTTTTTTGTAATGTTACCACTGCGTGTGTTACGGACGCAAACGGCAATATTAATGTCGAAAGTTTTTCCGTGATTTATGATGAATTTAATGCCCTAGACGTAAATTAGATTAATTTTAGGTTTTACCCTTAAATCCTTGTAAACTGTTAGGTCTGAGGAGACATCAACGTGGTGTAAAGGTAGTTTTTTTAATTTTATCTAATTAAGTTAGCGCGAACAAATATTGCATCTACTACAAAGAAGAAGAGGACGCAGTCAAAATTGAATCCAGCATGGCATATATGACCTAATAATAGAGTCAGGGTTGGGTGAATCAACGATGACGATTTTTGACTACGGTTAAGACAAAAATTTAATTACTATTATTATCTTAATCTTTATTACTATTACACTTAAATTAAATTTTATATAGCAGTGGTGTAAGGTGGTATTAACTGTTGACATATATCTTCACCCTGCTAATGTTTTGGTATGAATAACAACAATTTATTCAAATTGTATTACTATACTATATAATAGCAACCATTTTAATGGATATGGAAGTTGTGGCCGTCAGTGGATTCTTGCCTAAATTTGACTCACATATATAATAGTTTTTAGGACTTATGCAGATGATGGAAAAGTGACCGTAATCATAGTCTAAGATCGTGGGTCCTGGCTGGCAATTAAATTTAGAGTTAAACTTTGTTCTGCGTGAATTATTATTTGGTTAAATTAATTTTACGCTGAATGTCATTTGTCGTGACCGGTGTCTTGTTATAAACTTAACAGCCAATTAGTTCAATTGTTAGGATTTTCCAATTTGTCACTCCTTTGTTTCCAATGAAGTTATAAAATGAACAAAATTAATTCTAACTACAGATATAATAAATTTGAGTAATTTTCCTTGGTGTGAATATTGTATAATTCAAGCGACATAAAAATTATTGTGGATATCATTATTTTGCCTCTCTCTACTACTTTGTGTCGTACAAGTTTTCAGGTAGTTTTACTATAGTAAATTAACGTGAAAATTTGTCCCAAAATGGGTGAAAGCATGCAGAATTTTTATGTGGAGGTTTGAATTAAATTTTATAAGGCAGGTTGACCCTAGTTGACAGCATGTTTACGAAGTCCCAAGAAAACTAGACATAATCAACTTGCCCGGAGTTTTGCCTTGTTTGCGGAAAACTAGAATTCTTAAGAGTTAATTACAAATATTCAATGTTGACGTATACAATATACGTATCAAATTTTTGAATATAATTTTTTTACAAAAGGCTAATGGTTGTTACATAATTATAGACATAATTGGTGATTTCATTTATTTTTTTGTTAATAAAATTAAATAACGCTCATCTCTTATCCCCAATTATATTACAAAAATTATGCGCACACCGAAAAAGCTGACCTTCGTAAATGAGGTTAACGTAAGGGTATTTATCTGATGCCATGGAATCTGTTAACGGGGGGGGGCTGCTCGAGATCAGGAAATTGTAGCGACGATCTACTGTATTCGATAGTGTATCGTAAGTATTACGGCGTTAATTGCAATTGAGAAAATTTCAAATTTAAGCTTAAATATATCAAATATTTATTATAAAAACCATCTGTGATATGTATAATTATAAAAATCAGAACTACATCTGAATTGACTTTTTGTATAATCAATCAATTATTGAAGAAAAGCCCCTGCCGTCTCACTTGCCACTCGATCAAAACTACCTCGGATAATTAGTGTGCCCATGTGTCCATACACAAGTACCTATAAGTTTATTTTACACTTAACATTCAGACATAGGTATGTTATAGTATGTGTTACATAGTAGGTATGTGTTTAAAAAAAACATTGCACATTACGCATTTACATGACTTTAAATAAGGTTTGTAGATAAATATAAATTTGGGATTTTGTATATATAATTGTTGTAGTATATACTTAAAGTAATAAAACTGTTGGTTGGGTTTGTTAAAGAAATTTCTTTATTTTTATAAAAAAGTAATAAAGTTATGAAAAAGAACATAAGAAAAGCAATGTTTATATCAGAACCAAAATACAATTCATAGCAAGGGTTTCCTAATAAAACCGGACTAAAGTTTTCTTACTAATAAGCCTCCCATCGGGTCGTTATCTGTAATTATATTCGGGAAAAACGAGTCCTAAAAAGCCAGGTAAAGTTTTAACAAAATAGCCAGCTCGATTAACAGGCACCTATCAAAAGCCTTCATTGAATTTGTTGATATGTCTGTTATCTAGATTAATACATACTGCGAGCTAAAGGAAAGTTTGGTTTTTTTTTTGGTCTTCCCCCTCCCCGCAATAACTGCCAATATCAGGGTAGGCAGAGTGAACCAAGTGTTAGACACTCGTTGTCTCGCGTGTTTTCCAACCTTTCAAGTAATTGCGTGTGTGTGGACTCACTGACCAGCTGTGCTTTCTCCTTCCCATTTCTTCTTTTAGCGGAAAAAAAACTTGTCCCTATTCGGATTTGAATTCACAACCGTCGCGTTTATAGTTAGATTGCTATAATCCGCTGGACAGCTTTCTTGTGGTAATTTTTGTATTTTTTTTTAACAAAAGAAGTACTGATTTAAGAATTGTACAAAGGCTATAATCAAACTACAGTTTTTTAACAGTAGTTTGATAAATGCTAAGAGTATATATAATCTTCAATAATGTATCAATAATATCTCGTAAATTTAAAAAAAAATTCCTCACTCATATGACGCCGTTTAACATTTTAATAAAGGTATGAAATAATTTTAATAATATAAAGTAATCTAAAATCAAAAAACATTTTCCTTATTAACGCGGACAACGTCCGACGGTTCACGATTTATTTTCTATAAAATCATATTTTATCAGCGGGGGGGGGGGGGGGGGGGGATAGCCTGTGAGATTTACGCAAAATGGCAGATAAATGACTTCAGGGACGTTCTTTGTAGATCAGAACGAACTTCGTTAGGAGCCAATTTTCCTATCTGAACCAGGTACTGTAAGGGGCTGGAACCCTTGTTTTAGAAAATAGTTACTCCTCAATATTCTCGAGGCGAATTTTCTGTTGTGTTGGATTGCTTGTAAGCGCAAAACTAAAATAGTTCAACTCTCTAATGTTACGTCGCTCATTGTCGTTTCTATTTGGTACTTAATAGTAGATACTTTTGGTTCTATTTAACATCACAAGTAGGTATAAATAAGATAGTTTGAAAATTGTATGATTTTATATGACTATTATCTCTATAAAAAAAAACAAAAATCCACTTAAGTTTCTAGTAGAGCGAAGGCAATTTATTTTTAAAACAAGCTTTGAACTTTTTTTACCTACTTTATTTATTAATATAGGAAAAAAAAAAAATCGAATGGTGCCTAAAAAACCCCATAGCTAACTTTTTAAACTTAAAAAAATTTTAACGTCATACGTTTCTCTGTGTTTCTACTTTTATTTACATTATTAGTTATAAATATTCATTAATATTAGTGTTGGTAACTGTGTCAAAGTTTGCCTTCATCTCACTGATATCCTACTAACGTAACTCACTTCACACTCAATGCTTTCAACATATATGTATATGTATGGTTGTGGACTTTTTAACATATGTAGTAAACCACATATATTCGCTTCAGTAACGTTGAATTCAAGTCCACGATGTTGCAGTATAAAAGGTTTCATTGCAAACAACGATTACTTTGTCCCAATCACTTCTTCATCAAAAGTAATCCCTTAGCACGCAAATAACTCGAAAAATCGTTTCAACGATGACGTATCACTACTATGCCAGTGATACCCTTTAACACTGTTAATGGAGTTCCTAGCTGAACACTGGGGTGGGTTTCCACTGATTTGTGGATTTGATTCCCAAGTCGCTGGAAGATGGATTTTTTCAATTTTTCTATTTTATTTGCTTCTGGCAACATAGCAAAGCGCGCGTTTGAAAATCCGACCAACACACCCTATCCCATTTGAAAAAGGTGCAAAAAAGCGGAGCACGAAGTGTTTTAACACCAGAGTTAGAAATTTAACATGAGAACTCATGCACGCCTGCAGTTTCCCTCCTGCCCCAACCTGCTATTTTGCAGTATAACATCCCGAGTTTCCGCCTTTTTACTTCGAGCATTGGCGTCGAGTGGCGGGACCGGGGAGAGCAAAGTACATGGAATGAAAAAATCCATCTTGCCCAATGGGGATCGGATTCCACGACCCGTCGTGCTTAACAGCAGTTCCTACGCCTCTACGCAAATAACTCTGTCTATTACAGGGTTAATTAGATAGGCAAAAATATTTCGTTCATTAGATTAAGTTGTAGACAGATTCATAAAATGAGAAAATGGAAGTTCTGTTGAAAAGTCCATCTTTTTTTTTCTTAAACACGCCTCAATCAGTGTTTAGGCCACACAAAGGAGGTAGCACAAGCTTCTTTAAATATAGTAAAACTAGGTTAACTCTAAAGCTCTTAAAAAGTTAGCTCTAAATTTTCAAGTTAAATAAAAACGGACTTAATAAACTTTTTTTTTTTTCCTCATTTATAGTGGAAATCAAGAAAGAAAATATAAACAAAATTTAAAATATTTTCAAACATAATTTTAAATAACTCGTTTGAGTTAGAGATTTCGAATTTTAATAATATAAAACAAGCCCAATTTACTTTGCAGTAACCACAATTAGGATTCGGATATCCCCCAAATTTTGTATGTGAATTTTTAAGTGAAAAGTGTTACTCATGTTGAAAAATAAATCCATAGTCTTATTATTCTTTATTGTCTACGGCCTTAGATTTTGGTATATGTCATAAAGAAATTTACATTCAAAAAGTTCAAAGTTTCTCACAATATATAGATTTTTTTTTGTTTTAATTAATGTCAAATGCACACCATTATAATAAAATTGCCTTACAATGTATAAATGATTTAGCTAAAATATTATCTTTAATTACTCATTATTCTTAATTATTTATCAAATATTTAATATTTTGGTTCACAATAATTGCATGACATTTGTATTTTCAATTAATATCACATAAAATGCTGCTCATATTTAATATATTACTCGTGCTACAACGCTGTTATAAAGCATTCCATTAAAGTAATAACTGCATTATAATAATTATTTAAAAGAAGAACAACGAGGAGCAATTATTTCATTATGAAATAAAAATTACATTGAGACATAAATGTGAACGGGGACGGAGAAAGCAGGGACTAAGCAATGGAGTGTCTTAACACTAGTTTCCAACGGTCCCTGCGGTTCCCTCTGCCTACCCTGCCATGTGTGGGATAAAGCGTGAAGCTAAAAAAAATAAATATAAATGTGCAAAATGTACATAAAAACATATATCACACACCTACCTACCTACCTACTTATTTGGGAAGCCCGGGTTATGTGAGATTGTACTCACTAAAACCCCCTGCGATGGCCGCCACAGCACGTCCGCGGCCTCTCCCGACCCTGAACCTTAATACCCATTTTTTGATGTGCAGAAAGTAACAAATACAGAAATTCAGACAGATAAATACATAGAAACAGTCAGAAATGATTTCTAACTTTATTTTCTATAAATATTTATAAAGAATTTATTGCACTAAAAATATTATAGTACATCTATATAATGTATTCTATCTGTACGAACACCAAAACAAGTTCTTTAACATTCGCATGAAATTTCACTTTTTCATGCAAAATTTTCGCCTTTAAAAGTTTTCCACTATGCACGTAAAGGTTCGCCAACTCTAACTCCGCTCCGTAAGTACTCGTTCAACAGGTATGGAAGGTGTTCTTAAAAGCCACTACAACTTCTCGAGATGAACGTATTAAAGTTTCAGATAGTGTGATATATTTGTTAGTATACTGTAATAAAAAATCAACAAACGTTTAACTTATAAATATAAGTTATGATACATTGTACACACATACATACACATGTATGTTGTGATATATACATATATATATATATATATATATATATATATATATATATATATATATATATATATATATATATATATATATATATATATATATATATATATATATATATATATATATATATATATATATATATATATATATATATATATATATATATATATATGTTATATGAAAAAAGATCTTACTATCTATCATAATCATATCATAAAAATACCAGTGTTAAAACACTTCGTTATTTGCTTTCTGACCGAATTTAAGGTACTATGTGCTATGTGGCACTCAATGCTCCACTTCTTATAAGACAACGGGAAATAATAACTCCAATATATAGAATATAATAACTCCATCACGTTGGCCGCAAAATTCGTTGGTTACATAACAAAATACATAAATTTTGAGTATCTATAAATAATATTTAAATTAGTCAAAACTTTCAACATTTAAGTAGTTTAAATATGATTTTTCACGGAGAGAAAAGATTAAAGTGCCCGAATAATGCATAAATTATTATATTATTTGACCTCTAGATTTAATATGAGCGACGCTCCGCATCGTTATATTGAAAAGATTAAAAGGGCCTGGTAAATATTGGTCTTCAACTTTTGGGAACTTTACAAACAACGCTAAGGGTCAGATCAGTACAAAGAGCTTAGTAAGTGGGTGAAACTATCAAAACAAATGTGTGATATAGTCATTTAAATATTCGTTTATTTTTAGTGGAAAATATAATCTTAAATAGATAGAATTTGTTTACGATTATCAATATACAAAAAAGTTGGCTTAAGTATGGGACGGCAAATTTTTGGGGGTTTTAATCTCCGGACCGATTTTGTTTTAGTTCTTCATAGAAATTGCATATGACTTTTTCTTTTCGTGAAATGAAGACGTAAGTCTAGCTGCAAAACAGCTTATGTCTTAAAATTACGTACAACTACCATTGGAAAAAGTATATAAAACTATATTGTAAGACTACTTTACTAAAACAAGTAATAATACTATTTCTTCTTAAACAACGACATAAAGGATGTAAAAAATATTTCACTTTAAGGTTGGAATATTTTATAAATTATTATTTAAGAAGCTTTTATTATGATATATCTTTCATGAGACAGCAAGCTTCTGATCTGTAAAGCCATTATTCTCGATAAATTGACAGTCAAGGCCTTTTATAGGGAAAACGAACAGGTTTGATAACAAAAATATCACTATTGATATATTATTACGATGACACTCTACTTTAAAAATAGCAATATTTTTCTTTAAAATCTTTCTGGTTAGTCAAAAATTTACTGTTACGAAAAAAATACTATATGTAATACCTTGTAGTTTTTTAAAATTAATATTATATTAAATATAATATAAATTGTGAACTAGAAAGGCATTAATAATTAGTATAAAAAATTTGAGATGTTTGAGATATTCATCAGAAAAGAGCTCTATAAAGTAACATTACGTTCTTGATTGGCACATAATATCGATATTTGTAAAATCTTCATTTATTTTTATTGAGTGTTGGTAAATAAATCGTCAAAAAAGTAGTATAAAGCGAAGATATCGCAAACGACAAATAGTAATATTTATTATGAAATATCCACAAGTAGTTCTTCGTGTGTATCACGAATCACAGCCTAGGGGCTGAAAGTTTGTTGTTGGCTAATATTTATATTATATTAATTCAAATTAATATAATGATTATATTAAAACAACTGTGTATAGCTATCTTCAAATCAATGTTAGATTAAGATATTAGTGAAATTATTGGATAATGTTTCAGATATAGCTTTTATGTCATCGCGAAGTAAAACATGATGTAATGTACTTTGACTGAAAACTTATGTCTTATGTCTAAAACAGTGCTTTTTTTCCTAGATCATCTCCTACATTTTGTACGACTGTAGTTGGGTTGACACCTCGATCATGATCCTGATTTGGTATAGTTTGAAATCTGTAGATATATTTTGATTCATGATCTAACGTATTTTTTGAAAGACACTTGATTACTACTGTAATACTCAAAATAAATTTACAGACATTTGGTCTATGTGCTATAATTAATTTTAAACATGACGTCATTCACATATTAATAAGTACGAATGTATAAACTATACTGTACGAATGTATAAAAATAGTTATTACTTACACTGTAACTATTTTTAGTACATGCCATAACAATTTTTTTGTATTTTTCTTAATAAAACTACTCCTTTGCATCTGCACAAAGACCATAAATCATGTCACAGCGCTAACGAGCGAACATTTGAGATTCAACTACTGTTTCTGACTACACTATTTGACTAGAAAATGTTTGTAACATTTTGATATTACAAGAAAATCTTAATAGTATGTGGTTTTTACATATACTTGTTCAGGCTATTCTTTTATATATTATTTTTCAAATCAACTTTTTTGAGAACCGTCGTCGTCGTAGCGCAGAGGCCGTCTGCCTGTAACGCGACAGTTTGTAGGTTTGATTCCCATCTAGAGAGAAAGGATTATTAATTTTCCATTTTCTTCGCTTGAACTACTACACTAGGTTCCCAAAGTTTCTGCAAATCCTTCTGTCTACCCTGTAATTTTTAAGTATCTTCGAAAATTTAAATAATTATTGTAGATGAAATTGTAATCAAACGTCTGCTAGTCATATATATCATAAAACATAAAATAAATTAACATTGACATTTTGAGTACATTTTGGTCAAAACAACAATATTTATAGCTCAACACTAGCCAACTATATATTCACAACAACACTATTGTTTAAGGTTAAGACTACTTGCTAACATGAGAAATGTCGCTTCATACAGCTGAGCCAAGTCTAGGAATTACGAGAGGTTTACTGAGTTAAAACAATGCTCATTGTTTTAACTCCATATATTTTACACATTATTGTTTAATTATTCTAGTCATATATAATGTTTAAATTGAACATTACAATAGACTGTTTAGGCTGTTGACTCAGTGGGGCAGTTATAGATTGTTTACTTAGGAAGTCATTTTATTTCTTCGCTATGGCAAGATAAAGTGTGTAGTTGAGTTTCGTTACTCAACACATAATGTCCTGAATTTGGATATAAAATGGAACATGGCTTTAAGGTTAAATAATAAAATTACGCTTTTGAACGTCTTAAGTATGCTTGAAAAAGTATCCAAAGTTTACAATAGATACTATATAGAAATAGAAATGAAATGTTTCGAAAGGCAATATAAAATTCGTACTCTACTTAAAAGGAATGCGTAATGGCTGTTAGAAATTTAAACTTCACTTTTAGTTTAGTCTCAACTGAGGTAAGAAATTTCCTTTCTCAAGAATTTTTAGCAGGTGTTTTTCCGGAAATTACATGTTTACAGTTACTTGTTGCTTGAGTCAAGATTAAAATCTTTTAATAGTTCAACAGCAGGTTTAATATTTTGCTTAAAATACGTTGTATTTTGTACGAACAAAGCTGTACTTGCGCTTACTACTTTAAGATCTTTTGAATGGTCTGCTTGAATGTGGTTTGAAAAAGTACGATTCTTACTAAAAGTTCTTTTCAGGCTTAAAAGAAAACATTTCCGTTAATCCACCCTCTATATACTTTTTGTATACACAAAAGTATAAAACCGTGTACAATAATTGCGAAAAGCAAATTATTATGTATTTTTATTCCATACTAGTGGACACCTGCATATTCTTGTGCATGTACTTACCAATCTACTGACTCCTATCCCTCTTCGTTGAAATTAATGTGATCGTATTACACATGTAATATTCCATATCACATTTTTAAATGAAAACGAAAAGTGGTCATTACGTTCAATAATTATAATACATCTAATAAAAGATATTTTTCTAATTTATTCATATAGCTTATTTATATTGATTCTACATTAGGTAAACCTTGCGCAAAGCAAGGCAAATTCTTATATAATTTCACCGTAGCATGATGAAAAACACATGGCTTAGTGGTCAGAGCGCTTGCACGGCTTGCAAGCTACAGGTTCAAATCCTGCTGCGTTCAATTTTTTTATATTTCTTTAAGTATATATAGCAGTTAAGAGATTAAAATGCATTGTTTTTAAATTAATTAAAAGTATAAAATAAAATTTACAGATCAACATATACAATACAACTACAATATCAAAATTATTCTGATATAAATATCAAGGAACAATGTACTAATTAAAAATATGAAAAAGCAAAAAAGAATATAATTAGTAAGTCCTAGATTTATCGATAAAGCTGGAGAGCTTACTAAAGTCGCAGCAAGATTCTTTTCCGAGTCACTTGTGGTTTAAACAAAGGCCGGGATCGGCGTTTAGCTGCGACGGCGGTAGCGTAAGCTTCTTAAATGTTAAGCCCTACTTAATCCACAGACTCAACGTAAAATGGTGTTGAACTTTTATGTTGCTATAATGAAAAGATAAAAGTTATAAAAGACAGCAAATATTGTCTTCTAAGTATAAAGTTTACAATTTTCAAGTGTGTTACGAAAAACAAAGAAAACGATTTTCACGCCTAGGTTTAATGTTTTAAATCGTTACTTATTGTTTAAAGCCGTCGTGGTGCGACGACTGTAAACGCAACGGTTGTGGATTCGATTCCCACTCAGAGGGAATGAATTATTTTGATTTTGTTGCCCTAGTAACAAGACAAAGCGTGGTGTTGAGTTCTGACACTGAACATATAATGTCTCAAAATTTGGCGGAAAGTGGGGAACAGAGAGTCTTAACACTATTAAAGGATTTTTTGCTCTCTTATGCTAGCTTTTTTCTGCGATATCATCCATGTGTACTTACCATGTATAATATCCCTTCATTTTGTCCTTTTAGTGGAAACGTAACGGAACGTTGCACATAAACATAATTTTCATTTCTAATCATGTCCCTGTATACTTTAGCCGTGACTGTACAGATTCTCGCCCTCCCTATAAACTTTATACTCCTTATAGAGGTTAAATTTTTAAAAATCCTTTCATCCGATCACTTATTTTTCAATAATTATATGGTTTTAATTATTTATCGTTATTTATTATGTTTCTTTTGTGCAATAAAATATCTATGATTTAATTTGATTTATGTACAGGTTGATGGAGATATATAAGAAAATAATAAAAAAATACGTTTATATTGTTATAATCCTGGATCAAAAATCACCCGAATATTCATGAAAGGATTGATAGAATTAATATGTACGAAAGGTTTAAAATATAATCCGTACTTTGTGCGTCTGTTAGGCGGCTTACTCTATAAGGAGACCACAATTCCCACTTTATGAATAAAATTTGTGATGTTTAGAACTTTTTAGCTGTTATAATATAGAACATATGTTACGATATTTTTAATATTGATTTTAATTTTTTGTACTCTGTTTAATATTTGATTAATCTCGGCTGTGAAGCTTATTTTATGTTATTATATGTTATTTACATATCGCTCAAGAAATTTGTTTCTTCGTAACTGTAAAGTACTTTAAAATAAAATTTTTGGATATATGGTACTTCTTGTTTTCGTTAAAAATAATATTAACATTTGGTAGTTTGTGCATAATCTAAAATCCACGGTGCATGTAACTTTTTCGATCAGTATTTGTAAGTAAGCTTTTACTAAGCTTTTACTTATATCTCTTTCCAAGAGCAGAGAAGTTGTAGGAAGCGAGTACATCAAAGTGTAAGTGGTAAAAAGAAAAAAAAGTTTAGCAAGTTGTGTATACATTTATTAATTGATAAAAAGTCGTGAAAAATATAATTTACTGTCAATAAAATATATTTTCTATATTAAAGGTCACATAATGCTTATCAAACTTTCCAATGCTTATTTCGGATCAGCATCATAATTTTGTTACCGAAAGCATATATTATAAAATGAAAATAAGATTGTAATATAACTGATTGATTATGTTTTTCGTATGAGTCGCTGATCGAGTAATTTCCATATTCGACGGTAAATTTTAAGTTAGATTAGCTTATCTTCTTCTCTGTTTAAATGACAATTTGAGTGAACCACTTGAGCAAAATTTACGTCGCCAATTTCACACTGAATGGAGAACACATGAAGGAGTATGAACGAGATATCATTACACAATAGAAATTTTTATTTCATCAATAAACTAAGTAATAAATATAGATGCTGTCAATAATTATTTATGACAGTACTAATGTCAATTAAAAATAATTGCTATTTTTTTAATATTAGTACAGTTCTTTAATTATAAAGATTCTTTTCATTATTATATTAATAAAAAATAGATTTAATATTTATTGTGATAGTTAATTTTTTACGCATTTACGTACTCATAGAGTAATTTTGGTTTTGACGCAAATCAAGTCCAGTATTGAGTTCATCTACTCAACAAAATTGTGTTCTCACTTGAGGAAATCAGACACTAAGTTATCTTTACTTACTTCGATATATGTATATGCTACCTAGTTCGAATACACTACCTAGGTTGAATTACAAAATTACATTATTCAGAGATTAATGATTTGAAATTGAAAATTCAAGCTTAATTTACTTTATATCTGACTTATTGAATGCATCTATAATAAAACTACCGATTCGTAGGCAGTTCCGTTAGTAACCATATAACATTATAAGTAGATTTAAGTGACCAACTTTCGGTATGGGAGTTCTCGAAAGTCGATGCAGCAAGCTTTTAGAATTTTAAAATAGTGAAAGGTAATGCGCGAGTCGAGTCGATTTTGATGATTCCGTAGACATTTGTTTGCAGTTTGGCATTCTATAATACATAAATAACAATATTTTTTTATGTTTATGCATTTACCAAAATGAATAAGAATGGGCCTATTCATTAAAAAATAACTTTAATAATCTTTAAAACGTTTTATAATTTACCATATATTTCACAATAATAATAGGCGTATGTGTATAGGCTATGATGTAGTGTATGTATGTGATTTACTATACGACGTTTGCTTAAACCAACAGGAGACTATCTAGAAATATAGATCTAAATTGAATCGTGTCTACAAATATTGCGTGTAAGCAAATTTACCCCAATCCCGACGATGAAAATTTTGTGCTGAAATAATTTTTATTTATCATAGTTTTAAATTTCAGCTATTAGGGCAATTTTAAACTATAGTAGGACTTCATCCAGAATATTTTGCCTTTCGTATACTATATACATATACTATATGTTTGTTCATATATGGCAACCCCGACTAGTTTAGAGTCTTGTGCGAACACCCCGCGCGAGCGGTCGTAAGTAGTAGTAGTCGAGAAGTAGTAAAAGGGGCACGTGAGACGGCCGACGCGAGCGCACGTCCTTCCTGAATCTAATATTAATTAGCAGTGTGATTTTCCCTCAGCCTTATTTGATTTCCCTTTTGTGTATTCCCTCTTGATATTGAACCTGACAAAGACAAACCTACAAAAGATAATAGTGCAAGTAACCCTAAGTGAAGAAGACTAATGTGAAACATTCCATGGCGGCCGTGAACAATCAGTGTTTGTGTTGTGAATTATGAAGATAAGGTACTGTACAATTTCTATTATCCTAAAACCGACTATAAGGTAAATAATTAATAAATAACCTCCCCCTCAGCACGCTTCCACAATTGCGGCATAACCCTACCCCCTAAAATATATATTTTTTGGTAGCAGAACGCAGTTCATTATATTCACTATATACTATATACATTTTTTGGTAGCAGAACGCAGTTCATTATATTCATTATATACTATATACATTTTCTGGTAGCAGAGCGTAGTTCATTATATTCATTATATACTATACACTATATACATATATATACATATTATATTAAATTTTAATATATAAACATTATAATAAAATAGTAAACACCCACTAATCAATTTGTTAGCACTATTTGAATTGCTTTGCCCTACATGCTTACCATGTGTACATATATAGATGGAATTAACTTAGTTAACATCAAATAAATTGCTAGGAAATTTAAATGTATTTCCATATAATCCTGTAACTCTCATTTTTATTAAGGAAGGCTCTGAACAATGTAATAAAATTCGGATTCATTTCATACAAATTACTGTTCGTTCCCTTTTCGTTCTACTTTTAATAATTAATAACATGAAGTATATTGTATAATTTTAGCTTTTTTTTAAAATTGTATTTGATTTCGTTCCCAAAGTAAACCTTGAAAGGTTCGATAGTACAAAGCACACGTACCTACTTCAGCCAACGTTGCCGGTCATCGAGCAAATTCAATAGTCCCGCATATTTTGTATTCATATCGATCGTATATAACGGAAAAGGACGTTGTTGTGTGAGGAAATCTTTGTTAGATCTGTGTTTTATGTCACTGTTGACTTACATACGACATAGACCGCCGCATGTAAGTCAAAAATATTCCAAATTTAGTTATTACAAACAAATATAAAATGCCGCCGAGCGAAAGCCGTCTTCGGTCACGATCTCATATTAAAACGTCAATATAAAGTTATAACTCGGAGATATTAGAAATCTGCTCCCGCAGGTGGCGAGATCGTTCCTCCGCACCTGACAATGTTGCACACAAGTGTTTTCTAGTGGAAAGATAAACTTACAACACATAGCTCCGTTTTAAGAAAATATAAAATTTGCTATTTAGGTTTACTATCACATTTCAACGTTCAATTTTATGTACATTCCGATACAAATAAAGAAAAATAGTAGATTTTAGTTTGGAAAATGATACCTTTCCCAAACTAAAACCTATGACTATTTTTAGCAGAATTCAAATACGTAATTATTCATTATTATATATTTATTTATTTTCAAGAGAATTCCATGGTACAATAATTTAAGACCAAATACAATGTTGACAGATTAATTATACGTCACAGAAATCTGAAAGACACACAAATAAGTAGTATATAGGAAGAACTACATACAAAAATAAAGATAATTCAAAATTCACTCATTTCCAAGTAAAACCCGCATTTTCACGCTTTAAATCCACTCATGTAAACAAAATTGACCTTTTATTTTAAATTAACACAAGGTTAAGAAATGCTTAGTGTGTCCTGATATTTTTGTTAGAGTTTTTAGAGACAAGGTAAAATAACTTTTCCACTCGTTCTAAGCGAATAAGAATTTGAAAGGCTGCAATTTCTGCTGTGCAGTCTACATTCAAACCTCGTTAGCGGCGTTGTTGAAAACTTCAAAATTTGCATTAATATGAAACTTTTAGTTTAGTTTAAATACTTTCCTGATTAAAACTATTTTTTATAATAATGTAGAAATTTATATGTTTTATTAGTAAGTTTGGTAAAGTGATTTTTCAATAATTAAATGGCAGGCTGTCTGATCAAAGATCCAAGTTATTAAAAAAAACGAAATATATATTGTGCCAGCACTGGCCTATAGATATATCAAGATATATCATAAAGTTACTTCAACAAACGTAAAACTTAATAGTGTAGTCAAATGCAATAGCTGTATCCGAGATGGCTCGTTAAGGCTGCAACATGATTTATGACCTCAGAGAAAGTTCTTGTAACTGAGTTGAAATTAATAGAGACTGGAATAATAGTTTCCCCATTTGATTTACACTACGTCACACGCATACTATGATAATTATGTAATTGCATATCCGTATATCTTAATGTTTATAGTTAGCAAATAGCTAAAGCGAAGGTTTTAGGTACTTTTCTTTTCAAGTACGCTTTAGGTAATTTTCTTTTCAAGTACGCTTACTTTGTATTTCTTTGAATACATTTAATTTACTGTCAGTTTAAAATGACATTCTAGGAAGATTATGCAGATTATTATAATATAATGTATTTGAGGACTGTCGTGACGCAGAGGCGTAAGCGTCTGCCTGCGACGGTTTGTGGGTTCGATTCCCACTCGAGGAAGGTGGATTTTTCTATTTACATTTTCTTCGCTCTGGAAATTAAGCAAAACGCAGAGCAAGCTGCAACTTAACACACAATGCCTCGAAAAAGGCAGAAAGCGGGGACGGATAAAGCAGGGACTAAGCAACAGAGTGTCTTAACACTAGGTTCATATGGTTCCTGCAGTTCCCTAAGCTTACCCTGTAATATGCTTGATAAAGAGTAAAGTTAAAACAATGTATTATAAATGTTTAATGTAACAAAATAAAATCTTATACTTAAAAAATAGATTATTAAAAAATATATAGAATTTTCCTTAATTACGAAAGTTCAACTAGGAAATGTATTTTAACATCAATATGTCTTAATAATTTAATTTATAATTTACCTAAAAGCGGAGGAAGTTTATTTCATTACTAACTCTTACTTGTTTTTGGGTACCATACAAATGTGATTCCGTCAAACTTTGTTAATATTGCCCCAATATGGAATAAAGTTAGAAGGCAAGCTTCACTGAAACCAATTTTCACTTTTTTGATCATTCAATAAGAATATAACTTAGTACAATTTGAGCTATTGTTTTTTTTAGCTTGACGTTTTATCCCTCTTGTAGCAGATTAGGCCGAGGGAACCACAAGAACCGTTGGATCCTAATATTCAAACACCCCATTCCCCGTTTTCCGCCTTTCGAGGCATTGTGTGTTAAGTGGCGGAGCTCAACGCTGTGATTGCCTAGTTAGCAACTAGCTAAGGGCGAAGAAAACGGAAATGAAATAATCCAATTTCCTCGAGTGAGAATCGAACAGACTGTCACGTTGATGCTGCGCCTCTGCCCTACCACGGTCCATTTGTGATAATTTTTAACAATTTTAGATATGAAATAGTGTATTTGAAACGGGTATTAAATTCAGCCACGAATGTCCTCTGAACGCTTATTCCTTTATTGTGAACGCTGTAATAAAAACGTTCAAAAAAGGGTGATTTCCAAGAACACTTACAAGGTTGTAATGGTTCTCAATATCGTCTTAGGGTTGTCATAGTACTGTACTTAATACATTTGAGGCTTCCAACTGCATAAGATTTTTCTATTTATTCGTCTATGACTGTCTTTTGCCAGGTGAATCTATATAGATACTCCGTCTAGATACTTCGTTGCTTAGTCCCTGGTTTCTCCGTACCCGCTGTTCGACTTCTTTCAAGGCATTGCGTGTTGAGTGGTGGAACTCAACGCCGTGGTTTATTTCCAGAGCGAAGAAAATGACAAAAGATAAATCCATCTTCACATTTACAACCACATGCTACGCTTCTACTCCGCGACGGCCCTAAAAATATAATATATAAAATATACTTTTATTTTAATGTTTTGCTAGAAAGGATAAAAATATTATTTTTGTTTAATTACTGAATGTAAACGCTATACTTGGTCAAGTTATTAGTAAATTTATTCATTTATAATATTTTTATAACTTTCATTAACATGGCTTGGCTAAATATAATTTCAAAAGCTTTTTTACCGGATCGCTACACATTGCTAACTTTAGAGTTTCAGTACTTGAACTTTTTATGGAGTTACACGACATCTTCAAGCTTTAGCTCTGATAATTATTGAGTAGAGATTTAAAAAGAAATCGTCCGTCATATGTTTATTAGTAGCACAGTAAGTGTGTTGTAGTTGTATGTTTAATTTATAAGACAAATTATTACTGATTTTTAATTAAATATCTTTAATTGAATTACGTTGTGTTATTATTTATTATATTTTTAGGATTTCGTGTAAAAAAATAAAAAACTAAAGCCTTATAAATTTCTTATTTACTTAATTGTACATCTGTAATGTGAATATTTGTGTTTGTTTCGAACAAACCATAGTCAAACATAACTTTTTCAACTTTAATAAGCTGTATTGCTCTAGTTGGGTAGCCTTTGACCTGTAATCTTGAAATTAGTACGGAACCCTTGGTACGTGAGTCCAACTTACCTTCATTATACTTGAAGAAATCATCCTGATGTCAGTATTTTTTTATTTAATAAAATATATGTCTTGATTTTGTAATTTAAAGAAAGATTCATTAAAATTACAACCATAATATTGAATTAAAATTTTGATTTCTTCATTAAAATAGATCTTTATTATAAAAATAAGACCTTTCAGAATTTGGCAGAGTAAAAAATATAATAACTTAAACTTTACAATGTTTTTTTGACAGATTATGATAGATAATCATTATTTTAATTATTTAACTTATTTGATTTAATCTAAATTACTAAATACACAGTCTACTAATAATAATAGTAAGTTTTCCCCTCGTATATTACCCTACTAGTAAGGCTTTTATGCATAAACGCTTTCAATATACACCATATACCTAAATATCCAAATAATCTTAATAAGGGTAACGTTCATAATAGATTTAATTGTCTTTAATTCCAGCAAAAGTGAAACGTGAGAAAATATAAATAAGAATCACGCAGAGGTTGTAACGTGATTGAGGCGTCTCGAAAAGTTGGTAATCTGGTTAAGGAGTTGAGTAATTACTGTCGGAGGAAATGTATTCATCGCGCTCATACGACATTCCTTTTAAAATGGCACTTCGTGAAGTATCTGTTGTAACTTGCCACATAAAGAGTTCCACATATAAAATGAAATCAGTTAATATTTTTAAAATAGGATTTCTTCTTAACCTCAATTACTTTTTATACTATCAATTTGTTCTTTTGGACGTTTATTTTAAATGTAATATGTACATGTAATTTGATTCAAAAAGTAAAATATGAGTCCACCGTAATTATGCGCAATTGTGTCGCACAGACACTGCGTCTGCCTGTAAACGCGACGGTTTGTGGGTTTGATTCCCACTAGTAAAGAATGGATTTTTTTCTTTCCATATAGGCAAACGCGTTGTTGAGATCCGCCACTTAATACGCAATGCCGATATATATAAGGTGTGAAGCTATAAAAATTTAATAAATACATAGTACAGACAATGTATCGGAATCGTTCCTATTAGTAACATTTAAGGGTTAAATTCGAGGGTTTCTGTAACGGATCTCTTTCAGACATAAGTTAGCCTTTAAACAAGTTTTAATGCTGGAATATATTTATCTATGGTATTTATCTTAAGTCTTAAGTATGCAATTTTTATTAAAAAATATATATTTTTATTTAATTTTCAGGCTTCATTCGAACTTAATAACAAGATTTAAGAATAAAAGTTAAAGTCAAGCCAATGGCAGTCTTTCACAAGTCATTTGTTTCATTAACGTCTGATTTTAAGTTAGGCGTAACTCGATTTGACTCAAATTATTAAGTTGACCTAATACCCTTAAAAATATATATTTGTATATTGTAAAGCAATTTTTACTTAAGCTTGAAATAAAATATGAAAATGGCTTGTTTCTATTTTCCGGCATATAAGTCGAGTAAAGAAGAAATAATAAAATGTAGCTTGAACAAAGCTGCCAATCGTTCAGATGAGAGATTGATGTACGTTTGAAGGCGGTCGGTAGAGCGTGCGCCTGTACGCCTGTACCGCGCGGTGCAATCGATTCAGCAACAGGTTTGTCAAAGCCTTAACAAATTTTTATGCAAACATTCTTACACAAGTATCCAGTGAAAGCAAATATATTTTTTCTATATAAACACTCAAGAAACCATTAATATTGTATATATATATACATATATATATATATATATATATATATATATATATATATATATATATATATATATATATATATATATATATATATATATATATATATATATATACATATATATATATATATATATATATATATATATATATATATATATATATATATATATATATATATATATATATATATATATATATATATATATATATATATATATATATATATATATATATATATATATATATATATATATATATATATATTAAATTTTTTAAACAAAAATCTGTTTGCCAAGCGTTATAATAAGGATTCAATGAAGTTTTAAAACGAATCCATACATATCCGTTTATGGTGGTGGTACCGTGGTGATTGATGTAGATAGTGTGTGACTGTAAATATAGTAGCGGGTTCAATCCCGCTCGAGGGAATATTTTTTGTGTATATCCCTTTCGATATAGAAAAACAAGCATGACTTAGCGCGCAAGTCTGAGAACAGTGTATCTTGAGAGTAGGTTATCTTTGCCCACCCTGCTATATGTGGGTTACAGCGTGAAACTGAATCCAAAGCACAATATGAACGACAACTAGGCTCTTTATTTAGAAACTTCGAAGTAATTATTATGAAATGTATTGCACTTAAGAGCTTCGTTCAATAGAAGAGCCTAGTGATTACCTATTCTTGAGTACACATTATCATTATTACTAATCATAGCTTATATCTAGGGATTAGGTTACATTAGGGCCGAGCTATTACGAAATTCAGGTAATTTTACTACATAGGACGAGTGATCTTCACGTCTTATGAATATATTGTGAAGTAGTTACTTATTAGTAGTAATATAAATTTTGACTTAGCTTTTATTTATATATTTTTGTTGACTTATTATATAAATAAAATATTATATATATATATATATATATATATATATATATATATATATATATATATATACATATATATACATATATATATATATATATATATATATATATATATATATATATATATATATATATATATATATATAAACATATACATGTATATATATATATATATATATATATATATATATATTATATATATATATATATATATATATATATATATATATATATATATATATATATATATATATATATATATATATATATATATATATATATATATATATATATATATATATATATATATATATATATATATATATATATATATATATATATATGTATATATATATATATACAATATTAATGGTTTCTTGAGTGTTTATATAGAAAAAATATATTTGCTTTCACTGGATACTTGTGTAAGAATGTTTGCATAAAAATTTGTTAAGGCTTTGACAAACCTGTTGCTGAATCGATTGCACCGCGCGGTACAGGCGTACAGGCGCACGCTCTACCGACCGCCTTCAAACGTACATCAATCTCTCATCTGAACGATTGGCAGCTTTGTTCAAGCTACATTTTATTATTTCTTCTTTACTCGACTTATATGCCGGAAAATAGAAACAAGCCATTTTCATATTTTATTTCAAGCTTAAGTAAAAATTGCTTTACAATATACAAATATATATTTTTAAGGGTATTAGGTCAACTTAATAATTTGAGTCAAATCGAGTTACGCCTAACTTAAAATCAGACGTTAATGAAACAAATGACTTGTGAAAGACTGCCATTGGCTTGACTTTAACTTTTATTCTTAAATCTTGTTATTAAGTTCGAATGAAGCCTGAAAATTAAATAAAAATATATATTTTTTAATAAAAATTGCATACTTAAGACTTAAGATAAATACCATAGATAAATATATTCCAGCATTAAAACTTGTTTAAAGGCTAACTTATGTCTGAAAGAGATCCGTTACAGAAACCCTCGAATTTAACCCTTAAATGTTACTAATAGGAACGATTCCGATACATTGTCTGTACTATGTATTTATTAAATTTTTATAGCTTCACACCTTATATATATCGGCATTGCGTATTAAGTGGCGGATCTCAACAACGCGTTTGCCTATATGGAAAGAAAAAAATCCATTCTTTACTAGTGGGAATCAAACCCACAAACCGTCGCGTTTACAGGCAGACGCAGTGTCTGTGCGACACAATTGCGCATAATTACGGTGGACTCATATTTTACTTTTTGAATCAAATTACATGTACATATTACATTTAAAATAAACGTCCAAAAGAACAAATTGATAGTATAAAAAGTAATTGAGGTTAAGAAGAAATCCTATTTTAAAAATATTAACTGATTTCATTTTATATGCGGAACTCTTTATGTGGCAAGTTACAACAGATACTTCACGAAGTGCCATTTTAAAAGGAATGTCGTATGAGCGCGATGAATACATTTCCTCCGACAGTAATTACTCAACTCCTTAACCAGATTACCAACTTTTCGAGACGCCTCAGTCACGTTACAACCTCTGCGTGATTCTTATTTATATTTTCTCACGTTTCACTTTTGCTGGAATTAAAGACAATTAAATCTATTATGAACGTTACCCTTATTAAGGTTATTTGGATATTTAGGTATATGGCGTATATTGAAAGCTTTTATGCATAAGAGCCTTACTAGTAGGGTAATATACGAGGGGAAAACTTACTATTATTATTAGTAGTCTGTGTATTTAGTAATTTATATTAAATCAAATAAGTTAAATAATTAAAATAATGATTAAATAAAATGAATAATGAAAATGTTTATCTATCATAATCTGTCAAAAAAACATTGTAAAGTTTAAGTTATTATATTTTTTACTTTGACAAATTCTGAAAGGTCTTGTTGTTATAATAAAGATCTATTTTAATGAAGAAATCAAAATTTTAATTCAATGTTATATTATGGTTGTGATTTTAATGAAACTTTCTTTAAATTACAAAATCAAGATATATATTTTATTAAATAAAAAAATATTTACATTAGGATGATTTCTTCATGTATAAAGAAGGTAAGTTGGACTCACGTACCAAGGGTTCCGTACTAATTTCAAGATTACAGGTCAAAGGCTACCCAACTAGAACAATACAGCTTATTAAAGTTGAAAAAGCTATGTTTGACTATGGTTTGTTCCAAACAAACACAAATATGCACATTACTGATGTACAATTAAGTAAATAAGAAAATTATAAGGCTTTAGTTTTTTATTTTTTTTTACACGAAATCCCAAAAATATAATAAATAATAACACATCGTAATTTAATTATAAATTAAACATACAACTATAACACTCTACTCAATAATTATCAGAGCAAAAGCTTGAAGATATCGTGTAACTCCATAAAAAGTTCAAGTACTGAAACTCTAAAGTTAGCAATGTGTAGCGATCCGGTAAAAAAAGCTTTTGAAATTATATTTAGCCAAGCCATGTTGATGAAAGTTATAAAAATATTATAAATGAATAAATTTACTAATAACTTGACCAAGTATAGCGTTTACATTCAGTAATTAAACAAAAATTATATTTTTATCCTTTCTAGCAAAACATTATAATAAAAGTATATTTTATATATTATATTTTTAGGGCCGTCGCGGAGAAGAAGCGTAGCATGTGGCTGTAAATGTGAAGATGGATTTATCTATTGTCATTTTCTTCGCTCTGGAAATAAAGCACGGCGTTGGGTTCCACCACTCAACATGCAATGCCTTGAAAGAAGTCGGACAGCGGGTACGGAGAAACCGGGGACTAAGCAACGAAGTATCTAGACGGAGTATCTATATAGATTCACCTGGCAAAAGACAGTCATAGACGAATAAATAGAAAAATCTTATGCAGTTGGAAGCCTCAAATGTATTAAGTAAAGTACTATGACAACCCTAAGACGATATTGAGAACCATTACAACCTTGTAAGTTCTTGGAAATCACCCTTTTTTGAACGTTTTTATTACAGCGTTCACAATAAAGGAATAAGCGTTCAGAGGACATTCGTGGCTGAATTTAATACCCGTTTCAAATACACTATTTCAAATCTAAAATTGTTAAAAATTACCACAAATGGACCGTGGTAGGGCAGAGGTGCAGCGTCAACGTGACAGTCTGTTCGATTCCCACTCGAGGAAATTGGATTATTTCATTTCCGTTTTCTTCGCCCTTAGCTAGTTGCTAATTAGGCAATCGCAGCGTTGAGCTTCGCCACTTAACACGCAATGCCTCGAAAGGCGGAAAACGGGGAATGGGGTGTTTAAATATTAGGATCCAACGGCTCTTGTGGTTCCCTCGGCCTAGTCTGCTACAAGAGGGATAAAACGACAAGCTAAAAAAAACAATAGCTCAAATTGTACTAAGTTATATTCTTATTGAATGATCAAAAAAGTGAAAATTGGTTTCAGTGAAGCTTGCCTTCTAACTTTATTCCATATTGGGGCAATATTAACAAAGTTTGACGGAATCACATTTGTATGTTACCCAAAAACAAGTAAGAGTTAGTAATGAAATAATATATTGTGAAGTAGTTACTTATTAGTAGTAATATAAATTTTGACTTAGCTTTTATTTATATATTTTTGTTGACTTATTATATAAATATAATATTATATATATATATATATATATATATATATATATATATATATATATATATATATATATATATATATATATATATATATATATATATATATATATATATATATATATATATATATATATATATATATATATATATATATGTATATATATATATATATATATATATATATATATATATATATATATATATATATATAATATATATATATATATATATATATATATATATATATATATATATATATATATATATATATATATATATATATATATATATATATATATATATATATATATATTAGCTTCACGCTTTATCCCGCATGGCAGGGTAGGCAGAGGGGACTGCAGGGAACGTGGGAACCTAGTGTTAAGACACTCCGTTGCTTAGTCCCTGCTTTCTCCGTCCCCACTTTCCGCCTTTTTCAAGGCATTGCGTGTTGAGTGGCGAAACTCAACGCCGACTACTATATATGTATGTGTATTTATTTATTAGGTAAGCTACTCCGGTTATTCCCATTAGGTTACTCAGTTTAAGAGCCTTCTACGTTTGGGCAATGAATATTGCATAGATATATCAGGAAATTAAGATCACATATTTAGTTACATACACACAATTGAACTATTTAACCATATAAAACGAAATTAAAAACATTGCTAATACATTTCACAATTAAATTAATTTATCTGCTTGAAGATATATAGGGACATACTTATAAAGCATAATATGTTTTATATAATTTGTATATTTTCATGTTAGTAAAATAAAGAAAAGGAATGTATTTGTAACGAACGTGTTTAAAGAGAAAATAAGTTTAAAGAAAACAATATAACATTACCCGTTTCATTGAAAACTTTTCTTTTTCAAACCATTTGATATCCAACAAATAGTAAAGTTCGAATACAAAGACTTTCAAGCTGCTGCACGCTTTGAGACAACAGAGCTTTTCGTTAGCTACTACGTGCCTGTTGAATGGCTATACAACTACTCAGCGTGTGTCATAAAATAATAAAGAAGATAAGTTTTTAAAAGCATAGTAATTTTAGTACAAAAACAGTTTATGTTTTCTTTTTAATGACTACTATATATATTATTGAATAGGATATGATAGGATAGGCAGTAGGAAAAATAAAGGTTTGTCGTCTTAGACTTAAATTACCTGTAAATTAATTTATCGCAAAGTACTTATGTAAAATATTAATTTTTATACTTCAGGCATGTGACACGAAACAGTCTATATGAATCAATATAAATGTTTGCTACTGCTAATGCTAATATTTGCATGTTTACAATTCGTTGGGGAAGTACAATATGCTACAATATGTACAGACAATATGTACAGTATATTTGTATTTTGAATATTTGTATAGTGTACTCACTGGAGATTAATGACAATACTAAGTGTAATGACAATACTGCCCATCAAGAAGTAACAACTTCACAGATTTTTTTTTTTTTAGCTTCACGCTTTATCCCGCACATGGCAGGGTAGGCAGAGGGAACTGCAGGGACCGTGGGAACCTAGTGTTAAGACACTCCGTTACTTAGTCCCTGCTTACTCCGTCCCCACTTTCCGCCGTTTTCGAGGCATTGCGTGTTGAGTGGCGGAACTCAACGCCGCGCTTTGCCTTAGATGCCAGAGCGAAGAAAATGAAAATAGAAAAATCCATCTTCTCCGACTGGGGATCGAACCCAGTAACCATCGCGTTACAGGCAGACGTTGCGCCTCTGCGCCACGACGGTCCGCACTCTCAACTTCACAGATTCTTTTATTAATGTCTGGAAGGTAATTAAATTCTACAAAAGAAAGTTAAAATATTTTCCTTGGGCAATTTTATTTTGATAGCATTATATCATGTCCAGTACATTGGTAATGTAACAAGAAAAAAAAGTTGCACGTGCAAATTTATTAATATACTAAAGTGAATACGCTCAGTTTCAAATTGGCGGACAAGAAATATAGTAAATGCTATAACGATTTATATCCCTGAATTCCAAATTCAAGTAAATATTACGATAATTATTATAATATTAACTTATTATTTTGTAATGTAAGTGTTTGCAATTTGAATTTAAATGGATAACTTAATTTTAAGTTGCAAACCATTTTAGATGGTTGGATGGACATACTTTGACCATATTTATTATATTTATATGACATCCACATAAATACTTTTTTCTTATTTATTTTGACGTATTTGGACTTTTAACACTGCATATGTTTGTTACTTATTTTGCATTAGATAAGAAGTACTTTACGAGATGTTGAAATCCTAAATACTTAATTTGAATTATTATGGCATTAACTAGCACTTAACGAATTCAAAATAAAATACAAAGTTTGACATTCACAATTAAATAGTCTGTTATAATTTTATCTTGATAAATAAAAGCTTCTGAAATTATTGTGAATTTCATAAGTTGGTCTCACATTTTAAGACAATCGGTACGATTGATACGGTTTCCTGTTCCTTGATAATGACTTTCCAATCAAATCAAGTTAATATAATATAAATACTTAACAAAAATAGAAAGAGCGTCTGACAATAAAGGAGACGGCTATAGGTTTCATCATCCGTTGGCAAAATGATGGTAGATACGGAATGTCAGATTTTAATCTTTATTTATTCTATAAGTATGTAATTTTTTACCAAATTTCAAAATTGTAAATTAACATAAATAATTCTATTTGTTAAGATTTTCATGCAAAAGGCAAGTAAAATGTATACATTCATACATTTTTTTATTGCTTTGATTTATTGGCTGTACTCGAAAGGACTGTAGATTCCATTATTTGATATTAATTTTAGCTTGATTTCTTAACACAATCTTGATAAAAGTGATGTTTTCAGACGGACAACCGAATGGTAATAAGTAATTAAGTTAGTCATAATATGTTTCGTCTTTTTTCAATTTTAGGTATATGAACACTAAAAATTAATTAAAATACTTAAAATGAATCTTTCAGATCACAAAATTTAAACATAATACTAAAACTAAATGTTGTACAATTTTAACAAAAGTAATATTAGTATGAAGGCAAAGCGCGGCGTTGAGTTCCGCCACTCAACACTCAATGCCTCGAAAACGGCGGAAAGCGGGGACGGATAAAGCAGGGGCTAAGCAACGGAGTGTCTTACTAGGTTCCCACGGTCCCTGCTGCTCCCTCTGCCTACCCTGCCTTGAGCGGGATAAAGCGTGAAGCTATAAAAAAAATATAAGTATGATATGTTATAATATAAATATTACACAGATAAACCGCCCCGAAATCTAAACTCTCAACACTAGTAATACTCTACGTACAATGCGTAAAGAGGCTTAAGCCAGTCCATTACACATTAAACTTGTTGCCTAGGGACATACAGAGGACAGAGCAACATGTAGTTTAATTTTCAATTTGCACTCAATAGGATGTTTGTTAATAGTTCACAAATAATATATTTATATCACATTTTTGTGAAATTAACTTAGTTTTATACAAATTTGTAGTTTCTTTGAAAGTCTTTTAGACTATATAAATATTGTAAAGATTCATATTAAGCAGTAACAAGGTTATCTAATCTTTAGCATATCGGTATAAGTATAAACCTATAGATTACCTACAGATTATATTAGAGATACTGTATAAATAGTACCTCTAATATAATCTGTCAAAACTTATTACTAATATCATCATGCAAGTTGGATATTGTATTGATAAATTGTTACCATTGCTTTATATTATGCTCTATACTAACACGTCTATCTAAACCTTTTATATGTATTTTATGTTAATTTTAATACATCAACACAAAAAATAAAGATAAGAATTTATAATTTTCGTCATGTTCTTACATATTCACTTTTATTTCAAAAATATACAGTAATTAGGTTTTAAGAATAATATTAATATATTTTTATATTACACTCGCAAAAGAAGCGTCATTTATTAAAACACCAACCTTTTTTAAGTAATTTCTCATATTAATTATAGATAAATATTTTTATGATTGAGTTTTGAAAATATTCAATATCCTCATTTATCTCATCGCTTGAGACTGTCGAGGCGCAGCAGCACAGCGTCTTACTGGACGCCTAATGTTTCCATTGCCCAATACAGTGAGATTGATCTTATTTAAATACAGCAATAAGTTCCGTCAATACGCAATTTCAAAAGATGGGGAACGGAGTGTCTTAACACTAGTTTAAGCTAGCTAGGTTGACTATAGCTAGAAATCAGCATAAAGCTATTTATTTATCTTCTCCATTCAAACTGAACCATTAGCGAAGCAATTCAATTTTATCTTATAACTTCAAGAAGTAATGAAATATTCCAATTCCATAATAATACTAATTTTGCTTACTATCGCTAGAAAGAAAATCTTGTACACTGTAGTAAGTATATACTTAACAAGATAAAGACCGACCAGCCTAGCAAATAGCTGTCTCAGAATTAAATCCGATATATAAGCTGCTTATTCCGATAGCAATTAAGCGCGTCATTGTTTTGCGAGAATTGTGCAGGCTAATAGTGAAAATACAAATAATATTAAAGTATAGAAATTGTAAAAAATATTTATTTATTATTTTATATATTTCTATGTATATATAATGTTATGAATTTAAATATATACTTAAAAATATAACTTTAATATATAATTAAATTGTCGAAATAGAAAAAAATTGATAAGATTACATTATATATTTCTACATTATGTTTATTATTGTGTTTCAACACTATTCTGAAAAACAGGTAAATAGTATTTAAATTCTAACGATAATATCGGCATCTGTCGAATGATTATATATCGATGGTTGCGTAGAGCTAATAATCTGAATTTCAATAGTTTCATAGAATACAGAAAAAAACATTTTTTTAAGTTTTACTGCTACATTCATAAAATTTTATGAAAGCACTTCTCGCACTTATTTCATTGTACAGTAATCACACTAAGAAAAGAAAAACGTAAAACGAAAAATTATCAATAAAGCTTTTTCTATTATAGTATAAAATAAAAAAATATAACGTATAATTTACGTTTTTACATACGTCTGTGGCAGTATCGTCCAGACCGTCATGCAAATGGTTTCTCTCATTAATCACGACCGACTCTCCATAAGCATAAATAGTTCTAGTAGATGTCATCAATATCAATGTGTATATTATTACTACTTATGTTGACGCCAAAAATGTTTACTGAAGTAAATTAACTATGTCATATGTTGTAAAATATTAATATTTGTTATTTACGTAACTATTTAATATGTACTTTTTATGTAAAAATTATCCATAAACTCCTACTATCGGAGGAATCTCCAAGCTCATGCTATATACCAGGCTAAATCAAAGGCGCTTCCTAGTTTTTGGAGTAGGCTTCAGGCAGCCTCCATAATGAAAAAACTTTGTAACAAAGATATATGATATACAAATTAAATTAAGTAATTGAATTATATTTCATTTTTTTTATTTTATAATGCATCTTCTCCCGCTTGGCATTATTATTTATTTACCAGTTAAGGGAATTGCATCTTCTTATTAAAAAATGTAGCTATGTTACTTTGGTATATGAACTATATTGCTGCAAAGTTCATTAAATTCGTTCTGTACAAAACTAAAGAAACTCCTTTAAAGAGCCGAAGCTTTTTTTGGTTTTACGCACTCGTGTTAGGAACCACTTATTCAATACTATATACAGACAACATATATTATGTTATTTAAATATACAAAGCATTTTTTTCCTTTACATTTTAATACCACAGATATATTTCGACCGCGTCTTTTTGTCCTGTTTTACTCTCTTGTCAATTAGGAATGTACACGTGATTAATTTTAATTTGCAAATCTATAACATAATATTTTCGTACCCGGTTTGTTTTACTTTTTGTTATACAAAAAACGATTCCATCGAGCATTGTAGAATCATCTTGTAATATAGACATAGTATCGAAGAGTATCTAGTGTCATACACAACTCTTTACAATATTTCCTTATTATCCGTAGGCGAAACCTGGTGCTTATTCTAACTATAACATAATTTAACTTTATAAAGCTATTATAAACCTTACAGCTTACCTAAGTGTTGTTCTCTTTTATATTTTTATTTTTCATTTAATTATAACAAATACAATTTAATTGAATTGAATTACAAAATCCCAAGTCTTACTAAGTTACATTTATAGGATGATCAATAAACTGAAAATTGGTTTCAGAGAAGCTTGCCTTCTAACTTTATTCCATATTGGGGCAATATTAACAAAGTTTGACGAATCACATTCATATGGTACTTAAAAGCATGTGAGAGCTAGTTAAAAATAAAAAAATATTAAAATATTTTGTTTGTTAAATGTGTTTTTTTTGTAACTTTTTATGTTATATATATTTTGTAATATATCTAGTCATATATAAAATATATGATTAGTGTCGTTAGATTATAGTTTTAAAATATATTATATTATAGGTAATAATATATATAATCTAGTTGCAATATCGTTTTGAACTGACAGTAAATTAAATGTTTTCAAAGCAGTACAAAGGAAGCGTACTTGAAAAGAAAATTAACCTTCGCTTTGAATTAAACATTAAGATATACGGATATGCAATTACATAATTATCATAGTATGCGTGTGACGTAGTGTAAGTCAAATGGTGAAACTATTATTCGAGTCTCTATTAATTTCAACTCAGTTACAAGAACTTTCTCTGAGGTCATAAATCATGTTGCAGCCTTAACGAGCCATCTCGGATACAGCTATTGCATTTGACTACACTATTAAGTTTGACGTTTGTTGAAGTAACTTTATAATATATCTTGATATATCTATAGGCCAGTGCTGGTACAATATATATAGCATGGGAGCTATATATATTGTACCAGCAATTCATTATTGATAAATCTTTCCTAACTGTACTAACATACATCAAAAATATGTCACATTAGTTTGCATACGACATAAAAGTAAATTTTAACCAGAAAAAGATATTTAAAGTAGTCTAGTAATAGTAGTAGTTTTATATTAATGTAAATTTTAAAGTTTTCAACAACGCCGCTAACGAAGTTTGAATGTAGACTGTACAGCAGAAATTGCAGCCTTTCAAATTCTTATTCGCTTAGAACGAGTGGAAAAGTTATTTTACCTAGTCCACAAGAAAACCTAATGAAAATATTTTCAGGAATTCCCAATGTGCACACTAAACATTTTGCCTCATTTGTGTTAAGTTAAAATAAAAGGTCGATTTTGTTGACTTGAGTGGATTTTAGCGTGAAAATGCGAACGCGTTTTATATGGAAATGGATGAATTTTGAATTATCTATATATTTACATGTAGTAGCATATATCCTTGTTTATCTTGTTTTATCTCTGTCATGGACTTGCATTATTGTCTGTGCTATGTATTAATTTATTGTACTATGTAATTCTTTTGAAAATAAATAAATGTATAAATTACGTACATTTTTGCACATTTTATTTTTTAATTTGGGAAAGTAATATTGTCTTTATATGCACATAAATAAGTAAAATTAAATAGCGATTTTATATTTCTTAAAACGAAGCTATGTGTTGTAAGTCTATCTTTCCTGTAAAAAAACACTTGAGTGCAACATTGTCAGGTGCGGAGGAACGATCTCGCCACCTGGGGCGGGAGCAGATTTCTAATATCTCCGAGTTATAACTTTATATTGAGGTTTTCATATGAGATCGTGACCGAAGACGGCATTCGCTCGGCGTGGGAGACTAAATTCTTAAAATTTTATATGTAATAATTAAATTTGGAACATTTTTTGACTTACATACGGCTTTGTATGTGTAGTCTCAATAGTAACGTAAAGCACAGATCTAACAAAGATTTCCTCACACAACAACCTCCTTTTCCGTTATAAGCGATCGATATGAATACAAAATGTGCGGGACTATTGAATTTGCTCGATGACCGGCAACGTTGGCTGAAGTACGTACGTGTGCTTTGTACTATCGAACCTTTCAAGGTTTACTTTGGGAACGAAATCAAATACAATTTAAAAAAAAAGCTAGAATTATACAATATACTTCATGTTATTAATTATTAAAAGTAGAACGAAAAGGGAACGAACAGTAATTTGTATGAAATGAATCCAAATTTTATTAGATTGTTCAGAGCCTTCCTTGATAAAAATAGGAATTACAGAATTGTATGGAAACATGCTATAACATATATATATATATATATATATATATATATATATATATATATATATATATATATATATATATATATATATATATATATATATATATATATATATATATATATATATATATATATATATATATATATATATATATATATATATATATATATATATATATATATATATATATATATATATATATATATATATATATATATATATATATATATATAGAGAGAGAGAGAGAGAGAGTCAAATAGTGCGAATTAAGTGGTGTTAATCATCTTATTATAAACATTTGCTTCTTTTAATTGTATATAATATAAAAAGATATTTAATATACAAAAAGCAAGATATGTTGGAGCAAGTTCTACTATAGCTTAAGAATTTCTCTAATAGCTGTATTTCACTATAAAATTTTCACGGCGTACTGCATTGGCCTAGGTTTGCTTACACGCGATATTTGTGGACATGATTCAATTTAGATCTATATAACTAGATGGTTTCCTATTTGTTCAAGCACGCGACATATAGTATGTATGTATATACGTACGTATGTATGTACGTGGTTGTTTCCATATATGCCTGTTTTGTTGTTTATTGTGGTGGCATTCAATTTTTTTAACAGATAGATTCATCACCAAACATTTTGTAAATGCGTAAACATAAAAAAATATTGATATTTATATATTGTAGAATGCCAAACTTTAAACAAATGTTAGATAACCTTAAATGTGAATTCGACTCGCGCATTACCTTTGACTATTTTAAAATTCTCAGAGCTTGCTGCATTGACTATCGAGAACTCCCATACCGAAAGTCGATCGCTTAAATCTACTTATAATGTTATACGGTTAGTTTCGGAACTGCTACGAAACGGTAGTTTTATTATAGATGCATTCAATAAGTCAGATATAAATAAAATTGTGATTGAACTTTCGAATTCAAATTTTGGATCTCTTATATGCAATTTAAAACTGACTCCAGGTTGTATGCGGGGTAAGTAAAGAGAACTTAGTGTCTACTTTCCTGTATTGAGAACATTGCGTGTTGATAAGCGGAATTTAATGCTACACTTAGTTTGTATCATAATTACAATCCTTCTGTGATTTCATTAATGTAAATTAACTTTTATCCGCGGTTTCGCCCGCGGGTTATAATGTTATGAAGAAATGTTGTAGAGTTATGTATGATACATGACACTTTCTATCCTCTACGACATTGTTACGACAATAGATAACCAAACGATTTTAAGGAAAAGGAAAAAACAATGACGATTTTATGTCACAAATTCGCAAATCAAATTTCTACAAGTAGTCATAATATACCTATTGTTACTGAAGACATCTACTGTAACTATTTATGCTTATGGAGTGTCGCTTTTGCTTAATGTGGGAAGCCATTTGCATGACGGTCAGGACGTTACTACCCCAGACGTAAAAACGTTTCTATATTTAATTCTAGTCATTATTTTAGATTAAAAAAAACTTAGTTTGTGCGTGTATAAACAGATTCACGCTATTTCTCGCTTATAGCACGGTAGACAGAGCGAATCTAGTGTTCAGACACCCCGTTTCTCACCCTTTTGACATTCCGTGCTTAGTGACGGAACTCAACGCTGCACTTTAAACATAATATAATCAATAAAAAATGGTTGCCTGTAAAGTGGGTTTTACGGGCGAAAATTTTACGTGACAACGTCTTTTTCTCGGTAGAATATTTATTGATATGATTAATAATTATAATATAAATTGCACAAATTTTAACTATAGAAAATATATTTTGTTTACTAAAACATTGTACATGTGTCAAGTGATACGCGCGGCGGACCGATCATAGTTCGGTGACAGTTGACACATCGTTACGTTACCTTTTTCATATGTGACTCCGAGCCGCAACCTAATTTAAGACGTTGTCACGTCAATAAATCCCAGAGTGGGAACCCACAATCACGTTTAAGGCCAGACGCTGTGCTGCCACGACAATCCCAATGGATCAGATAATTGAGGATATTTGAGTTTTTCATAGCCCATTCACGATAATATTTATCTGTAGTAACGATGAGAAATTGCCTAAAAAGGTTACTTTTTAAAAATAATGTTGCTGCCTTTTTCCCCATCTTTTATGAGTGTAAAATAAAACATATTTAAGGAAATTTATAAAGAACAAAATATTACATAATTAAATTTTTGTAGTGAATCTTTTTCTATAAATATCGATTTCTTTCCTTGCCTTTTACATTTTTTTTATCCTGTCGTCTTATTTATCCTTCTAATATTAATAATAATGGATCTACCTATAAGTAAAATGAATTATTAAAATAGTAATATACCTGTATTAAACAATAATAATATATAGATATTTACTTTACTTTTATTCATTAATCTAATTTCACTTGACAATTGCAAGCCGTTTCCGCACACAAAACATGCTTCTTGTTAATGCCTATTCAACAGGTATGGTACGAAAAATGAATTGCCGTGTTAAAGGTTCTCCTAATTGAGAGCTTATAAAATATGTAGAAAACAAATTAGGATAAATTTATACAACGGTGAATGAATTAATAAAAATAAATACATAAATAATTTTCTCTTTTGTCACATGTTAATTCTTAGCTTAATAAATTATCTATGCGTTGAAATATTTATGACACAACTATGAATTGTAACAAGCGTATACAAGTACAACGTAGCTCGATGATAACGAATGGCTGGAAAAAAAGATCACAATTTAATGTTTTCTAAAAATTTCTTACTTTTTTTGTTACAAAAATCTATACAAAATTTAGTCATTGATAAATTTTATTAATTTCACAAAAATGTCAGCCAACGTTTTCCAATTTAATAATAATAACTAATAATAATATTTTTTTTATAAAAATGAGCTTAATATAATTAATTTGAAGATAATTCTTTTAATGACTTTACTATTTGTAAACTATTAACAAACATCCTATTGAGAGCAAATTGAAAATTAAATCAGATGATGCTCTGTCCTCTGTATGTCCCTAGGCAACAAGTTTCAGTCTATAGAAGTGTAATGGACTGGCTTAAGCCTCTTTACGCATTATACGTTGAGTATTACTAGTGTTGAGAGCTAAGCTTTAGGGCTGGTTTATCAGTTTATTATTTATATTCTATCAAATATATTAGTTCTGTTAAAGTTTTGTGATTTAAAAGATTTTCAGAATTGTAGTTAAATTTTAACGTTCCTGTTCCCCAAAAGGAAAAGTAACGCAACGTTTCAATTGTGACCACTTTGTTCTCCGTTTGTCAAGATTACTGTTAAAAAATTAAGTTTCTTTAAGCATAGTAATTAAGTTAAAATAGTAAAAAGTTATGAGCATTTATGCTACTAGAAATGTAGTAAGAAAACAGATTTTACAATATAAATAAAGATTAAAATCTGCCATTGAGTGTTTAGCATCCATTTTCTCAATGAGTGATGAAGCCTATAGTCGTCGTGATGAAGAAGAAATTGTCTCAATTTTTGTTCAGTATTTACATAAAAATCATATTATTTTGTAAATGAACATGGCACGTTAATTTTTTACTTCTTAATTATGTTAAGTATATGCCATAATAATTCAAATTAAACACAGTATCTGAAGCATCCATGACGAGAAACCTTCAATTATACTTCTGCCAATAACATCCTCTTTAATTATATATATATATATATATATATATATATATATATATATATATATATATATATATATATATATATATATATATATATATATATATATATATATATATATATATATATATATATATATATATATATATATATATATATATATATATATATATATATATATATATATATATATATATATATATATATATATATATATATATATATATATATATATATATATATATATATATATATATATATATATATATATATATATATACGTATAATAGTCAAGACGAAACATTAATTGTTTTTATACCAACATTATTATGTTTACAAAAACGTATCTTTCTTTTCAATTTATGACACACGCTGAGTAGTTGTATAGCCATTCAACAGGCACGTAGTAGCTAACGAAAAGCTCTGTTGTCTCAAACCGTGCAGCAGCTTGAAAGTCTTTGTATTCGAACTTTACTATTTGTTGGATATCAAATGGTTTGAAAAAGAAAACTTTTCAATGAAACCGGTAATGTTATATTGTTAACTTTAATTCTGTTTTCTCTTTATACACCTTTGTTACAAATACACAAATACCTTCTTTAAATGTGATGAAAATATACAAAATAAATGTGATGAAATATACAAAATATATAAAAGATATTAAGCTTTTCTACGTAAATCCATATATCTACATATAGATATATCTTCGAACAACTAAATTAATGTTATTGCGAAATAAGGGGTAGAAATCTAGGAGAAAACAAATCCACACGCATTATTTTCAGTTTCTTTTGTGTGATATATTACTTTTATTTCTATTTTAATATGAGATCTTACATTTCCTGATACATCTATACAATATTCATTATCCAAACACGGAGGGCTCTTAAACTGAGTAATCTAATGGGAATAACCGGAGTCGCTTACCTAATAAACAAATATATGTACATGTAATATAGGTACATACCTAGTAAACTAATAGTAACAAGTTGAATTAATGTTATTTTAATAGAAATATTTATATAATTAAGTGCAATACGTTAAAGAATAACTACGCAGAAGTTCCTAAGAAGAGAAAATGTTTAGTTTTACACTGTAGCCCACATATAGAAGGGTAGGTGAAAATTACTCACTGCTAAGGTACACTGTTCTCAGCCTTGTTCGCTAAATCAAGACATGCTTATTTTTCTATAGCTATTGAGATAAATAAAAAAAATATCCCTCGAGCAAATTTGAACCCGCTATCGTATTTACAGTCACACGCTATCCTATATCACCACGACGTCCTTGCATTTATGTATGCTCATTTATTGCTCTCATATGTGAATTTTGAATAAATTACTCGTTAACGAAAAAGCTTAATTCAACTGTAAACATTTTGAATACTTCATTCATTACAATTTGAGAAAAATATATGTATATGGATTCGTTTTAAAAATTAATTAAATTCTTATTACAACACTTGCCATAAACAACTTTTTATATAATTCTCTACGAAAATATTCCTATTTTTTATGAATAGCTTGGCATTTAAAAAAAATGTTTTGTATTATTTTACACATGCCATATGAATAGAATAAATATTTCTATTCGAAACTTCTATATATATTTAAGTTTTACTATAAACTATTATAATGTATTATGTATACATATTCTAATATTAAGGTTTTCATGAAGGTTTATATAGAAAAATATATTTGCTAAATACACTGGATACTTGTATAAGAATGTTTGCATGAAAATTTGTTAGGGCTTTGACAGACCTGTTGCTGAATCGATTGCAACGCGCGGTACAGACTTACAGGCGCACGCTCTACCGACCGCCTTCAAACGTATATCAATCTCTCATCTGAACGACTAGCAGCTTTGTTCAAGCTTTATTTTATTATTTCTTCTTTGTGTTGAGTTAATATGTCCGGAAAATAGAAACAAGCCATTTTCATATTTTATTTTAAGCTTAGGTAAATATTGCTTTACAATATACAAATATATATTTTTAAGGGAACTTATTAATTCAAATCAAGTCGAGTTACGCCTAATTTAAAATCACACGCTAATAAAACAAATGAGTTGTGAAAGATTGACATTAGCTTGACTTTAACTTTTAATGTCAATACCCTTAAAGCTTATTATTGAGCCTGAAAATGAAATAAAAACAAATATTTTTTAATAAAATTACATACTTAAGATTTAAGATAGATACCACAGTTAAATTTATTCCAGTACCAAAAATCAGTACAAAGGATAACATATCTCTGAAAGAAATAGCTTGCAAAAACCCTTGAATGTGAGAAATGTTATTAAAAGCTTTTCCAATAGTGTCTATGTATATATAATTTTGTTTATAGCTTTACGCTTATTCCTGCATTTAACAGGTTAGGCGGATGGTACCGCGGGAACTATAGCAATCTAGTGTTAAGACACTCCATTCCCTGCTTTTCATCTTTTTTGGGGCGTTGCGTGTTGAGGCGGATCCAAGCGCCTCATTTGCCTAGATACCAGAGCAAAGTAACTGAAAATGAAAAAATCTATTCTCCCGGATTGGGATTCAAACCTATAAAACGATAATGTTTTATAAACAAACGCTGCGTCTCTGCACTTCGACGGCACATTTTTACGGCGAGTTTATTTATTACTTTACTAATATTATAATATAAAATAAATATAAAATAATTCAACAAAAAAGTATTTTTAAGTAAGTTAAGTTAAGTTAAGAAAAGTGCTTTTCTTTAAATGTTTACAGGTTTCCAATTATATGTGGAACTTTTTATGTGGCAAGTTACAACAGACACTTCACGAAGTTCCATTTTAAAAGGAATATTGTATGAGCGCGATAAATACATTACCCCCGACAGTAATTACTCAACTCTTTAACCAGATTACCAGCTTCTCGAGACGCCTCAGTCACGTTACGAGTACAACCTCTACGTGATTCTTATTTATATTTTCTCACATTTCACTTTTGTTGGATAAAAGACAATTAAATTCATTACAAACGTTACGTTACGTTACGTTACCCTTATTAAGGTTATTTGGATATTTAGGTATATGTTGAAGGCTTAGTAGATACATATGGGGCCTTGATACTACGATCACGGCTTACTTTTATATACGAGGGAAAAATATATTATTAATAAGTAATGAAAATGTTTATTAATCTGTCATAAAAACCTTGTTAAGTCCAGGTATCTCTATACTAAACTGTGCCGAATTCTGAAAAGTCTTATTATAATAGAACCATATTACCATTTTTTAACGAACATTCACGTTTAAAGACAATATTGTTTAAGGTTGTGAATTTAATGCAGATTTCTTTGCATTATAATATTAAGATATAGTTTATTAAAAAATAAATGAATAATATGAGAAGGATGCTTTTAAAGTAGAAAGAGGGTGAAATGTAAGTTGGACTCCTAATTTAAAAATTAGTAGGTCAATGGGAAGTACAACTTAAAAATGTTGACAAACATATATTTGATGATTATTTATGTTTTGTTAGAAACATATATATGTTTTGAGAGAACCAAATACATAATATAATTAAATTATAATAACATAATGTAATCAAATTAAACATATAGCAAACATTTTTGCAATCTTATAAAACATAGAACTGCGACTCACACACTGTGTTTTTATTATACATATGATGGATGATTTCTTTTTAAAGCTCTACTCAGTCATTTTCAGAATAAAAGCTTAAACATGTTGTGTAATTTGTAATAAGTTCAAGTATTAAAATTCTTAAGTTGGCAGAGTGTAATTAACCGGTAAAAAAGCTGTTTAAAATTATACTAAGCCATGTAATATTGACCAAAGTTATAAGTATACAGTAAATAAACGGAACAAACGAAAAATCATTTTTAAAAGAAATAAACGGAAAATAATAAATGAAAAATATTTTATTTGAAATATTAAAGTCAGTCAGAGGACCGTCGTGACGCAGAGGCGTAAGAGTCTGACTGTAAACGACAGTTTGAGGGTTCGATTCCCATACGGGGATGATGGATTTTTCTATTTCCATTTTCTTTGCTCTGGAAACAGCAAAGCAAAGCGCGGCGTTGAGTTCAACTTAACACGCAATGCCTCGAAAACGGCGGAAAGCGCGGACGGAGAAAGTAGGGACTAAGCAACGGAGTGTATTAACACTGGGTTCATGTGGTTCCTGCAGTTCCCTCTGCCTACCCTGCCATGTGCGGGATAAAGCGTGAAGCTAAAAAAAAAATAATATTTTTTTTTACACTGATAAAAGAATAATTAAATTATAGTATAAATTATAATATATCATATATATCAAAAGCATTTATAAAAAAAATGGCAATTTTTCTTACTTTTTTAAATTAAATTTATAAATACATTATATACTAAATAAAGAAAAATGAGAATAATAGTTTCAACTATTAGTATGGAACAAAAGACGGAAAGACAGAAAAATATTATGCCATTTTAAAATTCTCAAATATATTAAGTACACTACTATGACAACCCTAAGACGATATTGAGAACCATTACAATCTTGTAAGTGTTCTTGGAAAACACCCTGTTTTCAACGTTTTTATTACAGCTTCCATAATAAAAGATTAAGCGCGCAGAGGACATTTGTGGGTAGAATTTAATAAACTTTTTTAATACGCTATTTTAAAGCTTTAAAATCTAAGTGTTTATATAGAAATAAGATAAATTATTAAGTAAATCCTTATGCAAGCTGAATTTTACTGTTGATCGTACGTAACATATTAAAATTGATTTATGGTTAACGTTTGTCGCCGACCACACTATATTGTTTCTAATATTCGGGTAAAATGGGCAATGTTAATTATATTTTACAATTTAGACAAGCAAGCAAAAACAAGTGATTGATTTTAGTTCACAGAATATTAATTAGTGTTTGAAAATATTAGTGCTAATTTATTTTATAACGATAATATAATATTGGTCTCACGTTGTTGTTTAGACATAAATTTAAGAAACTGTGTATACGTTTATGTGTACAAAATTCATCACTAGGAATGGAATAACACTTCTAAGCAAAAACTTTGTAAAATAGAAGTAAATATTTATTATTAGTTCTTCTTCTCTTTGTTTATGGCGTTTCGAGGATATTATTGGTTCTCTTTATTGTGTATTTTCATATTGCCAACATCGATATACACCTTTAATTGGTCATATAATATTTTTATTTATATTAATTATATATTTTTAAGAAAAATATGATACAAATAAACTTTAAATATATTTATAATTTTGTATAACTCCAAGTCTAGAGGTGAGCGATGGCAGTCGTACAGTGAACTGTGTTACAGTTGCGTGCGTCTTTGTTCCTTAACAATTATATTGATACTACTATTCATTGTATTAATTCAATAGAAACAAAAGAAGAAGAAGGACAATGCATTAGTCTAACAGTCAAGTTGCAGTATTTGCTTGAATAGCGAATATCGGTAACGACATCAACGAAAGTCGTAATCGATATCTGCTATAGTTATATAAGCCATAAAGTAAGAAACTTTGAAGTTTCGATCACGTAGCATCGTTCACCAGAGTCTCGACTAGTTGTTAATCTACTTGAAGGAGTTGACTTAAGTAATTACTGTCGAATTACACGTATGATACACATGTCTAGAGTGCCATGTCTTTGTACTGTGAATCCGTTATTTAATAGGAATTATATTATATGACAAGAAAATGAAATAAAAATGTGATGAAAATCAAACCATCGTGGAATTGGGAGATTTTAACCACTAACATGGTTTAGATTGGCGTTGTATTATAACAAAAAACAAGTACTGTATTAATCTATATCATCAAATGAGATATTTTAAGAAATATCAGATAAAAAATTGTGAACAGTAAATACTTCTTTGCAAAATACATTGACATATAAGTACAAACATTATATATTACTCAGCGTTTATGTTTCAGAAGAGGCTTTACTTTATATTTAGTATTATTAATCATATATCTTTCTATCAATATAGAAATTTAATATTTTTAGATTGGAATGTATATTCAACATATATAGGAAAGAAGTAGGCAAAGATGTTTTAGTGTTAAGTCACTCTGTTGTCCTTGTGAATTAAATGTCAAATGGTGAAATGTAATAGTTAGTTTAGTTAGTCTATAATAATTTTTTAGTCTATAATAGCTCTTGTCAGTCAGGTGCTGTTTCTCTTTGATGACCTCTAATAACTTTTTAACATTAATTTATGCTCAATACTTTTTCCTTTTTCCTACTTAAAATAAAAATTCCAAGTATTCTACAACCGAATATATACATTCGTCGTTTGAAATAGAACTGTCTAGGAACGTACCACAAAACCATATTCTTTATACGGCTCAATCGATTTAGTAACAGCGTTTTTGTTTGAAATATTTTAACGTGTAAATTGTTTTAGCTAAATTGGTTATCGGGGATTGGAAATTTATTACAGCGCGGATAAAATGCCCAAGCTGTTTTTAATGTTTGTTATTTATGGCTTTGAAAATGAGCTTCTTTATATTTCATTCACTGATAACGTCATTTAAGATATATTTGATTGGTATCATTGGAATCATAATATCAGTTGTCTAAGCCAAGTTAAGCATCTTTTATCTATTATTAATAGATAAACCTTAGACACTATATTATTTACTATTTTTACAAATATTTAGTTAACTACCAAAAGAAGTATCAATTAATACAATAGTTTCTGCCTTTGCTTAGTATAAAAACACATTTACATATGTATCATCAATTTTAAATAGAAAATACTTGCTCATTGGACAACAGTCATATAATTAGTTTATTAAGAACTATTCTTCTGTATATCTGCCTACCAAATACTTATTTAGTTACTAAAAGTATAGTTAAACAAACTATATGCTTTGTTACACTTTACAAGTTCCATGAGGCTTAAGAAAATTTTTAATGTAAAGATTAAAAATGTTTTCCATTACTTTTAAACAAAGTAGACCGTGAAGGAAGCAATTACTTAGGTGTAATGAAATTTTACACCTTAAGTGACACTTACCGCAACTGTATGAGGTCACGAATAGGACGTGTTTTTTGTTTAGCAGACTTTGATTCAAGAAATTCTTTGACAAGTCAGGGAAGAAGGCATATGTGGTATACAAAAATATAGATTTTAAAATTATACACTAAGGATAAAAAACATACAACAATACAGTTAAAGAAAATATAAAAATTTGAACGCAACGGAATTTGAACCCGCGCGTCTTGCAAACCGTGCAAGCATTCTGACTGCTAAGCTATAAGTTCTTTATCACCTGGCGTCGAAACTCTTATACAACGCAATAATTTATATAAAGCATATGTATAAAAATAAAGAAATTCTAATATAGCTTAAACTTAGTAGGAATTGAGACATATGTTAATTTTGCTGCTAGCTTATACTATCCATCACTTTGCAGTCAGTTTCTATTTCACAATTTTTCATAACAACCTATCCTACGGATTACTGCTTTGGGGCAACCGCTGCAAATCAATATTTATAATTCAAAAAAGAGAAGAGCCGGCTTTTCACAGTATGGGTGCTCTAAATTCTGTGCGAGAATTTTTTTAATAAACTGGATATTTTTAGTTGAACTTGAACCACAACAATATTTTACAGGTTTACAAATATGTTCATAGATTTTTAAAATTAATTAAAATTAATCAAATAAAAAGAATCTTCTAAAAATTAGCAAAATTTTACTGCACGACACATGATATTTGGACAGTTTAAAGTTAATTATATATATATATATATATATATATATATATATATATATATATACTATTATCTTATATATATAATTACGATCAATAGGATTTCTACCAGGGGGAGGATTTTTTTATACTAATAAAAGGTAAAATTCCTATTGACCCTAAAATTTACCTGATTCAGAACAATCTTTCATTTGTTGGATTACGAAACAAAAATACGTACATAAAAATCTACGGCCTGAAACAGCTGAAGTAGAATTACAATGGAACATCTTAACTATTAAAAAATCAAAAAATGGTTTTTCAGTATAAATTAATGAACTTGAAACATGCACGAAATAGGTACAATACATACACGTAAGTACATGAAGTCATTTAACGTTTAGTGTGAAGCATATTTTTCGATTACATTTTATTATACATATAAAATATCAAGGATATAAAGGATTATATATTTAATAGTTTATGTAGAATAGAAAAAACTATACTAAACTAAAATTAAGAGAAAGTATCATTAGTCATTAATCTCAATTAAAAGTAACAGTATGGCAATGACCATAAAATCCAAATTGGTATTAAATTATAAACAATGAGATCATTAAAAATGAGACCAGTAACCAGTAACCGTCTGGTATTGTTCAACTAGCAAAAATAATTATAAGAAAAAGGCTTTTGTATTAGCAATATCAATGGCAGATTATCGGTTTTCCACTTAAGAATTTTTCCTTATAACAAAAAAGACAATTAGTTGTCGTGGCTTATTGTGACAGATGATCCATCCTAATGTAACAGGTTTACTTTTTCATTATTCTGAATCTGATTGATGGTCATGACATCAAAGAACGACGCTGAATTTAATTTGAAGAAAAATTACCTTATGGCTTAGTTGTTGAAATATTTATTATAATTCCTAAATTGAGTTTGCTTGAGCAAAGTAGTAATTAATGACCCAGCGACGTGGGGGTATTGCGGAAGAACGAAAATGATTAAATTTTCTCAACTTTCATTGCTTTGTAGCGTGAGCCTCAGAAAGCTTCTTTTAAAACTATTTATTTAGTAAGCCCTTATACAAGGTTAATATTGAATTTAAACTTGTTTTTATATTTAATTTCTGTGAAAATGCAATAATATAGATAAAAGGGTATATTTCTTGAAAATGTGTAAGGTGTTTAAAAAGTGCAAAGTAAAATTCCTCCACGGATTATGAAAACGCTATGTCTGTTTATTAATAAATTATCAAATTTTGAAAACAAAAAGATTTTCAATTATAATATTCCAATAAAATGGTTACTAATAATTTTAACTTTTATTGTTATTTATTTCCAATTAACTGTTGATTGGAAAATGTTAAATAAATTCTAATTAATAGTTCAATTAGCTACGGCCATTGCTCTTTTTATTTCCATTCTTTAATCATTTAAATATTAAAAATTAACTTATTTTCTTGAAATCTCGTAATATTTTTGAAATAAACTATTCTGAGCCATATATAGTATACAAATTATGTGGAGTAAAAAGGAAATGTATCAAACAAGCTGTAAACAAAAATACTACTCAGTTCTTAACTTAATAATTAATGAAGAAAAGCTATCTTAATCCTCAGTATTTAACGAACAGAAAATTGGATTTCTTAATGGGATCTCAGATCTGTGCTTGGTCTCTCGAGTCTGACAACAGATTTAATAGTAGTTAGCGTTTTATTTAGAGGTACAATATTGTATTATTTTTTTAGTCAGTGTAAAATTAAAAAGTTTTAATATAATTTAAATTATATTAGTAGGTAAAGTAGAATTTCAATACATATATGTACTATATAATTTTTTTTAGCTTCACGCTTTTTCTCGCATATTGCCGGTTAGGCAGAGGGAACTGCAGGAACCATGTCAGCCTAGTATTAAGACACTCCGTTGCTTAGTCCCTTCTTTCTTTGTCTCCGCTTGGCCTAGTTTCCAGAGCGAAGAAATTGGAAATAGAAAAATACATGTTCCCTGAGTGGAATTCGAACCCTTAAACCATCGCATTGTAGTGGATATTTAGTATATTTTAATTTAGAACATACATATATATTTTATTAAATATATGAATATAATAATATTTTACTTACTTACTCAAACTAAAAAGTCACATAAATAATAATAACAATGTAAGAATATAATTGGAAGTAAATTTCAACCATACCTGCTTATATGTTTCGAATTTTCTTGGTAATAGGTATTTGAACGATATTAGAAATGTTTCGGTCGACTCACAATTTCCGCTGTGGAGAGGTTTATTACGGAGGCTGTAGATTTAATGTACATATTCTACACCGAATGTTTGTAATGTAATTATAATAATTAAAAGTAAAATATTATACATCCGTTATTGTTATTTGCATTTTCTCTTTATAATTTTAGTAACTTCTTAAATGTAAATAAATAAATCAGCCAGAGAGAGAGAGAAACTTTAAAAATATTTCAACATCATAAAACTTATAAACTTAAAATTTCTTAAATGAAGCCAAACTTCATAATTTTATTTTGATTGACAATTATTCAATAGCAAAAACACGGCCGTGTAGATAAAAAGCTTCACTCTTGATGAGGTTTTTGACTTTCGCGATTTGATAACATTTTAAATAAAACAATTTTCGTTTATTATATTTTTTTTTGGAAATTCGGCGTTTCTAGTGTCTAATGACAATATACGCAATTAATCCGGTTAAATTATTTTATTTAAAAAGCTGCACGCTTTTTCCGCATAGTTTTGTATTTGTCACGAGTTGAGTTTGGAACTCAACGAATCAAATCGAACCCACAACCGTTGACAGTCCACTGAAACAGTATCTAAAAGACTATCTATCTATACACACTCAATTTATCGATTGTAATCTATACCAGCTTAATTTGTAAATTGTTCAAAACAAATAACACTTCAAATTATTCTTATATCTATTCTTTTTTTTCACATAGACATAATTAAAAGAGTTGGAAATGAATTTTTCACATACTGCAACTTTAAATTTTAATTAATGATATATTCATATTGAAATATAAATGTTCGATTCGGTAATTATTCTGTTACATTATTTGGATGTTTTATTTTTTTATTATTGTAATGAAAGAAGTCTAGTAGTAACAGATTTTAAGAAATTAAGAAGACAATATTTTGAATTTTTTTCGTGAGTAGTAATTTCTTTGTGAGCGGAGCCTTCATGCGTGACAAGTTGCTCAAAGTGCTTAGGCCTGTTATTTATGAGACGTGGATACGTTCACTGCGTATGAAATTGTTTCTATATTATGAAAAGGAATCGTTAAATAAAAGTAAAATAGCAGTTTGCGTAATTATTTGTCTATATAAGTGGTAGCTTATTAAAGAACAGGCTCGTAATTTTGTGAACTAAATAGACGTTTTACTTAAAATAAATAAATAATGCTGTTTAGTTTTATATTTTCAGATATTATATTTTTGTTACAATTATTAAACGTTAATCGTTAAGTAATAAGTGATATATTCCTCAAGTTTTCATTTCGGGATAAGCAGACATCTTCTAGATTCTTTAAGCTGACCAGTATAAGACTATTTTCTACTTAAATATATGCTTTTGTCTTGCCCAAGCGAATCGAACTTGTAACCATTACGTTTACGTTCTCACAAGCTGTTGCACTGTGATACAATGGTTTAATGTTACATTAAAAGCATACAACGAAATGATAATTTAATAATAAACTGTAGGATTAAAATTTTCGCTATGACTGCGCATTGCACTCTATAAAACTTTACTGGTTATCGAATTAAGTTAAAGTATTGTTGAGTGAAGTAATTTTGCTAAAAAGTTATAAAAATATCACTTTTGAGAATTTAATAAGCTCTGTAGTTGTCACACACTTTATATTCTATTTCCAATTTTGTACATGTCTTTGATTTTTGACAAAGAATTTTATATCACTCGCATCTCCATAAGAATTGTTTGAAGCGTTCTTTTGTAGCTGAGATTAATAATTTCGCGTAAGTTTGGTTTTTCAGAATATAAAGCGCGCACTTGAAAGGCGTTTGCTCCTCTCTTGGGGTCTTCAGAGTCACTTGTCTGCACTCAGCGAGTTCTTTGTGAGGGTTAAGGTCATATAAATATAGAAATTGCAAAAATTAATTTGATAACTGTTATAAATACTGGATAACTGGTTTAATATATTTTTATATACTTTAGATTAAAAATTAGCATATATTTGACATATAAAAATATATTCTGTATTTTCTGTAATTCCTCTATTTAGTTGGAAGACTCAAAATGTCTCGTATACATGTTATATATCGAGGACATGGTATTCGTTATAACATAAGTACACATTACTGAGAAAGATGTCGAAAATTGTAATAGTATGGAAATATGTAACATTTCATTTGGCTTTTTTTTTAGCTTCACGCTTTATCCCGCACATGGCAGAGTAGGCAGAGGGAACTGCAAACTGCAGGGACCGTGGGAACCTAATGTTAAGACACTCCGTTGCTTAGTCCCTGCTTTCTCGGTCCCCGCTTTCCGCCTTTTTCGAGGCATTGCGTGTTGAGTGGCGGAACTCAACGCCGCGCTTTGTCTAGTTTACCAGAGCGAAGAAAATGGAAATAGAAACTTCTATTTTCTCCGACTGTGGAACGAACCCAGAAACCGTCGCGTTACAGGCAGACGTTGCGCCTCTGCCTATTATTTTAACATGGCTATTTAGTAGTTGTTTAGTATGAAAAAATATACTTAGTACGTGAGATTAAAAGAGAATTGAATTATCTATTGTGTCTTAATAACAGAGTAAGCGGAAAATTAGATTTCTTAATACGCTTTCTGATCCGTACGAATGTCCCTTGGGTGACCTGGATGTCGGAAAAAAACCTTACCGAAAATTGCCCACATATAAATATACGTATGTGATATACTTAATATAGGAGGAAATGGCATCATTGCTACTAATTTGATTACTGTAGGTAGGTTATATAAAGAAAGCTTGCTGTATAGGATTTTAGATTTACACACACAAATCGGTGGATTAAAAATGAAATTCAACTTTATATATCTTACACGTTTTTACAATTATATGTTAGTCTTATGTAATTTTGTTGAACATTTTTGGTGTCATTAAAACCATAAACCGTAACTTAATCGATATATATATATATATATATATATATATATATATATATATATATATATATATATATATATATATATATATATATATATATATATATATATATATATATATATATATATATATAATTTATTTTGCTAAGGATATTTCTTAAACATGATTATACATTAACGTATATACATTAATGTATAGTCGAAACGAACGAATTGTGATATGAAATGTTAAAAAAATTCTGCTATGTTCGATTTATGTTAAAATTATATTTGTTGTTGTTGATTGTATATCAATCTGTATCACGTACATTTTATAATATTATTATATTAGATTGAAATCCTAGAACATGGCTTGTAATCTGAGATTAATACTACTAATGAGTTGTCATCCTACTATTAGAAAAAAATATAATTAGTTGAATAAGGCGTAGTATGTCAAGCATTATATATATATATATATATATATATATATATATATATATATATATATATATATATATATATATATATATATATATATATATATATATATATATATATATATATATATATATATATATATATATATATATATATATATATATATATATATATATATATATATATATATATATATATATATATATATATATATATATATATATATATATATATATATATATATATATATACAAGTTTGGATGTGAAAAAGAAAATCATACGCTTGTTATTATTATAAGTTATTTGACTTCGTCAAAGTTACTTAATATAGTATATGTAGAAACATACTAATTTAGTTCTGTGGGATGTTCTATTGACATAGTTAATCAATAAAAGCAAAATGTAGGTATATTTTGTTATACCCACCTACTTACATATTTTGTTGCTTTATTTATTTAACTTTTGTGACTGCCGAGGAAAGCATTCTGGTGTTACCTTTACGTCACACCAGGCAGGCAAGGTCCAGTATCCTTGGCTTGACAAATTACCGCCTCTCTTAATCATTGTCGCCTCGTGGTTATTATTTACGTGTGTTGATTCTCTCTTAAAAATATTTTTATATGAAAATAGAAACAAGTATGTAATTTTGTTGTACGTTGTATATTGATATATTTTATTGTATTAAGACCCAGATAAACGCAAGCTTTTGTGAAAATAATTTTGCCCAGTAGCTAATTTCTTGGTAATCCTAAGACAAATATACAATTATTTCAATATGGTACCCTTTCAGCATATTCAAAGGGCTGTGTTTTTGCTAACTGAAAGCGTTATTACAGATTATTAAATATTTACAGTTAATCAGATAAAATTATATGCTTCAGTACAGTCATACTTAAGGTAGAAAAGAAGTTTCTATCCAATCAAAAGCTTTTTGATAAAGCTCCTTAAGCTCATTTTAATACAATTTTGATCTAAAATGTCAAAATTATAGTTGTAAAATTTATCGTTTTGGAAGTTATTTTTCTTATATAAAAAAACAATTGTCAAATAAAAGAGAACAAAATAAAATCTTGCAAGCTTTTAGTATAAGTGGCAAAAAAGCTAAATTTTAAAAATAAATAAGTTATTGTTTATGTATGATCACGAATAGTCATAAAGTATTTAAACTAGAATAGATAGGCTAACAAATTGTAATACATAACATTTATTTTGTGCATTTAAATTATTTCATTTATTTCGTGCTAAGTGTATTTATAGCAAAAATGTACTAAAAAAACATAATTTAAATACTAATATATACCGTATAATATACCGTCGTGGCGCAGAGGCCCAAAGTCTGCCTGCAACGCGACGGTTTCTGGGTTCGATTCCCAGTTGGGGAAGATGGATTTTTCTATATCCATTTTCTTCGCTCTGGTAAACTAGATAAAGTGTGGCGTTGAGTTCCGCCACTTAACACGCAATGCTTCGATAAAGGCGGAAAGCGGGGACGGAGAAAGTAGGGACTAAGCAGTGTCTTAACGCTAGGTTCCCACGGTTCCTGCGGTTCCCTCCGCCTGCCCTGCCATGTGCGGGATAAAGCGTGAAGCTACAAAAAAAATTCAATATGGCAATGTTATGTACTCAATTTTTATTGAATTGATGTATGTACCCACTTGACATCTATTGTTTTATCGTCTATTGTTCGTTTTCAGTCCAAAACTATTTATTTAACGAAAAATAAAACCGCATATGAGGACCGTCGTGGCGCAGAGGCGCAACGTCTGTCTGTAACGCGGATAACGCGACGGTTTCTGGGTTCGATCCCCAGTCGGGGAAGATGGATTTTTCTATTTCCATTTTCTTCGCTCTGGCAACTAAGGCAAAGCGCGGCGTTGAGTTCCGCCACTCAACACGCAATGCCTCGAAAACGGCGGAAAGTGGGGACGGAGTCAGCAGGGAGTAACGGAGTGTCTTAACACTAGGTTCTAATAGTTCCTGCAGTTCCCTCTGCCTACTCTGCCATGTGCGGGATAAAGCGTGAAGCTAAAAAAAAATAAATAAATAAAGAAAAAAAAAAAACAATATTAAAAGTGAAATTTTTGAAATATTTCATTTATTTTATTAGGATCAAAATACTTTAACAAATAAATATTTTAATAAGAGGAGGATTTGTGGAACAAATTACGCCGGTTATAGGTACGTTACTTTTTACAATAATATGTTACGAATATTGACTATTCATAATCACCATTCAGAATTTCTGCGGACCAGGTCTTGGAAGATTAAAACTAGCTTTTAACCAATTTGTGAAGTGTTGACTCCTGAATTAAGAGACAAGAATATATTATTCAATAGAAATGAGGCAAATTATATATTTTAAGAATAAACTCTAAGACTTAACTTTAGCAATGTTCTCTAGGTATTTATTCTTCAGTTGTTCGTTTAACTATTTGACAGGATAAACCGATAAGACTGCTATTATCTATTCTTCGGCGATACATACGCAGTATATGAAATAAGCACTTCAACTGATTTTTCTATTTATCTCCAAACAGACATAAATACAGGTCCCACTTTAAACTGTTTATCTATTAATTTAAAGGTATTTACCTTAATTATTAGAATTATATTCAATTATAAGTTTAATGTATTTAAATTAATTTCTTTAACTTCTCTACCTTTGTAGGTTTGTAGACAAATTTATAATTATAATCCATTTTGTTACTACATATAGAGTATGATCCCAAATAACATAAGACGATGTGTGGTAGGCATCTTAAATGTAGTAGGAAAAATACTTCGTTCTAAGAAAAAAAAATTCTCATATATTTATGAAATGTAACGCAATAACATCATGTACCTACACTTACACGTAAAATTGTCACGTTTACGACGTTCTTTAAGTCGCGTCTTTGCTGGTATTTGAATAAATTATACGGATTTGTGCCATTCAAATGTTATAGAATCTCTTTTGTGATTTTGAAATAAAAAATATGCATGTTATATACAGAATATTTTGGAGGTAACACATTAAGATTTTATGTAAGCTTTTTAAACATGTTTTTGTCGAAGACTTTTAATCAAGTAAAAATCTACAGTTACAGCACAAAATTTATCTATAGACATAAGTATTTGGTATCACTATATACATGCCTTCTTTTCCAACTCTTCGATCAATTTAGCCGAGATTTTATTTAATTCTTGCAACAACAATATGCCTACAAGCATATTTTAAGAACATGCAGCGTGTGCTATACTTCTGAAGGATTTTGCACCAGAAGAAATAAAAAAATGCTTTGTACGTAAGTAGGAAAAATGTACTGAAAAATGTTATGTAATATTTGGTTCGAAATTCGGCTGAATGCTCTCGGTACGACGGAAAATCGTGCCCATAACAGGTAAATACCGTAGTATCAAGAAAATATTTTGCGCTCGACAAATTCAAGATATTACATGCAGGTGTTTCGGTTACCGTCGACATTTATTAAATAATGTTTCTCATGAGAATAGTTTGTGTATTAATAGTAAAATTATTTTTATAGGGCAAGCGGTATTTAAAATACTGCCAGATATTTAATTTCTTATTTTCAATTAAATTTGAGATATTTCATGGAGATTTTATAACAACGATACCTATATGTAGGTCCAACTTTCAGCCGTATTCCAAGTTTTCTATACTACTAATCTATATAGTGGCACACCATTACTTATTTTACACTATGTATTTATATTTATTTTCTTTTCTATATATATTATACAAAATACAAAGATAATGTCTGTAGATGAACAGTAAAGTAGTCTATAAAGGATCTATTAAAAGCTTTTATTCGAGACCTTTTCTTTGAGGATAGTGTGGAATAGTGCGTTAATGGCAAAGGGACAGCCGTAATGGTGAATAAGAAGTTGGTTTAGGACGTAGGTCCCATGTCACGTGACTTATGGCAAATCGACCGGTCTCTAGGGCTTCGACTACGTGTGATTATGTATGCCATTTTGTCATAACTTAAGTATTTCTATAGCTTTTTAATATGTAATAAGGCACCATAGTGACGATACTAAAAAGAATTTAATTTTATATGAAGTCTGCCTGTAACGCGACGGTTTCTGGGTCCAGTCGGGGAAGATGGATTTTTCTATTTCCATTTTCTTCGCTCTGGCACTTAGGTAAAGCGCGGCGTTGAGTTACGCCACTCAACACGCAATACCTCGAAAAAAGGCGGAAAGCGGGGACGAAGAAAGCAGGGACTAAGCAACGGAGCGTCTTAACACTAGGTTCCAATAGTTCCTGCAGTTCCCTCTGCCTACTCTGCCATGTGCGGGATAAAGCGTGAAGCTATAAAAAAAAGCTATATATTTGTATTATTGTACTTGTATTAGTGTAGTATAGTCTTCGATTACTACTACGCTATTCGATTGCGGTTACGATTACAATTTATGGATATGATATCAATGTACATGTACATACATACACTCTTTAGTGAAAATTATATGCCATAGTAAATTTAAGAAATATGTAGAGTATATATATCATAATAAAAATTTTATTTGTAATATTATAATTTAACGCACTACGTACAGTTTGTATATTCATAGTAAAGTGCTGAAATATTTATACATTTGAATCCAGCCACGATTAGTAAAATTTAATCATTATAAAAGTTTTTTAACAGTGTAATAATAAATAAATAAAGTAAACAAAATAATAAAACCTTTCAAATTTTCTAATTTTTGACAAAATAAATATATTTAATATTTACTCCAATGTATATTTAAGTCTGTTTTCGACGAATTCTGAATTTATAAAACAACTTCAAACTTCGCCACCCTTAAGACATCCATCTTTGAAAGTTTGGACACGAAAATCGCTTTAGCAAACTATAGACTTGCTACTTAGAATTCTCAATATATTGCTTGAGAACTAATCTACTGCAGCAGTGTTTTTTTTTAATTAATTATTACGTTTTTCTAAGCTTAAACAGTTTCCCAAATCAAATTTTATTGTAATTAGACGTAAAATGTATAGATATACATAAATGAACAGATGTATGTAACTAAGTAGTAATTGATTATTGAACACGTAAAAATATTTAAGATAATAATTATGCGAAAAGTATTGCTATTGAATAAATTTCAATTTAAATGTAATACGCTAATGATTTTAAATATGTTTCATATGCACAACATTTTTGCTATCAATAATAGTTGAGTAGTTATATAGTTAAATAGTTGAGGACTGTCGTGTCGCCGAGGAGTAGCATCTGCCTGTAAACGCGACGGTTTGCGGGTTCGATTCTCTGTCAAGGTCATTGGTCATTGTCATTTCCATTTTCTTCGCTCTGGCATTTAGGCATGTGCGGCGTTGAGTCCCGCAACTCAACACGCTATGCTTAAAAGCGCAAAACAGGAAACGAAGTGTCTTAGCATGAGGTTCCACGGTTTCCGCGGTTGCCTTTAAAGAATAAACTAAAGACTGAAACAAAAAAATAACTTACTGAAACAAATGACGAATCACGCATAGAACATTGTTTAACTGGAACAAATTAATCAGTAATTCGAAACGGGTGGGGTAGTATCAAATAACCGTTAAATAAATTATTTTTTTATTTCTTATAGTATGCTAATATTAAAATGAGCAAAATATTTATTTAATAATCAAAAAGAAGCGCCGTTGTGTAGACGCGTAGTAAGTAATATAAAAAAATAAACTTGATGATTGTAGGTTCAATTCCCACAGTGAGAAAAACGAAGAACGCAGTTTCTTAACATCTACCCAGCTACATTAAAAAATATGAAATTCTTTATTTAATAATAAAAAAATCTGACAAAACAATTTTACGCAATCGTAAAAATTTTACCATTTGTTTGGTATTCATTAAGGAGGGAGCCCGGCGGTTATGTAGGTCAATGCAGGCCCGTTTACTTCAACAAAGCAATTTATGTCCGTTTTTTATATAAACCTTTGTTTTGAGATAAATATTTTCATATTAATAATAATAATAATAATAATAATAATAATATTTATTTCATAAAAAGAGCTGTAGCACAATATATATATTACATCAAATTACATTTAGACAAAACTATAACAGTAAAATACTACAACAGTTGGTTGGGGTACTGTCCTCTTAGATAGGTTACTGAGTAACCTGTAATAAAGAGAAACAGTGCCATATCCCACGAGATTGTTCAAAACTATTCTTTTATTAAACGGTTAACAAGTCGTAATAATACTGTACTTAATTAAAATTACAATTTTTTTATTGAATGATGTGATGTGAGTATTCGTATTTAGAATGTGTATTATTATTTTGTGTGAGTGTAAAGTGTATGTGTTTATACTCATGTTTGTGTGTGTACTGAGTGTTTGTATGTGTGTGTTTGTATGTGTTATGGATGTAAATAAGTGTAAGATTTTATAGTAATGTTTCCAAAAGTGATTCCGTTTCATCATATGTTTTTTGTTGTAAGAACAAACGAACACTTGATTTACATTTGTTACTAGACAAATTGTAAATTGGATTTTTTGCGTTAATTTTATTGTACAAGAAAGGACCTAAATAAATGAAAAACTTTTTAACGAAAGAGTAATTTGTAACAGGAAGGGTACATACTTTATCTTTCCGTCGTTTAGTAATTTTAACGTAAGGCGTGTTTCGATGTTTCAATAAGATTGCATGCAATATAAATAATTGTCTGACGTTACCGTCAGAACTTTGCAATCTTTATATAGCTGCGAAGTAGAAAACAAGATTGGTCGAAAAGTGGCAACTTTCAGGACAGCTCTCTGTGCAATTTCCAGAGGGAGCATTACTGTCTTTGATGCACCTCCCCAACAGGATATACAATACGAGATTATAGACTGGCCCAGTGCACAATAGACATTGTATAGGATATGTTGACTAGCAACATGTCGAAGAGTTTTGAAAATAAAAATCAACTTTCTCATTCTACCCGTCAGAGAATCCACATGGGATTTGAAATTTAAATGCTTATCCAGTATTATACCCAAGTATTTGATGTTATCCACTGATGCTATTTGTGAACAGTGACAGTTTTGTCCAGTTTGGTGACACGTGTGAGCGGTAATATTGATGGTCATCTTAGGTTGAGAAGCTAAGTTAGGAGAGAATGCAATAAATTTAGTTTTTTGAGTATTAATTGTAAGAGAATGAGAACATAACCATTCGAGGATATAAGTCACACTTGTTTGAGCAACATCTTGAACCTCTGACCAGGAATCACCATGAAAAGTGATTGCAGTATCATCTGCATATGTAATGATTTTTGATTTTGGGATGTTAAGATCGCAAAGGTCGTTTATAAAAACTAAAAACAATGTTGGCCCGAGAACACTCCCTTGAGGCACCCCATACTGAATATCAAGTTCATCACTTAGATAGTTTCCTATTTTGACTATCTGTGTTCGACCTGTCAGGTAACTGTGAAAATACTGGAGTTGTTCGCCTCTAACACCTATATTTTCGAGTTTTTGCATTAATATTGTGATAGGAACGGTGTCAAAAGCTTTTGCAAGGTCAAGAAATACAGTGATAACTTTTTTGCTATTGTTTAAGCTTGTAACAATAGAGGTGGTAAGCTCATGTACTGCGTCAGAGGTTGATTTGTTTCTTCGAAAACCAAATTGCTGTTTCGATAAGAGGTTAAAATTTTCTATGTAATCCCTAAGCCTCTTATTAACTATACGCTCCAATACCTTGGAAATGGCACTTAATACTGCAATTGGGCGATAATTATTTACGAGTTTTCCATATAATAATATTGTTAATATTGAGGGATTAATATTGCTGTGGAACTATTAATTGGCGTTAGTGTTAAAACTTATTGTAGCAAAATTTACATTATATTTATTTCGCAAAGTTAACCATTATTAATTTTTTATAAGTAATTCCTCCCTAGAGTTAGAGATTCAAAGAATATTGATAAAACATAATGGACGAAAACTGTAAAATATTATAGTAAGTTAAATCATCTTATTCTTTTAGGATAGTAATTATGTTAATTAAATTAATTGAATAAATTAAAGAATCTTTTGAAGATTCTTTAAAACACCTTGGTAAGCTTTCGGAACTTGATCCAATAATTCTATAATTGTCTTAAAATATATAAGTAACCTGTTATAGGAAATATTTTATATAGAAATGTATTTTTGAGGACCGTCGTGGCACAGAGGCGTAGCATCTGCTTGTAACGCGTCGGTTTGTGAGTTCGATTCCTACTCGGGGAAGATGGATTTTTCTATTTCCATTTTCTTCGCTCTGGAAACTAGGTAAAGCACGGCGTTGTTTCAGTAAGTAACTCCACTATATAGATGAAAGACTTAAAATATCTCATATACTATTTTTATTTTCATTATTCTCTTCTAAAGTTCAATGTAGCTGCACAAGTTAAATTGAATATAACCGCTAATTACTATCGAGAGTCGATACACGCCAGCCCGACTATACAGTGGCTTTCACGAATACTGAACTTAATCCATATAATGATTTTGGATGTCTTCCAAAGCGCCTAAGTTTTCTTCCTTACAAATATTAACTTTTGAGGGACGAATAAACATTTTGTTTTGACTGAATCCAAATTGAAAGTTAGTGGGTCATGGCCATGATGGCTCCACGAAGGCGCGTTGACATCGCAACTTACAGTTATCAACACAATTGTTTCCGCAGATAACTGGGAAATGGCAAAAGGAAACTGGTCGCTTTTGATACATGTAACGATGTGAAAATGAAACGAAAAATATAGCTTTTGTTATTTTTCGTTGTTTTATTTATTTATTTTCTATATTTTGGATGGAATTATATTATGCTTATTATGTATATACATATACGAGTATATTGTTTGAACAAAGCATGTAATATATTCTTATATTCTTTTCTATTATTATAGTTTGTAAAATTTTTGAAATTATATTATTAATATACAATGCTTTATATCACTCTGGCAGAGAAATAAAACTATATAGAAATAAACAATTTTCTTGATAAAAATCAAACCCAAAATATCATGCATTACAATTAGGCCCACTACGCCACATTGTCCTAACAATACGTAGAAACGTAATATCTATGCACATAAAGAAGATTGCGCTGCCTACTTGTGATTTCCAATTATTGTTTATTTTTAAGTGCATAAAGAAATATGTTTACATTTTTTATTTGTCATTTAATTCGTATATCCGCGGAATCGGTATTGACTGGGATAAAACAGAGTTTTTAGTGAACCAGATAAAATACTGTATATATTGTATATGTATATATATATATATATATATATATATATATATATATATATATATATATATATATATATATATATATATATATATATATATATATATATATATATATATATATATATATATATATATATATATATATATATATATATATATATATATATATATATATATATATATATATATATATATATATATATATATATATATATATTTATAAATTAATAAAACAATTGTTATTTATAACAATGATTTATTTTATATTACTATGAAAAAATATAAAATACAATGTGACATACTATGAATGAAATATATGTGTATTTTTCCCAAAACATAAAGTAATTTTTTGTAAAGTAAAACTGATTTATAACAAATTTGTAACAAATAAATAGTACATGGCTATCCATGTAGGTATATGGCTGCAGCTTTCGCTACATAAACAGTTGTTTGCTAACCCAGAGTTTCAAACAACACCTCAAGAGGCTATCGCTTTCAGATAGGTTAAGAGCCTCATATAGAGGCTGCATATATATATATATATATATATATATATATATATATATATATATATATATATATATATATATATATATATATATATATATATATATATATATATATATATATATATATATATATATATATATATATATATATATATATATATATATATATATATATATATATTTCATAATTTTACAAGAAAACCGATTTTAAAGAAAAACATAAAAGCTGAAATGGTAATGACTAAGCAAAAATGGTACATCGAAAAGGTAAAGCCAAAGACAATCTAGTGCCCACCAGATTGACATACCAGATTGTTTTCACAATGCGCTTAGTTTCATGCAGCCTCTATATGAGGCTCTTAACCTATCTGAAAGCGATAGCCTCTTGAGGTGTTGTTTGAAACTCTGGGTTAGCAAACAACTGTTTATGTAGCGAAAGCTGCAGCCATATACCTACATGGATAGCCATGTACTATTTATTTGTTACAAATTTGTTATAAATCAGTTTTACTTTACAAAAAATTACTTTATGTTTTGGGAAAAATATACATATATTTCATTCATAGTATGTCACATTGTATTTAATATTTTTTCATAGTAATATAAAATAAATCATTGTTATAAATAACAATTGTTTTATAAATTTTATAGATATAAAGTTATTATTTTTAGCAACTTTGTGACTCCTGCAATAACTTATAACATTTTCAACAAAACGATATTACATTGTTTAACATGATAAAGTACCCATTAAAATTCGTTTTGAGAAATTATGCAAATAAGATTAGAAGCGCTCGCTAACAAGGTACGATGTAGCAAAGATTGTTGCCGAACTCAATTTTATTCGCCCCTTGCGAATCCTTTGTGTCTATTGAGGCAGTAATGCCCATTGTCTCGTAATTTGTGGGATGGTAAAAACTTTTGTATTGACTTGATTTTTAAAGAAAAGTATAATATATTTTCTACTTTTTGTACTTAGTAGATGAACAAGTTAGTCTATTTTTATTTAAGGAAAATATTTACTAAAGATCGATTATAAAATTAAAACACAAATTCGATTTTTTATATTTATTTTTCAACCTAACATTTCGTAACTCTCATAACTTGACAGACCACCAGCTAATTTTAACAGGTGTACTCAACTAATGAACATTGTTCATACCCCTTAAAATTATTATACAGTCAGTACCGAAAAAAAAAACAATTAAACATTTTATCACGAAATTTGCTTTTATCACGAAAATACTATTCTTAATTTTACTAAATTCCATTTATTCAATTCAATTTTATACGAGATATTGTGTGTGTTAATCTATTGCTTAGCATTGTATCGAAATAGAAACTATTATGTAAAAGATAGTTAGCGTGGAAGACATTATCGATGAAGATTTATAGCTACAATAAGATGCGAGAAAATGCATTTTGTTTACAAATGCTATAAAAGGAAGAATTCTCATATTAAAATATATGGGTACATATTAGAAGAAGAAATGACTGTGTGTCCTGGAATGATAGGATTGGCTGTAAGTTCATATATAATCTCGTATAATTTTATAAAAACTATGAAAATTACGAAGAAAACTATAACAATAATAGTAATTCATAATCTATTTTGTCCCGTCTACAATATACATCAAGTTTTGAGTCTATCTTCCATCAATTTCACAAGCTAATATATTAGAAATAGGAAAGGCACAGTCGAAGTATAAAATTTATTGCTGACTTCCCTAACTAATTACGTTTTTACGTAAGAAGACGTACTATTAAAAGAAACTAAATAAAATCGAAGAAGAAGGAAACATGGTTGGTGTCTTTCGTAGATTCACATTTTCCAGTAATTTAGTTATTCAGCGCGAAAAGAGAGTAAAAAGCACATAAACGTTTAAATACAAATTTATTATTAAAGTAATTGTAAATTTGGCACCACTATACATATTACGAGAGCAACTCTAATCCATTTGAATCTACATTTTTCGGAAAGTGGCGTGTACGTAGCATTGTAGCTGTAATAATTGCAGTTGCACGTATCTATAATTGAAATGTATTCTACGTTCTAATGTGCGTACGCCAGTTAAACACTAAATAAGTTCATGTTTTGTATGAAAATAGGAGTCATTTATATTCAGAAAATATTATTTTGTCTTATAAGAGATTACTCAATTCGCGAACTTTTGGTTCTGTTTTTAGCCTAATAGATTGACATAGATTCATCTAGAAAAATCCACTACGAGTCTAAACAGTCCTTTACTACAGGTTGGTACAGTTAAAACTAAACATTAACATTTAAAACAACATTACAATAGACTTTTAAAATATTTAACTTATACAATTCTAAATTTCAATGATTCGAAACCCGTACTTAAAATTAAATTATATCTAATGTCCGAGTAAACATCTAAATAAAATCTACTAACATCAACCAAATTATATTATCACACACAAACTTATTCGTTGAGGTCTCAGATAATCTAAACAAAATATATTCACAATAAGTCATACATTAACAGCAAGCACCGTACGAATAAATAACTAGAATAAAGAAGTAAACTTTAGCACTCGTAGAAAACATCCCACCACCACAAATTGACTAGTTCTAACAACTACCTAACTAATTTAAAAAATAAATCTTAAATTTATTAAAGTCTCTTCATAAAATATTGAACCGGCCGCGGTGGGAAAACAAACGCTTTGAGGAAATGAAAAAGGATTTACACCAAACACATTACGAACTGTCACTCGATCGGTTGAAAGAATTTATGTTAAATCACTAATATAGTTATCGCACTAATTATAGTTTTCTTTATTGTATGTTTATTATTGTAATATAACACTTTGTCACTTAACAACCGAGTCGTACGTTTAACTTTTCAACGATCCTTAGAGAAGAAGAAGGGGGTTGTGAGAAGGGTATGATTGCCAATCTCCTTATAACATAGTTTGAACTGGTTAAATTTTTCATATCAACTTTTTTTTATATAATATCTTTTTTGGAATTTAAATTTTTTGTAAATATATTTTGAAATAAAATAAGCCACATTTAACATATTAATTGTAATTTTAAGCAAATTGGCAATCACAATGGCAATCTACATTCCCACTTTAGATTAGATGTAAACTTCGTGGTGTTGCTGCGGCCGGCCCTGCCTGGACTAGGACCCGCGTTCATAAAGCTCTACGTCTTCTGTTTTTGTATCAATTTTTCTTCTTTCGGCTATAACAATTCTTATTTTCTCCTCTTCTGTTATAGCTGGGTCTACACTTATTTGTGATTTGATGGAAATTTGATCATTATTTGTCAATGCAGATTCCGTGGATAGCCTTCTTTTAGAACGTTTAATACTTTGTCTTGTTGTAGGAACTGAGAGTAATACTGGTGCAGGACGCAATAATCGTGTCTCTTCTCCACGAAGGGAGTTTCTTTTATCAGCTCTTTGTCGTCGGTTTTGGGCAAAAGAATCTCGTCTTGGGCTCGTAGGCTCTAATTCGTCGGCATCATCGGCATCGATAAATCTCGCATCCTCTTCGTATAATGCAGTTGGCGTTTCAGTAGATTCCTGTCGACGTCCAAATGCATGAGGCGATAATGAAGCCCTTCTTTGTATGACCGGAAGTAAAGCATGGTGTGAATGTAATGTGCGTCGCCTGCGTGCAGGAGAGGGTATTTGATGTTTTGGTTCACTATATGTGAAATTGGCTGGTAGGGATGGTACCTTGTTTAAAGGGCGAGGAGTTGTACACTGTTCTAAGGCCTGACAAAGAGCTCGGTCTTCTTCATCATCTGCCTCACGCTCTAATTCACGTTCTAACTCAACGTCCATATCGATTTCATCTTCCATTTGCTTATGAGATTCCTCTAGGTGTTTCATTAGTACCTATTAAATGTAAAAGATGTAAGTATCATATATAAATTTGTCATGTTTATGTTTTTTATAATTCATAGAGGCCTTCTTTGAGACATCCACCCGACAGTGCTAGTGCCATAGTATCTGACTGTACATGCAAAGGTTATGGGTTCAAGCTTCACTTAAGGAAATAAATTAAATTCACATTTTGGATCTCCCCTGTTACAAAAAATAATTTTAAATAGTAAATAATAAGCAAAAAATAATAATACTTACAGCTACAACAACGTTGACCAGCACAAACTGTGCCATAAGCACAAACACCACGAAGAATATCGGGGCGATAACTGTTGATACGCAACAGTTCCGAACGCAATCCACAGAACTGTCACAATCTTCTCTAAGAGTGTCTTTCATTATACCATTCCAATTGTCCCCAGTGGCTACTCGGAACAGCGTAAGAAACGCCATTCCAAAATTAGCAAAGTGTGCGTGTTCTCCGAGACCTGTTAAAATATAAGAATAAATTTATTATCACAAAAAGTAGATAAATATTTTACTTAAAATATCATTATGAAATAATGGAAATGAAAAAGAATTTATTATTATACCTTGACAAGGTATTTCAGTCGGAGCACTCAAGTCGACCAAACAGTTCTACTCCTAAAGCTGCAAAAATAAAAAAGAGAAGAAAAAATAAAAGCCCTAAGTTTCCAACTTGAGGCAAGGCTTGCATCACCGTGTCAAGTAGGGCTCGGATTCCTTTTGCCATTTTTAGTAGCTTAAGTACTCTTGCAATCCTTAAAACTCTCATCACTCTCATGATTGTCGGATTTATAGGTATTATATTTGTTTCCAGTTCTTCCAAAACAATTCCGACTATCGATAATATGACAATTATAACATCTAGTTGATTCCATTTATCTTTTAGGTAAATTTTAAATCCAAGTGCAACGAGTTTCATCGCTGCTTCGAGAATGAAAACAGCGGTAAAGAAATAGTTGAATATTTTCAATGCATATTGCAATGCTGGTGGCATTCTATAGTATTCTATGGCCATTGTAACAACGTTTAAGCCGATGACTCCAGCAATTGCTAAATCAAAATATTTAGAGGTCACAACATTGTGCACAAATAGACGAGTTTGTGAATAATCGGAATAGTATGGTCTTTGATGCATTTCTGAAACAAATTTAATTTTGATGTAGTTCATTGTTCAAGTTTCACACTGTAGTACTTAGGATAGGTAGTCTATAGTAAGATAGGTAGAGGCAACTTTTTTAGCTTCACGCTTTATCCTGCTAGTAGCTAGTAACCTACCCTAGGTTAGGTTACGTTAGGAACTGCAAGAACTGTGGGAACCTAGTGTTAAGACACTCCGTTCACCGCTTTCCGCCTTTCGAAGCATTGCGATATAGAGAAGAAAATGAAAAGAAACCATCTACTCGTATATGGGAATCGAACCCATAAAGTGCTGTATTCACGGCACGCAGATGGTGCGCTTCTGCGCCACGAGGGTAAAGACAACTTAATGTCTAGATGTTTTGTTCTCCCATTTCTGTCTTAACTCGAGACTTGTTCTTAATAGAACGAGTGTGTCACTATCGTTGAAAGTTTATGTAGCCGAGTGTATAATAAATATGTTTTGTACATTAAAGAGAATTTCTAGATCAAAATAAATTTTAAGCAAACAATTTGACCATATTTTTGTATTATATCGTTATTATCGTTTCAACGATGAGTAATATGTACGTGATATAAAGTTCGAACACAAAATTGATTATTAACGATGATTTTATCGAAATCCATTAACTTTTAACTTAAAATTGCAAAAACAATCTGTAATTTTATATTGTATTGTAATTAAAATTTATAAATAATAAAAAAATATGTACTTATTACTAATATTTAATAATATACTAATATTTATTATTTTATATTAAAATGATTGTTATTTGAGTAATATACAATATTAGCCTATAATGAGTACTAATAGTAATAATATCTAGTTTTTAAGAATAAAAAACAAAAATTATATGTATACCACAATATGTATGTTTGTGTGTATACTGTATGTATGTATGTATTTGTTTGTATATATAAATATATACTTAGTTATATATTATATATTTAAATTATATCTTATATCATTCAATATTATATTATATTTATATATTATATTTCTTTTTTTTTATTTTAGTTATTTACTTTATTATTTGCATTACTCATTCTTGCTTTATGAAATTTATTCAATTCAATTGGTTGGCTGGAAGAGATTTCTTTTAGAAATAAACCCACTATTATCAACGATTTTTTTCCAAAACTCCATAAATATTATTTTTGATTGTGTTGTAATGAAAATTTCACTGTATTTGTAAATGTTACTGTAATAAAAGGTTAACTTTCAGTTAACAAAAAATCTTACTTCTTCTCTTTTTTTCCATCTGCAAAGCTCGTTTAGCAGCTCTCCTGACTCGCTCTTCTTTCTCTTGCTCCTCTCTACATCGATGAAAATTCTCAACCACAACTCCCACAAACATGTTGAGGACAAAGAATCCGACCAATAAAATAAATGCGATGAAATATAGGAGCCGCCATTCTGAGTAGTTCACTATAGGCTATTAAAATGTAAACAAAATATATGACATAAAGTTATATATTATATTTTTACAAGTAAACACTTCGAAGCAGTTTAGGCTATTGTTATTAAATGACACTGTAATGTACTGTTATGATCTTATTTATATAGTATATTTTTTTACTCTATATATGAAAGAAATTTTAGTCAATTGTAAATAAAGTATTAATTTATTAACTTGATGATGATGCTTTAGCATCAGTTATAAATAATTGTATATTGTTAGCAAATTATTATTATTACAATTAAATAAAAATATCGAAAAAAAAATTCAAAATTTACCTGTTGATCCACCCCAACGGCATCAAGTCCAGTATACATAATATTAACCCAACCGTCTCTTGAACTAAGCACGAATAAGGACATAAGGGCTTTGCCTAAATCGTCGAAATTATACTTCCTATTGACCCAAACGTTACCTTCAATTGCAAGGCAATCAGATTTATTCTTAACATTTTTAATATTGGCTCCTTCACAATAGAAGAAGGCTCCTTTGAATAACTAAAAAAAAAAACGAATCTAATGTAATTTTTTATTTACAGTATATAGAGTAACAAACTTAAACATTTTACTTACTTGTACTCCTAATATGCCAAAAATAATAAAAAACGTACAACATATTAGTACTATATTGCCGATGGGCCTTAAAGAAGATAATAGTGTTTGAACTACTAGTTTTAAACCTGGAGCTCTGTTTATTACCCTTAAAGGCCTTAGAGACCTTAGTAACCTAAATACCTGGAAACAAATGCTTTTATATATTAAATATCGATATATACGTTCATTTGTGTAAGGAAACTTTGATATAAAAAGTAAAAGTGTCAAATTTACGCTTGGAGAGTATTTTAGAAAAAAATTTAGTTAAAACTAGCTTTAAGCTTAGCTTTTTAAAATTCTTTTGAAAACCAAATATTACATATAGGATATAAAGTGGACTTTTCAAAAGTTCTGTTTTGTTTTACAAATCAAAAACAATTTAACATTAATTATAATAAATGTGAAATAATAGATGAAGATATCCTTACCCTTAAAATCCCAAATATTCTCGGACTGGATTCGGATACTAGGGACATTAATAAGTCAATAATTGATATTATAACGAGGGAACCATCCATTATGTTCCATCCCGACGTGAAATACGCTTCTGATCCGTAGAACATTCCAGATGCTACCACCTTTTTTGTTAGAATAAATAATATTTAATATCTTTATATTAGACAGCGGAAATTTGTGTTTTTTAACCCAATTTTTTAGCTTTATTCTACATGTGTAGTAACTAAAGGGAACCACAGCAACCACGGGAACCTAGTGTTAAGACACTCCGGTCCTTGCTTTTCTTCCTTATCTCGAGGCATTACGTGTTGAGTGGCGGAACTTAACGCCGCATTTGCCTAGCAGCCAGAGCGAAGAAAATTTAATCTAATTTTTCAATCTCCATGAGCGGGAATCGAATCTACAGACCGTCGCATTTACAAACGACCACTCACAGAGTAATTGCATAAATAGAACAAATTATGTAAAGAAAAATGAGGCTATTTAAAGACTATTAAATTGATAACCGTATTACGTTGATGGCTATCGGCTTAAATATAAATCATACAAGTAAATTATATTAAAATTTGTAGCTATTTTTAGTTATCATAGGTCAATATCTGTTTTTATAGATGAATAGCTGTCCTTATTATTTTGGTAATATAGATACAAAGATACTTTTAAAATAAATAATAATATTACTGTAAATAATTAAATATTAAGAGGACCGTCGTGGCGTAGAGGCGCAACGTCTGCCTGTAACGCGACGGTTTCTGGGTTCGATTCTCAGTCGTAGAAGATGGATTTTTCTATTTCCATTTTCTTCGCTCTGGCAAACTAGGCAAAGCGCGGCGTTGAGTTCCGCCACTCAACACGGAATGCCTCTAAAAAGGCGTAAAGGGTAACTGCAGGCGCTCATAAAGCGTGAAGCTAAAAAAAAGTAATGTATATAATGTTTTTAAAATCCTTGAAGTCTAGTCCAAATTGACAATCATAATCATTTAAAATCAGTAACGCCTCAATTAATAATATGTACATACGTATATCTACATGTTTGTAATAATCTGTACTATAACAAATATAATATAAGAAAATGTAAGTACTTGCCTTAATAAACATTTCTACAGCGAAAACTACAGTAAAGACGTAATTGGCACTTGAGAGGAAAGCTCTTTCCTTAGAATCTGGGGGAATGTTAGGTCGCTCCATAGCTAGTGTGATGCAATTTAACGCAATGAACAACAGCACTATGTTGTCGAACCATCCACGCGTTACCATCCATGTGCACAATCTTCTTATTCTAAAATATATGAAAAATATTGATATACTGTTTTTATTATTATTTTCTATAATATGTTTCAGTATAGATAAGTAGAATCTAGTGTCAAAACTCTCCGTTGTACCCTTCCTGTCTAAAAATAAGACATAGTGTGTTAGTTGGCGTAACTCAATCCCCAGCTTTTTTTTGTCAGATTGGAAAAATATAAATAATACGTCCTTTCGAGTGTCTACACAGTCCGTCAGTATTAAATTTGTTTACTTTGAATTTTACTATGTAAGAACTTCAATTAAGTTAAACCATTAATTTATTCGTATATAGTTTTAATCCTCTTATAATATTTAATCGAAGACTAATAAATCCATCTATTAAATAATCTCGCTGCACTTTGAAGGATAATTGCAATAGCCTAAGAGAATTTGCAATCAGCTACGTTAATTGAAATTCATGAGACGATAGTTCCCATAGTCTGAGTTCCGCCAGGAAAACGAACGTGTTCAATCGTTTTAAATATTTCAATGAATATGAAATGACAAACAATCAGATTAAAAATGCATTTAAAATTCAATTTAAATGCATTTCGAATTATATTTTTCTATTTTTATTATTTTTCTATTTTAACTTGATCGTAAATTGCATTACTTTTTAATTATATACAATATTGTAAGTGCTGTTACACATTACTTATAAAATAAAATTCATTAAAGTTAGCTTTCAAGCTTTGTTATAAAATACTTGACGTAATAAAATACTTTAGCTTTTAAATTTTCTAACAGAAGTATGAGAATTTATTAATTCATTTAAAAAATGATCAATCACTTGCTTTAAAAATATACTAATAAATATTAAAATACATCAATTTCATTGGCGCCAAAGCCAGAGAGCAAATTCAATAAAACACATATGTCACCGTACGCTTATATCCTGTATTTATTTAACATCTCCACGCTATGAACATCGCTATAAATAAATATTTTTGAACAAACATATTGGTATTTTATTTCTTACATGTTATCTGGGGCAAATATGTAAAGAGAATAATCCTCTTTTTCCTTAAGACACCCCGTCGGCTCCATAAATCGAAAAAGGTCCTTAAATCTAAACTGTCTTCTATCGAATCTCGATGAGAAAATACAAATATTGTTGTTTATTGTCACCTGCAAAGATTTTAATTAAGATTACAAATACGTATACAACTTAAGTAATGAATCTATATTATATGCAACACATAATTTATATATATTCATCCATCAAATTATGTCTTTTTCATAACTAATTACATCAAAGGCTTAAACCCCTGCTGTAAGCTCTTTACTAATAACAATAAAATATATACATAATTGCTTAGAGTTCAAACACTGATAAATGATATTAAAAATTGGATATTAATGTAACAACTTCTTACCTCCTCATTAATTTGCTTAATTAATGGCAGACCCTGATTATTTGGTCTTAAGGATTCATTTCTAGGGCGCGCTGGTATTTGCGCTAATTGCGGGGTAGACGGTGTTAAATTGCTAGCCTTTACTTCTGATACTGACGTCACTGAAAAATATTTTTTCTATTAGATAACGTAATTAATAATGACGTTTTATTATTCTTAATTCTAATTTTTCAAAATTTGATTGACTGTAATTTAATTTAGTAAAATTTTTGAAAATTATAAAATATCCGATTTTTATAAAGGAGTTACTGTTGGCTTCTCGTCGGCTCTTCTCAGCAATACCTGATTTCCAAGCCGGTGGTAGTTTTCTTAAGGATTGACAGTACTAACATTTTAAAGTAAATTGATAACTTAAAAGTGCTTAGAATAGCCTAATTGATTTAGGATTTTTTTTAATTTTTATTAAAAGATTGATGTGAGATACTATGAGATATAGTGAGATTTTAAAATGAAAGAGTTTATGCTCAAAATTGTACCTTTTACATTTGTTATTGTTTGAAAAAAATTAATAAAGAGGAGTGCGGCGTTGGGTTCCGCATTCAAAGTATGGTTTTCTTACCTGTTAAATAATCGTTTGTAAGAGAAAGTCTGTGAGATGGAGCTTTGACAGTATCTAATCTTACTGTGGAATCTGATGAGAAGCCTTCAGGTGCTTTCCATGAGACCTAAGTATCAAATAACATATTTTTAAATAATATATAAATATAATTATATATAAATTTATATTTATATACAAAATTTATTAAAATAATTACATCAGGTAGTATAGGAGTGGTATGAGTAGAGACTCTTCTAGCTGTTGGCGCTAATACTCTTGGAGCCGGCAACTGTCCTTTCGATCTATTATTCGGCATCTCTGATTGAGTGTCGTTTTTTATTACCATAGATGACGATAAAAGCAATTCATTCTTCCTTAAATTCGAACCTAGAATGAAAATAAGACTTTTAAAAAGAATATCACAGTTTGTATGAAGATTATCTACATTGATTTATATGTCACTGTAAAACTGCAAAAAAATAATTGAAATTTGATTCGATTGTTTTGTATTTAAATGGTAGCCTGATATGTATTTAAAAAGTTTTTTTAAGAGAATAAAGTAATAAAAATAAATATAAGCCTTTGCGGCAATTAATTTATTAATAGAATAATATCAATTATTAATAATTTGTAATTTCGCCATCATGGAGCTATACGTTTTTTTACCGTCGTTAATTTTCCGTCTTATAATTAAATAAAAATTACATAGATTATAGTCTTCAGGTATTTCTAGTATATGATATATGTATATACTTAGGTATAGAACAATTTTTTATGTTAAATCATTTTTACTTAAGATTTAAACGTAATATGCTGTCAAATAAAAAGTTTTTTATTTAGGCTGTCATCATACAGGTAATCAGGTTCAAAGTATAATAAAAATAGAGACAAAAAATATAATATATAATTACTAACCATTACAAGCAATATGGTCTCTACCATTATTTAAGACTACAGCATCAGAATCTGAACCAGTTCTCTGTTTTTTACTTCTTCTTAGACTGGGTCTAGAGAGACGCCAACTATACCCTCGCTGTACTCGACATTTGTCATCTCCAGTTTATACAAGGAGTTGTTACTGTGAGACTTCTGAAATTTTTAGTAATATGCAGAGAATATGAAATAAAATCATCATTCTTTTTTAATGTTGCTTTCAATACTGTAATATTAGATATTTTGTAGTCTCTATTTTATTTCATATACATATTATAAATTTTAAAATCTTTAAGATTTTATATAATTCTCCGCAACTCTCATTTTATTTACAAAATAAATAGTTATCACATATTATATTCTTATTACATAATTCAAAGACTATTATTTGTGTTACTTACTTTTGAGAACTAAGCAAACTAGATTTGTCGCTAATATTAAGACAATTGTCATCTTTCGCAATTGTTATCTGAAGGTTCTTTTCTGGGACCATAGGTGAAGGTACCATAGGTGAAGGTACCATAGGTGAAGGTAGTGATCTGGGAGTAGAAGGTGTTGATCCAGGAGAAGTTGTTCTTGATGGAGGAGGAGCTAAAGTTAAAGGAGGAGGGGCAAGAGTCATCGGTGGAAGCCTGGCTTTTTCAGCTCCTAATTGTGCTACTGCTGAATGGAGTGTTAAAGTGTAACTGTTTGGTGGCTTCAATAAACCTGGTATGCTAGAACACTGAAAGAAAAAGAAATTAAATCAACTTATAAATAGAAATAAGTAGAAATTAAAAACATCTTTATTTAATTAATTTCAAAATACTATTGTAATTAATATCTATACTATAAAATATAATATGTCTTAAAGGCCGTGAAGTATGAAATTATAACAAAATACTTAGCATGAAAATACATACAGAAGTCCGATCTATGGAGTCTAAGCTTGAAAGCATTGTAGATCTTTCTAATGTCAAAGCTACATTAAAGTCTCTGAACGTAGCACCAGGCTCTAAAGTCGTAGATGGTGAGTCTTGTGGTGTAGCAGCAGTATGAGTTATCATTGGCACTACTGTACTATTGTTCTCGACTGTTGTAGCAGTGGATGCTAACATTTTAGATTCCTAAAATAATGTAATAGATAATTAATGTTTTTCGTACCCTAGTCCCAGTGATAAATAAAATAATCGTCGATAGTGAAGAATATTTAAAAGTCATGCTTAATGTCATATGCTGTAAAATAAATTTTACCAGATAAAGGTTGTTGACTTTCAAAATGTTACGTCGTGGTCATATTATGATTTAAACAAATTAAGAAACTATCGACAATAGCATGCATTATTATCCATAATAATAAGATACAAGTATAATTTTTAAGTTCTACAAAATGAATTGTTTTAGCATGGTTTAAATGTAAGTAAAACATAATCATAAAAAAGATATTAAAAGTCAAATTAAAGGCAGATTTAAAACATTTAAGTTTAAGTGATTTTAAAGTTAAGAATATAAATTATCCATTTAGTTTGAAAGGCTTCGTTTTACGAGCAAGATTTCTATTAGTTTTAGTTGTGAAAGGCACGGTCTTACATCTTGGAAATAGATTAGATGAAATCGAAAGCATTTTCTACTGATTCAATACCCTTTCAAACTTGTTAGGTCTATATAAAGGCTGGATTTAAAGCGTCTAGATTTACTTCGTAACATACTGATTTGCTCTTATTGTGTGTTGACGGGAGATATATATATACTTAGTCTGGCCATAAATACTGTTACTATTCAAAAAAAGAAAATATTACGTTTGAATTTGGAATCTGTCATTTTTATATGATTGCTTGATGTGTTTTCTTATTTTCGCGCCATTATATTGTTAAATATTTTGTTATATTAAAATGGAGTGGGGTGATAAAGAGAACCGAATCGCTGTGATTGCCTTACATAAAGTAGGTATGGAGAAAAGTGCAATTTTTAAAACCCTCCACCCGCTTGGTATTAGTCAAATGTTTGTTTACCGGGCTATTGATAGGTACAATGATACCTCCTCTGTTTGTGACAGAAAAAGATCTGGCCGTCCACGTACCGTTCGTGTGAAAAAGGTGATTAAAGCAGTTAGGGAAAGAATTCGAAGAAATCCTGTCCGTAAGCAAAAGATTTTATCTCGGGAGATGAAGATAGCTCCTAGAACCATGTCGCGTATATTAAAAGATGACTTAGGACTTGCAGCCTATAAGAGACGTACTGGTCACTTCTTAACTGATAATTTAAAGAAGAATAGGGTGGTAAAATCCAAACAACTACTTAAGCGGTACGCAAAGGGAGGTCACAAAAAAATTTTGTTTACGGATGAGAAAATTTTTACAATTGAGCAGTATTTTAATAAACAAAATGACCGTATTTATGCTGGAAGCTCTAAAGAAGCTTCGCAATTAGTAAACAGAGTACAACGTGGGCATTATCCCACTTCAGTGATGGTTTGGTGGGGTGTTAGCTATGAAGGGGTGACTGAGCCATATTTTTGTGAAAAAGGTATTAAAACGTCGGCACAAGTTTATCAAAATACCATTCTTGAGACGTTAGTTAAGTCTTTAACTAACACCATGTTCAATAACAAAGAATGGTGCTTTCAACAAGACTCGGCACCGGGTCATAGAGCTCGATCCACCCAATCTTGGTTGAAAACTAACGTTCCGGACTTTATCAGCACTGAAAACTGGCCGTCGTCAAGTCCTGACCTAAATCCATTGGATTATGATTTATGGTCAGTTTTAGAGAGTAAGGCTTGCTCTAAACGCCATGATAATTTGGAGTCCCTAAAACGATCCATTCGGTTGGCAGTGAAGAATTTTCCTCTAGAAAGAGTTCGTGCTGCTATTGATAACTGGCCTCAACGTTTAAAAGACTGTATTGCAGCCAATGGGGACCACTTCGAATAAACATTGTATATTTTTAATAGTTATATATTGATGTATTAAACTAACTCACTATGAAAAGAATAAATGTTACGTATAAAAAAAAAATCGTGCTTTTCTTTATAACAATATTTATGGCAAGACTAAGTATATATATATATATATATATATATATATATATATATATATATATATATATATATATATATATATATATATATATATATATATATATATATATATATATATATATATATATATATATATATATATATATATATATATATATATATATATATAATGCATTGTTTATATACAATGTATTAGTTACCTTTTGTATGTTGCATTTATTAGACTGAGCACAGTCTTTACATAGTGATGGATGATGAGTTGATGATTTCGTCTTACGCCGACCCCGTATTGTCTTTTCTTTGTGGCCATTTACATCATCTTTTGCTTTTCTAACATCATCTGCTGACTTCCAGTAGTTTTTAATTTCATTCTGTGTGATTAATAGTAGTTACATTACTTAAATAAAAATGTGGACGAGGTGAAAGAAAGGTAGAGATCGTAACGATTGGCGCTTATCGCTGTCTTGCTATCGCGCTAAGGATAAAATGTGATGCTTAGTATGAATATGTATGGTAAAAATAATACAAAAGTATTTATAACCAATCTACTGATTTTGTAACATATTTTTAAGTGGCGCAATAAAATAAAAAATACTGAAACGATATATATATATATATATATATATATATATATATATATATATATATATATATATATATATATATATATATATATATATATATATATATATATATATATATATATATATATATATATATATATATATATATATATATATATATATATATATATATATATATATATATATATATATATATATATATATATATATATATATATATATATATATAAGGCAGAAAATGAGGTATGATAAGAACTTACTTGTGAAAAGCTGTCACTGGAATGAGAACCGGAATTAGATTCATCGTATTGTATTTCATTGTTATCAGAAAAACATTCACTAGACAACTTTGACTTTGCTAACTCGCGTTGTTCCCGTTCTCTTCTTTCGTTTCTCTAAAAAAAATCACGTCAAAATACATTAATTTCAAATAAATATAAAGTATTATTGTATAACAAATATAAATTACCTCTGAACTAAATCCTTCTACTAAAATAGCTACGAGCAGGTTGAACAATACATAATTGCCAAAAGTCATTAAAGCCACAAAATATAACGCAGCCCAATGACTCGTTTTTTCCATACCATTAAATAAAACAACATTCCAGTCTTCCTGAGTTAAAACCTGGAAATTTTAATTATCATAAAATATTTCATATAGCACAAAGATCATTCTACCACAACATGTATTATGAAATTTTACAAATTCCGTAATAAATCATAATAAGCGAGGTGTGCTGTCGTTTTGTGTAAAAGTCGTGCCTTACGTTGTATAAATCTTTGTAAGTATTAATGTTGAATAAAAAAAACTTAATCAAACAAAAATAATTGTAAGTAAATAGTGTAGGTGTTAATTAGTGTAATGTTGTTATGTTAGTTACAACAATATAAACATTGTAATGAAAAGTAACACAGACGGCGATTGGAGTACACAATCAAAAAGGGTTCAGCATTTAGACTATACTATTAAAAGCAAGATGCACTAACTACTAACAGCTTACAATATACGCAGAATATCAAACTATATTTCGTAAACTAAATACAATGGCGAGCTTCTGGTTTCCAATACATAACTGTAAAAACGAGAAAACCAACCATATCTAAAAGCAAACTTGAACGGGATCGCAAATAAATCGACAATGTAACTTTTACTTTCATCAGACTTACCTGGAACACAGTGACGGTAGCCCATAGTATATTATTAAAATGTTTCCTGTCGCATTCACATTTTGGATGATGTGAGATGATTTCGGGGCAGGTACAGTCCCTTTCGGTTCCGTTATCTTCGACGAACTTGCAAAACTTACCACCGAATAGATACATGCCCAGAATACTGCGCGCGATGAAAAAATGAAAGAAAAACAAAATACTATGCGCATACGCGACCGAGTCTAGACGATGTAAAATGCGCCTGCGACGTTAACACTGCAATCTGGTTTTTAAATTACAACAGTACTAGCTCACGGTAGGTTATTTACAATTTACATTGCCAATATTTATTTTAATTAACATATTTATTACATAAAAAATCTTATATTTGTTTGTAAATCTACCGTAACCTATGTCATCCTATGTAACAGTAAAAGTTACAAAGAAAAAGAATTAGTAAGCAGTGTTATCGCCATTGGTACGCCATCACCAACGGGTTTGTTAATAAATCTAAATTATGAACAAGTACATCATATAATGTTTTTAGTGCAAGTTCCCCATAAAATATTGTATTAATTAGCATTCATCTTTATATACTGCCTCATTATATCAGAATAAATGCAATAAAAGAAATAAAATTAAAAGTAATTAGGCAAATAAAAGTGCATAAAATATATTGAAGTAATAAATTCATTCAAATAATTTATAATTTATTTATTATAAATATTAATTCATTCATTTTAATGCATAAAGGATGCCTTGATGCAAAAATAAGAGTATAAAGTAATAATAGTAAATATAGAACGTAAGAAATATTCAAGAATTTGAAAATTATCTTCGAGAAAAAGGGAAAGAATTGGAAACGAGGTTGTTATTAAACAAGGAAAATGCAGGATATCCTGATGAAACAAGTGAAATTGCTAAGAAATAAATACTAGTGATATAAATATATGGTGATAATTGAGATTAACTTGACTAAAAGTTTTTTTTATAAAAAATAACTTGTTTCAAACAGACCTAAATAATAGAAGCAGCATGCAAAGTGATAGAGAATTGTTTAACAGAGTTTTTGTAAAAAAAAGTGAAGTTGGTGGAACTGACGACGGTATAACCCGCGACTCGTATCGAATACCTACTCTACCTTACGAATTAACCAAGCTTGTCTGTCTAAGTAATGTGCTTTCGACTTTAATGGGTATACTGTACGGCACAATGGTGATTCGTGAATCTAAATGACTTCAGAACTATCTGTTACCAATGATTCTATATTGTTTCTACGCGGGTTCTAGGGTAGCGGTTACGCGTTTCGCACTGTACTGCAAACTTTTCAAGTTTCATTTAGTAGCAAGTTTAAGTAACAATTGGCTTACAAATAATGCAAAGTAGGTTTTGAAATGATTTGCAGAGCAGTGTACGTTTGTGTACTCGCGTGGTTAGTCGACAAGCCGTCATAACATTCTTTTGTTAAATAGTCATTATGTTCAGTGTTCACAACGGGACCGGTAAGCGTTTAGTAAATGCAAGTTTGTCTGTTCTGATTGTCTGTTAAGTACTTTAATTCAAAATGTTCAATACCTGAAACACCGTGACAAAGGCCCACAATAGCGTATCAAAGTTTTTTCTGTCGCACTCTATATCGCCCTCTTCATCTTTTTCGCAGAATTTGCACCCGAAGAGATTCATACCGAGGATGCTGAACGTTGTCACGCAATATACGATTAGATAAAACGATTTCTACAGTCCTTTCGGTAGATTAATAGTTGTATAAAATATATAGGTGTGAGTTACATCTAAATGAGAAGTGAGAGTGCAGGTGTAAATTAATCGTGACAAGAAGCAAGCGTGAAGGTCTACAAATAAGGTTAAGAAGAGAAAAGTTGTACAGAGTGTGGATAGTGTTGTATGTAGTATGTCAGAAGAAAAGGGAAAAGATAACGTTAGGCAGAAAAAAAAACAGGAGAAAGTCACTCACAGTTAAATGGTGCAGAGGATAGGGTGTGACAGTTAAGTAGAAACTAGTTTACATTTTATGAGGTGTTCGTATAAATCTCCACTGTCTACGAAAGAAATAAAATATAGCAATCAAAACGATTGCTTTTCAATTCGACTACTTGATCTACTAAGCTTCTATAGAATATATTAAAGACGCGTAGTATAGATTTGGAGAAAGGTAAAGTAAAGAATCACTTGTTTGTCAAGATGTTATAGAAACTCGTTATTAGTTGCCAAGATGATAGTTATAATATATTTAATATTTTGGTAGTTTATTAGGGAAATAATAAATAAAAATAAATACAAATTAACACTTGGAAGAAATAATAGTTTCTTTAAATTATAAATGTTGGTTAATTTTTCCCTAGGAAATTTATGTCATGCATTTTAGTGTGATATTTTAATATATTTTTTATTACCTAAAAATGTATCAATTGTTAAACCCCTGATCTAGATCTTAGCATTAAATACGTCGCAATTCTTATGATAATGAGCAAATAAACAAATAAATATTTACCTGAATATAAAAATAAAAAGGACAAGGAGGGAAAAGAATATAGCAACGTTGTCCATTGTTCTCAACATGACGAAGAGTTGTCGTCTTAGATTGGGCATAAAGCGAACCAGCTTCAATATGCGCAAGAGTCGAAATGTACGCAATACTGACAGCCCCGAACCTCCAGCTAGATCATGTTCATTGCCCATGCTTTGTGCTAACTCAAACGCACTGTGATGATGAAAAAAAAAAAAATTTGTTAATTTTAAATAAAATTGATATTTTTGCATAAAACCTGTTGTAGATTAAGGTCTAATGAAATGTCCACTTACCTCAGTATAACAATAACTCCATCAAACACATTGAATCCGTTAGCAATGTATTTGAAAGGACCTTCAGCAATAATTTTGAGAATCATTTCAATAGCAAAAATTGCAGAAAATACAACGTTGCTTATTTCGACGATTACGGTCAATTCTTCAGGTTGATTATGGTACTCGATTCCCATTGACAACGTATTTATTAAAATTGCAAGAAGAATACCTAGGAATATTTTTTAACATAATAAGTAATAAAATCATGTAAATTGTTATAAGTATAGAAGAATACCAAAAAGAAATTTAGGTTTACCTTGTTGAAAGTATTTGTGATTAACTATAACTTTAATAGTGCTTTCGAAGTAAAGAAAAAAATTTCGATACTCGACGCCACAGTGTTAAACATGCATTAGAAAATCGGCTTTTTTTCTTTTCAGCTGCTGCTGCTTCTGCTGCTATTAATTCAGCACAACACGAAAAATCGTCTATTTCTACAATCTAAAAATAAAAACTTTGTAAATCATCTCTAAATAAATAAATATAAATGTTATTTTAATAAATTTTGGATTGATAAATTATACCTTAGTTTCCAATTTCTCTTCACCAGCACGTTTACTTATACCTTTTGTAAGTTCCTCAAAAAATGAATCTAAAGCCACTTGTCCAGTGGGTAAAGCGGCTGACAAAGCCCCAGATAAAGCTAAAAGTTCTTGACAAGACATTGTTCCTCCTGCTCTTTCTTCTACTGACTCTCCTGCTGGCAGGTCGAATTCTACGCCATAGAATAAATGTGACTACAGTGCCAAATTTTTGTAATAGGGCTTACTTTCTACTTATTCTAAGACAATCTAACGTATCTTTTGAGTATATATATATATTTATAATACTTTTAATATTGCTACAAGTAGAATGTAGGTGACAGTGGGTAAAGAAGTTATAGAAGCGGTTAAGTGTAGTAATAAGAAGCTACGATATTATTTATTTTTACACACTTAAGCTACTCATATTTTAATTTTAAAGGAATTTAAATTTTAATCATAATATATACTGTTATGAAATATACTTTAAACTGAAATGTACAATAAATTTGATTACAGTTTATATTAATTCTTCTTGTCCTAAAGATTTTAAGATTAAAAAGTGTTGTATTTCCTCGTCCTAAGAAGAGAAAGAACAGAAGTGAAGTTTAATTTTTTACGCATGCCCGTCTAAAATGTTGTCTAGATCTACCACTCTAGACTCACCACTTTGGCTCAAAAGCCACTCACGTTGACACAATGTATCTATAAATATTTTTCAATTCGTTAAATTGTTTATTAAGGTTACAAAATTAAAAAGATTTCACGAAGAGATCATAGTTGTTTTGTGCAAATGGAAATTACATGCGTGGTTTCATTTTCAAAAATAAAGAAAAGAAATAACTTTAAGTATATTGTTTAAATATATTTCGTCAAAACTATTTTTAAACTGGCTTACCAGTTTGGGTCATCTTTTCAGATGAGCACACATTGTGAGGGTGTGCTAAATGTTGAGCATTAGGTACATGTAGCAAAACTGTGTCGCTGAACATTACCGAGGATCTTCTTCGAGCAAGAGACGGTGGCGACAACAATGATAAATTTGACGCATTCTAAAACAAAAGCAGTTTTTTCAGTTTCACGCTTTATCCTGCACATGGCAGGGATAGTGTTAAGACACTCCGTTGCTTAGCAGTGCAGGGAGCATTCTCCGTCTCCATCGACAAACGCAAATATAAAGAATAAACGCAATAATGTGTGATACAAATATTGATGAGCGTTGAAAAATAGATAAGGGAGCAAAGTGGATAGCAGGAAATTAGTTAAAGGTAAACCGAAATTGTAAATCTTTTATCTCTTCAGCCCAATTGAATTTCAATTTCGAACGCCTTTGATATAACGTAAACTCAATTTAGACGGTCGGTGTTCTTTTATGTGTACATGTGGAACGCAAATGGGTATGAATTCGATTAAACTTGAACATGGATGCTTGTAGTCTCATAGTATTTTATTTCAATGGCCCTATTATTCATTTTTAGAAATACAGCATGACGAAATAATCACGCTTTATTCCGCATACAGCAAAGTAGGAAGATGGAACTTTGTGATAAGATACATCCTTCTTCGTATACGCCCGATTTGCATTTGTTAAGCGGCGTTGATTAACGTTGTATTTTTGTCTTGTTACCAGAGTTAAGAAATGAAAATTACTAATTGCTTCGAGTAGGAATCAAGTTCTTAACCGCAGCTTTTGTTTTTCACCCAAATTTTAGACACTGCATCTTATTCTATTAAAAGTTACCAATAAATAGTAACATGTCATTTTCTATAGTTAAAAATGTACCTCAAGATCTGCGGCGGAAAGTGAAGGCACACGGAGTAGACTTGGTCTACTAAGAGGTTCGTCTCCAACTTCCTCTATAGCTTTTCCATTACCCTAGTTAGAAAGGCGTAATTTTAATGAATATTTTACAGACACAACAAATTAATTTTATTTTATTAGTTATATAAATACTTGCATGTACTACTTTTCATATTTTGTTTGACATTGTCAAATAGAAAAATAACATGTAAAAGGTCTTTGTGACGTAAGTAATATACCTGTGGATGTACTCGAGGGCAGCATGGATGGTGTTGTTTAGGACGATTTGTGGGTAATTGAAGTGTTTCTCGACTAGTTCGCCATTTTAACTGTGCTCGTTGGTACTTGTAAACTCTAAAATTAAGATTTTAAAAAAGTAATGTATAGAAATAACGATTAAATAAATATATTTATATTTTTTTCGTAGTTTTGTACAGTAAATTTTCATTTTTCAAACTTACCTGATCTTTTTTGCCATTCTCCTTTTAAATCGTCTCCATAAATGCGCGACATACTTAACTATTTCAGCGTAGCAAGTCGCTGGCTCGCTATTGTTAGTTGACGAAGCTAAAGTCGAAGATGATGTAAACCGAGCCCTTTCAGCTCGCATTCTTTCCATTTCACGTTTCTTTGTTTCACTGAATTGAGTCGCTATAACGACTAAGCAAAGGTTGATCATGAAAAATGAACCAATCTGAAAGGGCCGTTGTTAATAAGAATTTGCCAATATTTATTTATTAATTTAATTCTATTATTTGTAATAAATATTAAAAAAAATACCACTATAAGTAGAACAAAATAAATCCAATCCCAAAAGCTGTGTGCGTCTTGTACGTAGTACATTATGTCGGTCCATCCTTCCAAGGATATAACCTAAAAAAAATATTTAAGTTAAAATATTTTGTGAATTTTATACAAAAATAATATATAACTAGAATTATTTTAGTAAAGAAAACTATACTTACCAAAAATATTGCAACCCAAGCCAGGCCAATATTATCAAAAGATATAGTGCCTTGAAAAGGATTTGATCCTCGCTGAGTACAATTTGTGTAATATTGGTTCCAATCAACGCAAGACGTGTTAGTCGGCGTGTTGTAAGAAAACGGTTTAGCAGTTCCATTACACACGAGAGCTCCATATCTATAAGGTGGAAAATTTCCACATTGGTGCATTCCGCTATCTTCTGGCGTCGTACAAATATAGTCCAGTTCTTTCGAGAATTCGTAGTGGAATGAAATGCTGTATACAACATAAAGTGTATTAATTTTGTGTTATCAAATTTAAGTGTTAAAATGTGAACTTTGTAATTATTTAACTTTTAAATTTGGGTTATTTGTTTAATAAATCCCTTTTTCAATTAAAATATTGTTAAACAAATAGTTTAAAAAATTTATTATCAAAACATTTTAAAAAATTTATATAAGCCATTTTTTGTCATATATAAGCTCAATACTTTAATATATGTATGTATATGTTTCGACAATACCAACGAGATTAATGTTGTCAATAAATAAAAACACGTGAAATAGTTACAATTTGAATTAAATATGAGATCTACACAAAGCTCTACTCAAACAGATAATGATACCAGAGGGAATAGTTATAATTCATGCAATTACTGAACATTCAATGGCACATTTAAGACCGCATGCAGACAATGAAAGCGAAGGGGAGGGTCGAAGTGGTGAAAATAATTAGCTAACCCGTTTAATATTAGAGACGATAAAGGAATTCTGGGAGAGTCAGGTGAGCATTAGTGGATGGAGAAGATTAACATCAACGGCCTCTTGGTCATTACTCGTTAACGGCACGAGCGGAACATGAACGTTGCGAACCCAAATCATTTGGGTTTATGATACTTGTCCTTTTGATGACGGCCATAAGGCTTTTATTGTGGTTTTTACCTTTTGACTAATACGCATGAATAACTAAAATATAATCTGATTAAACATCATATTTTTAATGTATATGTATGTTAATGGTGTTATAATAATAATCTTGTGTTATTTGTGATAATTTATTGTTTAAAGGTAAATAATTTATTTAGGGTTTTCAGGGGCTTTCATAAATGTCTCAAAAAGTGCACGAATTTGAAAAATATAAAAAAAAGAATAACATAACTTAAACATATTAAGATTTGAAAAAATGTACATAATTAAAATATACAAAAAAAAAAAAATTAAGGAAACCGAAAGATCTAATCACATTCGTAGTTATAGTAAAACAAATTGGCAGTTCTGTACTCATTCGGAAGTGAGTGTTACTCGTATGTTATGATGTGAGTGTTAGTGAATGAAATAATTATTTTCTCATAAAACTGCCAATTCGTAGTGGAAAGCAGATATAGCACATCTGGACGGCAGATGTGTAAAGGTTACACGTTACGACAGATTTCAATATTTTCAATAACACTTATTTCGATCCTAAATTCTTACGAGTTCACTCTGACGCGCACTCTGTACCATTCGGACAGGTCTCTGGAAAATAAATTAGGAGGTATGACGGGTGTTATGTAACCTAAGCAGACCCTACTCTGTTATTAAGTTACACAGTTATGAAGCTAAATATGTGAAATGGGTCAAGTTTATATAAAACGCTATAACACTATATGGGATGTCGTCGAATATTTAGCTTCATATCGGATTCACATTTTTATTGTATAATATATACTTGGATTTGCTGATTTCTGTATCTACATGACGTGTTATGTTTACTTGTTAGTTTGAAACAATGTAATGTAACAGTCTCAACGACATTCAAAACTACATGATAAATCTAGTTTTGCAGTATTTCCAACGATCTTTCATGCGTGTACTCGAACGGGTCTCGTGTGTATTGACGGAATGCAATATTAACGTGTGGTAGTAAGCTGTCCTGAACATGCGCGTTTATGATGTCGCTAGTGAGTAAAGGTCTGTACCAATAAATTACAATATTAAATAACATGGAGCAGCCTTGGATGTGCTCTTTGTGAGTAAAGCGTTAAATATTGCATGCAGTCAACATTAGCGATGGGACGTGCCTCTAAAACGAGCGCTCTCGAGCAAATAGTACAAAATGAAAAAAGTCATTTTACTGCTATTTTATCCAAGGCCCTGTAGGAATTTGTGTATTATTCCTGTTATATTTTATTTGACAATTTAGTGTTTTAAATATTCTGAGACAGTTTTAAAGTTTTCATCAGCAAAAAATACTTCTACTTCATTCGTAATATTAAGTATAATACTTAAACGGTCAAATTATACTTAATGTATCCTGAGACATAAGCTTATTACGTATAACGTGCACATACAATATTCACTTACTTAGGTCGTAGTACGTTTGGTGGCAGCACCAGTTCACATCGTTGCCTTAAAATGCCTTCCCACAGCTGGACGCCAACAATACCAAATATGAAGAAAACAAAAAAACATAGTAGTAGAACATTACCCAACATGGGTAATGTATCCAAGAGGAGCATCACTAAGATACGCATACCTGTGAAAAAAAGCATAAAATTTTGTCATATTATCGATATCATCAGTCTCTAAATAACTTATGACCTATGTATTTTTATACATAGAATCAATAACTATACAAAACATTTTATCGTTCAAATTGATGGATTCTTAAATCACGTGAGTTATACATAAACATTAAAGTGCCTGAGTAACATGTCGGTAAAATATTTTGAAATCTTTTTAAGTAATTGAGTACATTTTGAAATTTTTGTTGTATTTTTGCGACTTCAATAGGAAATTATCAGTTTGTCTATATGTTATGTGATAATGTTTTAATAAAATTGATAATTTATAAGTTTAACACAGAAAGTAACCATTACAAATATTTGATACAAAATGATTGAATAACACTGTTATACTAATTCTGTGTTTGCAAATTTATACAAATAAGTAGTATTTTCCTAAGGCTATAGATATAAATCAAGAAATTAGTAAAGAATCCTCGGTATGCGTTTACTACTCGCACTTGGTCGGGTTTTTTATTTACAACAAATTTTTAAAAAATTCCCGCGGTTCTAATTTGTATTAGAATAAGTTTAGCTTGTATTTGAAATGTTGGTATCAAATTCAAAGGAGAGGGGGATAGAGATTGATAAAAAAATGGAAAGTATTAAACATTTTTTTTAATTTACCTGTTAAAAAACATTCGTACAACTCTAAAACTTCTGAAAGAAATTTCAGACTTAAGAGCACGATATGATATAAATATTTTAAAAAAATATTCATGTAATTTTCTATGATATATATTATTAAATATTTCTTCTTGACTGATGCTTGTGAAGGACAGCAGTCTTTATTTAGCCTATCACCTGTTTACGCTCGTGTGGTTATGACCTAGGTTTTACATTTTATGTTTTTATAAGAAATTATTTTTATTACATTAGTGTAACAGTTTTGATGATTTTACATAAGACATTTTATCTCAGTATATTTTCTGAAATGTTTCAATTTCAAAAACATCTTCATATAACTAATAACTTCAAAAAACATGCAATTCATTAATATTATATTGTAATGATTGAAAGAAAAATCACTATATTTGTTTCGTTAGCAAATAACACGACTGGAAATAAAATATATATAGAAGTATAAGTTTTCAAGATAAAAATATATTTTTACGTGCTCTATATACTAATAATTTACTATCACTATATTATCCACCACAACATTATCCTTTAATTTTATAGAGCTATGATAATAATTCACATCCACGTGGAGATCGATCAATCGCTAAACCATTAAAAAATATTTGACCAATCACATTCATTTCGTATATGTATACATACATATGTAAACCAAATTAGTGCTAACTTATGTCTCGCAAACGTGGCACAGTTTAATTTGCGGTTCTCTTGCAATGGCATTGTTTGTAAGTCTACCAGAGGGTTTTGTGAAACTTTACCCTCCGTCTTTGTTTGGCCGGCTAACATTTTGAGTTAGTGGAATCGTGTGATTTATACCATTTCATTGCTATCCTTTTGTGTAAGTTTATAGTACTCTTACTGTACATATTACAATATATTTTAAACGTAATTTGAAAACGCAACGTAAACAATCTTAAATATTTTAGGTCTTACTGATTTTAATAAAATTTATATAAAAGATTTTCATAATTTTATGTAAATATCCTTTTTTTATTTAAGAAATTGATAATATCAAAATGTTTTTAATAAGATAAAATTACATGTTGAATTTGAGAGGTTGTTTCAAATTATATTTACGTAAAATTATTATTGTCTACTTTCGCCCTAAAAGTTGTCTGAAAGAGCTGGCTACCAAGCCATAAGATTGCCTTTTGTATATTGCATTTTTAATTTATTTTTACATTTATATGTATGGTGTTGTCTTGTACAAATAAATAAGATCAGTATACTGGACTAAAAATGAAATAGTGAGATCAAATAGTAAAAATCAGTAATTATCTTAATAAAAACGATGATTGGTAGCTTAAAATTAAAATATCTTAAGTACTGGACAATGATATGGTTCCTAAGTTAAATTATACAATTAGTAGTGTCATGTAGTACATATTAAGTAACTTTAACTCTTCCAATAAAGGTGAGTTTAATTTGTGGTAGGTCTCAGTCTGCCCCAGATGGGGTTTTGAGAAAGTTTGGCGTACGTCTCTACTTTAGAAGTAAGTCTCGAAACCTACTTAGGTACGTGATTTATACAATTTCTTGTTAAACTACACAAAAGCTTGTGAAGTAGTGATTAAGCTTATATTTTTCAAAGGAAATTAAAAAGATTACGTTTATTTCACTTGTAAAATAAATGAAAATTGAAATAACACTACAATCTAGTTCATATACTAGTTATAGATCCCCACTTTCTTTACGTAAATATGTGATATTTTAATAATCAGTTCTTTTGACAAATCCTCACATAGTACTCGTACGTACCTACACTTCAAAGTAAAGCTTCATATACGCAATGGTTTTGACTGAGCCTTGTCTGCTACTGTCAGTCACTCAGTTACATAAGAGGTTTATAGTAATATAGAGGCTTAGGTCGATTTAATGCCAAATAATCACTATAAAATATATTTTGGTAGCATTAAATGTGACAAATTGACCAAAACAACCATTTCTGGTAGGGTCAAATTGTATTTTTATTTGCCTTATCTGTGTCTTGATGAAGAGTATTACTAATATTTGAGAACTGAGACTGAATATATATAAAAATATGAACTGTATGTTCATAAATGTATATGTTAAATATATAAAATATAACATGAGGACCGTCGTGGAGCAGAAGCGTAGCGTCTGCCAGTAAACGCGACGGTTTGTGGGTTCGATTCCCACTCCATCCATCCATCATCCAAATCCGTCTTCCCCAGGGAAGATAGATTTTTCTATTTCCATTTTCTTCGCTCTGAAAACTAGGCCACTACTTTCCACTACTCAACACGTAATACCCCAAAAACGGCGGAAAGCGGGGACGGAGAAAGCAGGGACTAAGCAATGGAGTGTCTTAACACTAGGTTCGTATGATTCCTGCAGTTCCCTCTGCCTATTATTCTTTAATTTATACTATAAAATAGCTAGTCTGACTTGAAGACCTGCTCTAAAAACTCAGTCATTGTTATGTTTATTATTCATTTTTTGTCTTATATTACAAAGTTACGTAATAAAATACGTATATTTTTCACTGAATGGATAAAGAGCTTACGAACACAGCAATTATTCCAAATGGCTAATTTACCTGGCTTAGTAAAAGGCTAAGTATAATAAATGTATGTGCGTTACAAATAAATATCATATTTGTATATACAAAAGGTATAAAACATAATTGTTGTGAGGGTAGTCAAATTTAAAAAAAATATTAGCATATCTGGACAGGTAGAAATATAAGGGAAACAACGATTTTGATTTTAACCTTTTTTAGTAATTTTGAATAAGGTGAAGCCTTAAGGTGAAGCCATAGACTACTTGATTAGGTAAGATGGAAATATTTTCACAAAACTATAATTTATACTAAAAAGCTATATACAAACCACATTCCGATGTAATTTCACACTTAATAACTTATATTTTATATTTATTTATTTTGTTTTTCTGCGTCTCTCAAATTATGGCGTTTCAAACGACCTAGCATTGTATTAATGATTTTTTTAGAATATAAATAAATGCCAAATGTAAATATCATTTTCTGTTGGAGGTATTAATTTAATTTGATAAAGTGATTTTACTGCTTGTATATTTTTATTTCACAAAAGAATAAATACGAAATCAATTAAAACTTCAGACACAGATTAAGCGATATTGATCTCGCCCCAGTTTTGACAATAATTATGATACTAACTTTGCCCGCGATTTTATAATGATTTGGGAACAAAATTAATAATATTTATCCCGTATATACTAGGGCAAGCTAGGGGAAAATCGAGGCTAGTGGAAGGTCTCTACGTTTTCTTACCTAAGAAGAAGAAGGAAATAAGAGAAGAGAAGAGAAATATTTAGTAATGGAATTGAAAACGGAATTCATTTTAATTTCATTCTCTGCTGAACAGCCTCTAATTAATAATATGATAGCATTTTTTTATTAATTCAATTAACTTTGGCCTATTTGATTATAAACAAAAATTATGTTTTATATATATGAGGTTGCAGGCGTATCCAAAAATAATTTGGCTTCTGTAATTTGTGTATTTTTTAAGAATATTTTTATTTTTCACATTTTCTATGGAATGATTTTACAGTCAGGTTTAAGTTCCTACTTATGTCATGGTATTGAATAGATTTAACTAAAATAAATAAAAATGTATATATTAATTTAAATAACAATAAATTTACAAAACAATCAAATAAATAAATTTATGTTTAATAGTGAAGTATATTTTATGGCCCTATAATTAATTACACGAATGAAAGATTTTTTAATTATGATGAAGCATTGTTCTCTACAAATGGAGTTCACATTCAAGAGAATATCCATCTGAGCGTGTGAACAAAGAGCTTGTGGAATAATGTTTAGAGATTCAAGTCAGAACTTTGGTTCCAGTTTGAGATTACAATGAGTTTGAAATATGTCTTGTTATGCATTAAAAATAAACGTACATTTTGATTATATATATATATATATATATATATATATATATATATATATATATATATAATATATATATATATATATATATATATATATATATATATATATATATATATATATATATATATATATATATATATATATATATATATATATATATATATATATATATATATATATATATATATATATATATATAAGTGAAAAATAATTAATATCAAGACGTAGGGTTATAAAAAAAAAAAATTAATTTCAAGACGTAGGGTTAATTTAACGTCAATATAATAAAACGGTTAAGGTGAACTATTTTTATAATTTTTATAAACTATGCTTAGTTTAAATAACTGTATACTGTGTATATAAAATGTTTGGCAGTCAAAGGTTCCCCAACTTGTTTATAGGGTATCACGAAAATTTACCCGGAGAATGATCTAATATTGTCGGAACCACGCTACAGTGGATTCACTTGTTGCTCATCGATTCACCGCCCACGTTCTCAATTTTGTTCAGAGTTAATTTCTGTAAATGCCTCGACAGGGATTTTCTTTAAAACCGGGTGAATTGGTCCTTTGGAATAATAGCTATGTTTGTAAGCTTCTTAGCTGTTTAACGAATATATTTGATCCTTTAACAAGTACGAAAGTAATGAGACTATTAATTTTAAATAATTTACACAATATTCTAAATTTCTTAGTAAATCATGCCTTAAAAAGATTACAAATTATCGTAAAAATTTAAAAAAACTTTAGTTACTTCGAGATAGTTATATATAACAGTAGCGTAAGGGCTATCATAAATTTTCACACGCCATTTTTTTAAGATATATTATGTACAAGACTTTAAGGCACAATACAATGATTTAAGATTATGGAGGGTCAAAAATGTTGGGTTATTTAATACAGTGTACACTCACTAGGTATCCTATTGATAGCTCGCAAGGGCCTTAACACCCGGAACGTCCTGATGGCCGATAAATTTATGTTTTTCACGTTCAAAGCATATTCTAGTGCCCTGAAAAAATGTGAGGTTAATAATATATACGTTTAAGCTCAAACTGAGTAATTTGAGTGAAAGTCAGTTTATTTCACTGAACTCACGCTTTGCTTCTTAAAATATATATAAATATAGAGATTTTAGGAATTTCTACAACAAACGTGGAATAAATTAGACAAGATTTAAAAAAAACAACATTTCGTGATACTTACCCAGCCATAACAATAAAAAAATCTAGCCTATTCCATGAGTCGGCAAGGTATGTACCATGTCCGTTAACTCCCATCGCTACCATTTTGATCGTCATTTCCAGGGTGAAGAATGCAAATATTATATCATCAAATACCTAAAAAAAAGAAAAGTAAACTAATATATTATATCTTTACATTCTATTATATGTTATATGTGGTGTAGTATAGCAGATTCGTCTTCGTCTACATTTATATGTTTAAAATTATGGACGAATCTGAGATTATAATGACTTTGATTGTGATGTCGTTAAAATCCTCACTGTAGTAATAGAAATAATAAACAAGAAATCAAATTAATTTTTATATATAACGTAGTAAATATATCTTTCTATTCTTGTCAGGAGATAAGTAAGGAGAATATCATACATTTTTCTTAGACACATTTTTATATGGGATAAAAAAAATATTTTCGACATTCGATGTTCCGGTACAATACATATAACGTAGTTATATTACTTTTATTCTCGCGTTATGTAACGTAGAGGGGACCTAGAAGTACATCACGTGTTAATGCCTTCGTGTCGACGGGTGTGTATGTAATTGCGGTAGTTGTAGGTTCGATCTACTCCCTTAATTTAAAAAAAGAGAACATAGTAAGGCACTCTTCCCTATTTTCTACGTTACTTGACGTCTACTTCTAGCAGGCAAAAGGAAACGTTCATTATATACAAGTTGAGTCCGATTATATTTAGTTATTTTCATTCCGGTGTCAAGTGTGATAAAAGTATCGAAGTCTTAGGACGTTTTCACCGTTTCTACCTTATGCTTAAAATAAAAGTGAGGAATCGTATTCTATTCTGTCGTATATATTAAAAAAAAAAACAAAACAGTTACTTAATAACAATATTTTCCTAAGTAAGATTATAACTCATATAGACAAAAGCTTTATAAACGTTTAATACTGACCTGTAATATTTTACACCTGTTTGTAACACATTGATCGTCCACACACGGCTGGTACATGCCAAGCGTCACGCAGTTCAGAAGGATCACCAACATTGATATCCTCTCGAACCATGTATTTCTTAGTTAAGGAAATCTTTAGAATTATTGGTTATTATTATTACTCAAAATTTGATTACAAAATATCATATCATTTATAATTAAATATTTTCTTTTTAGCTTTATACTTTATCCCGCTCATACTGCTAAGACCTACCCTGCGGTAGGCAGAGCGAACCGCAGCAATCTATGTTCTTCATCTTTGTTGTTTATTTTATTTTGGTTAAATTCGATAAATACAATATAATTTCAGTAAATACAATTTAGATTACATCTATGAATGTTTAATAAATTTATTTCAAAAGAAGACTTCATTTAAGTATGTATCGAGCACCAGGAGGAAACTGAGCGGTTAGTTTGTTAACAAAACAATTTTAATAACAAAAATTTTAATTGAGACTGTCATGGCACAGTGGTACAGCATCTGAAGGTGATCACGATGACTATAGCTTCAATATCCGTTCCATAACACTCTGTGACTTCAGTTTAGTGGAAATTCTCTCTGTTAATTCGCTATATGAAGTATATATTATGAAGGTAAAGATTTTTTTATTTAAAAATTCATACAGCTCACTTGTCATTGATGTTTTTCTGATAAATCTTATATACTACAATATATAATACTTTACTTTTAAGATTTATACTACAAACCCTAAATGTGAGCTGAAATATCGTAACTAAATTAATTAATAAATTCACAAATGAAAGCTCAGCTTTTAATTAAAATATAAATAACTTTCTCAATATGACTTTAAAACTTCAGAAAACTTTTGAATCCATATAATATTTATGAAAAGATAATTTGAATGACTTTGACCCTTATTAACTTTTCTGTAAAATGTGTTATGAGATCTCTGCAACTTGAGTTAGTCGTGTGTATGTATATATATATATATATATATATATATATATATATATATATATATATATATATATATATATATATATATATATATATATATATATATATATATATATATATATATATATATATATATATATATATATATATATATATATATATATATATATATATATATATATATATATATATATATATATATATATATATATATATATATATATATATATATATATATATATATATATATATATATATATATATATATATATATATAACCATTTGTGTACACGTGTACACTGACAACACAAGTTACTCTTTACTCATTATATGGTAATGGTAATCTATAAATTTGGACGCCTTACTACAATACACGAGACTATAATTTTATATTTGCTGCAGCTGTGTTGTTAGTAATAAACTCTTACACAAAACAGACATATTTGTCGTAAAATTAAATTATATGAAAATCACTAACTTTACCGAAGTGTAGATTGCGTGAGGGAAAAAATAATAAAACTTTAAGATAAAGGGTCTGAGGCGTGAAGAAAATGATTATGAAGGCCGAAAATGTGAGGAAAACAAAGGCTAACTCTACCAATAAAACTTACAAAACTGAATGTAAAGTTTTTTATTATGTATATTTGTATTTATACATTGACTTTCCCTTTTTCGGGTACTGCATTTGTATCTAAAGAGAAATTTGAAAAGTTATGAATCACCATGTTATTTATATGAATATTCCTACCGCTTGAAATACATAAAAAAAATTATGTAGACGCATTTCAAAATTGCATGCTTGTGCTGATGCATAGTTTGTGGTGCATATTGCATAAACGTTAGAACTTATAATTTTTGTTAATCATATATGAAGCAATAAATAAATAACTCAAAAATGTGAAATTTACTTATATTGTACAAAGACAAAAAAAATCATATGCTCATAATTGTCGGCTCTTATAAACTGTATTTTCCGTTGACCTACAATCGACAAATTGATATAAAATCTTCAATATGTTCATCCGATTGTCATTTAATAGATTATATTGTAAAAAAAGGCTTTTGCTATCGTTTTGAATTTGGCTATTAAATAAAGGCATAGAATTTCTTTATGAGGACCGTCGTGGCGCAGAGGCGCAGCTTCTACCTGTAAGCGTGGCGATTTCTGGGTTCGATTCCTACTCGAGAAAGACGGATTTTTATATTACAATTTACTTCGCTCTGACAACTAGGCAAAAGCGCAGAGTTGAGTTCCACCACTTAACCCGCAATGCCTCGAAAAAGGCGGAAAGCAGGGACTACGCAAAGGAGTGTCTTAACACTAGGTTCTAATAGTTTCCGCAGTTCTCTCTACCTATCCTGCCATGTGCGGGATAAAGCATGATGCTAAAAAAAAATTCCTATGAAATTTTTTATTTTAAAGCCGATCTCTTTACATTAAGTAATTTAATTTGAGATTTTGTAATTCTATATGACACCATTAAGCCAAGATATTCAATACATTTTTACAACATTTCCATCATCGATCTTATGAAAGACAATAATTATAGATACGGTTGTTTGTCCTGTCCTCCCATAGCCATAACTGTTTGCTCAAACAAAAATAAATTTACGAGACTTTTCTCCCCTTCGTTCGGTTAGATGACGACACAATAAAAATAAGCTTCTTACGCTAGAGAGATCGGAACTTCGAAACTTGGTGATAAATATTTACTTCAACATTTTTTTATTGAAGTAAAGAATATTTATCGAACTGTACTGAATAAAAAAAATCTTTGAAGAAATCATAGCTTTAAGCTTTTTCCTACATATTAGAAAGACGGTGTTTACGTTTTGAACTGTGGGACTCAACGTGTTTTGTCCTCTGGGGCAGAAAAGAATCTTATGAAAGTGCTTAAATTTTTATATAATCATTCCACAAGTGTAAATGTAGAAGATACTATTATAATTACTATCAGGCCATTGTGCCAGGACAGCTTTATATGTATAATACATATAAAAATTCGGATACACACCTATTTTATTCGAAACAAATATAATTATGGTCAATATTTTCACAAGATCATATAAGGCCTTTGGTCGATCTTCCAGAAGGGTTCTGTCTTTACAGCTAATTTAAAAGGAATCTTCTATAGCTGTTTAGAAAGTTTTGTCTAAAGTATGTTAAGTACGAGTTTAAAGTTTTACAAGTGGAGTTTTGAAGCACAAACTCAAATATGTCAACTGTATTCATTATAATACGTAAGCTCTTTGAACATTCTGACATAATTTGACATAGACTAATCTTATATAAATTTAATATATGATTCTTTTTCGTGTTCGTCATACAATTAACTAAAATAAAGGCCCTTGCAATAATGTAATCCTAAATTTAACATAGTACAATATTAACATGTTATTCAAAACAAATAGAACTAATATTGTTATATGAAAAACATTTAGATATAATAATTTCAAAAATATTTTCAAGTCACATATTATTTTATTTTTCTTTTCTGTAAAAGCATAAAATGAATAATATTTAAAGTGATTGATCTTATTATTAATTAATTATATTTAAAGTGAACGCGTATCTTGATGTTCAAGTTTGCCAACCAACCTTAATCTTAAAATATTAATTAGAACTATCGTTAGCATATATTTTTAGAATGTACTTCAAAGATAGGGTTCGTAGAATATAGGAATAAAATAGTACACTTGAGTACATGCAACATGCGCTGTTTCGAGATATTCTCTCTGTAACACAATCGGTGACCATACAATAACTCTATGAAATATTAAAAAGTTTAGACATATTTCGGTGCATTGACAAGTATAAACTCTGAACTTTAAAATCTTAAAAAAGCTTTTTTAAGCTTCTTAAGGGTTATATCAAAGTCACACTATGTTTTAGTTTAAAAAAGATACAACCTCTCATTAACCCTAGATTGAAATTCGATTAAAAGAGACTTTAATCAATCACGAATAATCCAATGGGATTCATTGAAAATCGTAAATGTATTCAGTACAACGAAATCCTAATTAAGCTGAGCTCAGTAATTAATGCTCACTGATAATAGATAATGAAACATTGATTTAAACATACGTATTTGTTATTAAATATAAGTATATATGAAATCTATTTTATATAATCTAATTCATTATGAAATAATACTTATTACTCGCGTCTCTCCCAGCATTTAGCCCTCTTGAGCTTGATACGATTGTAAATAAGATGTCATTCGTTTTGATACTTAAACGAAATCACTTTACTAATTCAGATGATTTCAGTTTAAATCTTATATACAAATAACATGAGTATGGATACTTATAAAGCTGTAGAGTTATTCGTATTTTCGAAAACTACCGACTCGACTCGAAAGAAACTTTTAACTAGCTTCTACAACGGAGAAGATATATCTATATCCGACATATATACTATTTGATCTACACTACAAATTCGATTATCCAGTCCTCGGTTATACGGATTCGCGCTATTAATACTACAGACCAATTGAATTAATTGTCATATTTGTGCAAGCATCGACGTATCCGAACTGGTATGACCTGCGACCCGCCTTTTAGGAATATTTTCAACCAAATTTCTAATTAAACATCGATTTCCGTATACACAGGCCATATAAAATTAAAACTTTATATCATGAAGTGAATATAATGACGTCAATGTCAATACAATCAATTAATATAACATATAGTAAAGAATACTTAAAAAAATAATTTGCATATATATAAATATATAAAAATAGAATCGAAACATATATTATTACTTATTTATTTACAGGAACGTTATAATAATTTATGATAGCATTATCTCGTAAAATACAGTCATTAAAGCTATTTTTCGCCGCCCGAATATCCAATAACCGGAACGGAAACTAATGTTTTTAAATTTGATATCTTTAAATCTAAGAAAACGATAGATCTTTAAATTACGATTAGGTACTTTTTAATTATTATTACATTACTTTAATTCGTTTATTTAATTATTCGGTCATAATTTATACTCATTACAGTTGTCAAGATAATTTTGTTTAAAAAAGCTGAATAAAAAAATGAGGACTGCCTGTAACGCGACGGTTTCTGGATTCAATCCCCAGTAGGGGAAGATGGATTTTTCTAATTCCATTTTCTTCGCTCTGGTAAAGTAGGCAAAGCGCGGCGTTGAGTTCCGCCACTCAATACGAAATGCCTCGAAATAGGCGGAAAGCGGGGACGGAGAAATCAGGGACTAAGCAACGGAGTGTTAAGACACTAGGTTCCCACGATCCCTGCGGTTCCCTCTGCCTACCCTGCCACATGCGAGATAATAAAGCGTGAAGCTAAAAAAAAATAACAAAATAACAAATTGAGAAAAACTAACATTTACTCTTCTGAACGAGAATATACGAGCGACAATGCTTCTTTTATATTATATTTATATAATGTACGGAAATCGCCACGTAATCAAAACCTATTGAATACTTCCTTTTCACCTAGAATTTTTCTGAAAATGAAAATGATTCAATCCTATGAATCCGAATCTATGTGATTCGGATTCATAGGATTCATAGGTTGATTAATGAATCTTATAACTCAATATTTATGAGAATCAACCTATATAAATATACATCTATTGAATTTACAATAAAACTGATGTCTTCAGCAAAACACACGGTTGGAGTTACTGAAACATTAATATATTAATATATGTAGAGCTTTCAATTACATATAAGGAAGCAAGTATGCTTTACCACAGTAGTTATTTACCTCTAATTTCTTGTTTATTTCGGTTTTACTAGTAAAACGGTAGTTAGGTAGAGCATCGGACACTAGCGCCGACATTGAGCCAGACCGGCTCCATTCGCCTATAAAACAGTCGTTAAAAGACCGTAGCTACGTTTACCTAACGTACACTCAGTTGCTTTTCATACAAGCTACCATCTACGTTTAATGTGTCATGGCTTATATTATTGAAACAAGAGTAGTTAACTAATTTAGATATACTTATTTACATGTGTTGTTAATATTTATTGTTTATTATTTTATTTTAAAAAGTTTAATTTCGTAATTTTGTACTACTTTCAGAATTTTTGAGACTTTATCAAGGTACACAACAATTTAAATAACAAAAATATCGATTGTTGTGCAATATTTCATGACAACATTTATTTTTAATTTTTTATAATTGCCGAACTCCCGTGACTTTGAAAAATAATAATATTACAATATCATAATTTAAATATGTGATAAAAGCAGCAAGCAGTACGGTTAGTGGGTACGATTCCCACTCGGGCAAGATGGATTTATTTCCATTTAGAGCAAAGTGGAGACTCTGGCAACCGGGCAAGCGCGGGATGCGGAACCTGCTATGAGCAGAATAAGCTGACTCTACAAAAAAAAATCTAAAATTACAAAACGCGTATAAAGTAACTATGATCATTATGTAAAGCACCTTATTTAAGAACTATTTCTTGGGTAATATTTAGTAGAGGTTTTAATAATACTTCCATTGTAATGTGAATGATGTAAGGTGCATGCTGCACGCAACGACGATAACGCGGTCGCATAAAATACCTTAACTAGCTCAATTAACGATTATCGAAATATTTACTGGAACCACCGGATTTCGAAAAGTTTCCAAATTATTATTTTGACGGAAGTTTACGTCTCATGTGGGTTAGAACATACACAAAGCGGTGATACTCAAACTGTTTAGCTCGAATAACTCTTCCCGGACACACGCAATTTTATAGCACGTTAAAAATGTATTTTTCACAACTTTATTAAAAACAAAAATAAATTAAAAAATGTGAATGTTGTACACTAAAGTATATTTAAAAATGATTGAATAGTAAAAAAATGAAACAAGTTTAGAGGATGGGTTCAAATTTTGAACATTAACCATACTAAGTGATGATTGTCGATCGTGTTATTATTAACTTGCCTAAAGCCACAATAATTGCGGACAGTAATGTAATACGGCAAAGTAATTATAGATTGATTGCACGATTAACTAAGATTACTAATAGTGGAATTTGTAAAATGGTACAGCGCTATTTCAAGATCATCTATGAGTAAACTAACATTGAAACATTGTCAAAACAGATTATTAGAAGATGAGAAAAGATGTTTAATATTAAAAAGACTGGCAAGACATAGATACAATGAAAATGTAAGAAAAATAGAACGTAAAAAAACGCTATATACTATAGAATTTTCTGTAGAATATCGCTATAGAATTTTCTGAATTTTCAATATGTGAAAAAAAATAGTAATAATAACCTCGTAGAGTACCTATTTAATTTTTTCAATTGCCAGTTCTAATAATTTCTAGTTAGAATTTGTAAACAAGAGATATCGAAAGAGAGGTATTAGAAACAGTATAACATTAGATATTACAGTTTCACAATTCTCTTAATTTCATAGAAAAATCCAAAATACCTTAATCATTAATACAGTTGAACAATAATTATGTTATAATTTAAAATCTAACTTTTACAAAAAAGAACTTTGAAATAAAGAGTTTTACAGCGCTATTGAAACTGAGTGGCAATCCATCAAGAACGTGCCGGTAACGAATTAGGTTAGATTAATTAGCTGCTAAGTTGATAACGTTGACTGAATTACCTAGGAAAAGGTTAAAGCATGAACTAAAAATAACGCAGCATTATAAGTTTCTACCGTAAAGTTACACAACATTAGCTTTACGTTAATATAAGCCTATTTCTTGATTACTCCCATTACCGCGATTACCTCAAAGACACTTTGCTCCACAAATTTGTACATTGCGTACTTAGTAGTAAAAGTCAATGTTATATTTTATTATACTAGTGCGATCATAGGCGGCAATCTAATCCCTGGAGTGAAAGTAGAACCCACAACTATTCCGCTTACAGTCTGGCCCTTCCTACTTAATGTATGAAATGGTTTTGTAATTTTGTTTGGATTACTATTTGTTATTTTTTTTTTCTATGACTGGAGACATTGCGTGAAGAAACTCATCGTTCCACTATGTCATACTTGAACAAAAGAAATAAAAATAATTCATTCCAAAAAAGTAAAAATCGAACCCACTTCGCGTTTACGGTGATATATTGCCCCATCGTCCCATGGAATACATGAATACTTTGAAAGTAAAGGCGCATAATAAAATGATAAAACTTATTCCATCTTAAGTAGTACCTATATACAGTATATATATATATATATACATATATATATATATATATATATATATATATATATATATATATATATATATATATATATATATATATATATATATATATATATATATATATATATATATATATATATATATATATATATATATATATATATATATATATATATATATATATATATATATATATATACATACATATACATACATATACATGATGTCATAGAGTAAGGCTAATAGTAATTTACTATTCAACGCTTTAAATATTTGAGTGGGTATGCGTACTATACAACTATTAGTAAATGGAATTCTCATGTTCCGATATCACTATATCAAAACTAATGCTCTAAATATAAAATAAGTGAATTTTATATTGAAAAAAATTTAAGGATCATCAGCCTTTGTTTACCTTCTTTTTTCTAATGATCTGTGAAATCTACGCCCATCTACGGACCTTTTCACGATTCAGCCGTGAAAAAATAACTACGTAACCTTTTATCTTTCTTTGAGCACAGAGTACATCATTATATATGTCTCGTGCTATAAAATTTGAGACTATTTTGAGATTTAGCCCAACCCTAATGAACAAGTAATGAGTCTAGTGAGAAAAGTAAAACCTTGTTAATAATTCAATGCCGCCTTATACTCTGGAATAATCTTTTAATACTGTCGTGCCAAAGTACGCTAACGTTATACAAGATAAGCTATAAAGTTATTTTTAACTTTATAATTTCTAAAGGTTTTATTCATTTACTTAGGATTACAGATATAATATTATGAAAACATTTTTGTTATAAAATTATAAGATGTAGCAGATGAAATGCTAATATTGTTAAAAAATATGTTATTATATAAAATAAATCGGTTATTTTTAATGTATATTGAACTGTAAATGACGTAAGTAAAGATACAAATAAATATTTTAAACAATTTTATTTATCGCATAGTAAGAAAGACAATCTTTCTCTAGTATTAAGACATACTGTTCTTTCGTTTAATTTTTTATAATAACAAAAAGGTCATTAATTTGAATAGTAAAATAATTATAGGCATATGTCTAGGTTGTAAGTTTAAAATTAGAGTTTAATGAAGAAGATTATTAATACAAAATGCTATTGATACCTATATTAAACGCTATAAATAAACTGTTAAAACTGAAATAATAATTGAATACAGACAGAAATTTCATTACCACAATAGCTCTGTCAAAAGAGTAACTCATAAATCACGTGCTCATATTCGAGTCGACTTTTCTGTAGCCTTCCAGAAAATATAATATTATCAGCCTTAGAATTATAGTAAAAATATACTCTACTTTTTCCTTTATTTATTGTACAGTAATAATACACCATTTCAGTGTGAATGGAATGGGTTATCTTGTGATATGCAATTCAGATACCTTAGAAAAATATATTTATTTTAATTTTTTTTTCAAACTTGAAATTTCACACTATCTACATAACTATATCACAATATATAATTAAAGAAAGCTTTGATCAATTTATGTTTAACGACAACGTAAATAATATACAGTTAGTCATAGAATAGGGCGTTTACATTAGTTGTTCACGCACGTATAATTATTAACGTTATAGCTAGGTTAGCGAAGCCTAATTACATCGTATCACGTACTACGGACAGACGTATGTTGATTAAGGGTATACTGTAAGATAATATAAGTAAACAACTCAAAGATTTTAGTAAGGGAATCTAATGTAATTTGATATATAGATAGAGAGGACGGTCGTAGCGCAGAGGTACAGCATCTGCCTGTAAATGCGAAGATTTGTGGATTCGATCCCTAATCGGGGAAAATGAATGTTTGGAAATGAAACAGTTTTGTTCTTCGCTCTGGCAACTAGGCCAAGCGTGGCGTTGAGCTCTTAAGAAAGCTGAATCGCGTTCGTTTCTATATATTATACGAAATCTATACTTATATGTTTAAATTACGTAATTTATCATTTAAAATCGTATTTACAATATATTTGATGCTTACATGAAAATAACATGTATTATATTGTGCTATTTTTCTTTATTGAACATACACAAAACAACAGGTCGCAGTGAAAGTACCAACACATATAAATTGGACTATTAGCTTCAAGGATTAACTGGATCGAATAGGCAGAAAGACAAAAACAGGCAGAAAGCAGTTATATTAAGCAATTTTAACATTACAAACCTAGTAAAAATAATTATTTTTACTAGGTTGGTAATGTTAAAATTGCTTAATAATTAACGTTATTTTAATAAATATTGAGCTTTGTGTGTCTAGCTTATAATTTTAGAAGCTTGTATTCTAGGTGAGCTTTTGTTCTCAGCCGATTGCTATGTTAGATATTGTTTCACTATATATAAAAAAAATAATAATAATATTCTTAATTGCACATAACTAGAAACATAGCATTAGAAGTAAAACAAACAAATATTAATAAAAGCACAACAAGGCGACCTTATCGCTTGAAGCTCTCTCTTCTCTCTTCTCTTCCAGGCAACCATTGGATGTAGGAGTAGTATAAGAATGGGTGGTATATGCCATACACCTTTTCTTCGATGGCTTTAATTATTCAAGCCTCAAGAAAATCTCGAACCCTTCTTGATGATGGAAAACACCTTTGCATTTAACAAGGTCGAAAGAATGTAGGGTCTATCCTGACGGTACTGAATAATATATGTATAAAGTGTTCATCTCTAAATTATACCTAATAGGAACCTACCATCTACTACTAATGTATAAAGATCTTACGTAAATGCTTTCCGGTCTAATCTTACAAAAAAAGGAGTTGACATCTTTTTAAAGTAATGATTTTTAAAAACCTATTTTGCGTTTAACTTTAATTTTTGATGATATATTTCAAGAGAAATTTACAAGAAAATTTTGATCTCTAATTAATCATTTTTTAATATTTTATTAATTCAAGCATTCCTTATTCAAAGTTTTCAACAGATGTTGAGCTACGAGAAAGTTTAGAAGAAAGCGTATAAAGTATATGAAAGTAATTAAATCCTAAGAGAGAGCTTTAAAATATAGAACCTGATCTTGACCGGAAGATGTCTTTTGTTTGACATCAAAAGACAGCTAAGGCTTGCTCAAAGTTCTTGACATTTATATTTATATATACAGATATTTTAATTACAGTCATAATAATAGCCATTGTGGCGTTGAGGCAGTGATTGGATTTTAACCCTTATGGTTATAGGTTCTGGCCCTATGAAATTAGAGATTTTTGATGTAATTAAAAGAAATAAAAATTATTTACTTAAAATTTTCATACTTAAAGTAATCTTATTTTTAATTAAATAAATTTAATAAAATTTAGTAGTACACAATTAAATAATGAAATAAAAAGGTATTATATAGTACTTAAAAAAATTAAATAATTGGAATATAAAAGCGCATCTTCCTTCATCTTAAAGCCCGGCAACGCTCTTGTAACACATTTGTTGTCACACACGGCCGTGGGCGTCGGAGATAACTTACCATCAGGTGACCCGACCGCTCGTTTGCCTTGTCTTTCCCATAAAAAAAAGTAGTCTTCATGTGTAGCCAGCCTAAATTGATTTTATAAGAAGCATGTCTATTCTCAAGAGCGGTCGATAGCGGCTTTGATTTCAAATCACCGACTCTCCTTTAGTATTTCCCTCCATAGAAATGTTCTGTCATCTTGAAAAAGATCTTTTCAAATGAAAGACTGAACGTAAATACCATTACACTGCTATTCATTTTATTCAAATGTTAAATCTTACTTCATTCGTCTCCTATTTGGACAATATTGATATCTTTAAGGGTTCCAATAATGAAAACGAGTACATGTAAATATACTATGAAATAAATTAATTTTAAATACATTATAAGAGAAATTTGTAAATGGACCGTCGTGGTGCAGAAGCGTTGACGTCTGCCTGTAATCGCGACGGTTTGAGGGTTCGATTCCCACTCGGGGAAGATGGATTTTTCTATTTACATTTTCTTCACTCTGGAAACTAGGCAAAGCGCGGCGTTGAGTTCTGCCACTCAGCACGCAATGCCTCGAAAAAGGCGTAAAGCGGGGACGGATAAAGCAGGGACTAAGCAACGGAGTGTCTTAACACTAGGTTCATATGGTTCCTGCAGTTCCCTCTGTCTACTCTGCAATATGCGGGATAAAGCATGAAGCTAAAAAAAAATTGTAATGTGATATGTAACTTTTTATAATATATAACTTTTATATGTGTTTTATGTTTAAATATATAAAGTTTCATCATTCGTCAGTGTAGAAACATACGAAATACTTCATTTTCCACCTTGCATCCAAATTCAAGGCATGATATATAAGAATACTTAGAAATCAACACCACAGTTTGTTTTACCAGATTGAGTAAAAATAATTGTTATCTCCGAGGAACTGAACCTACTACTAGTCATTTTTCACTGAAAGACCATAACGTTTATAAAACAAATACAAATAAAGGTCAGTCACTAGTCAACGAGACATAAATAGAAATTTCCTATGGCAATAAATTATAGTCAACTGCGTACAGTGCTTGATGCTGGGTATGATATATTGCCGCATATTAAGAACTAAATAAGCTACAGGGGGTAAATATTTATACACAGATATTATTCTTACAAAATTTAAACATTTTTTTTTCTATCTACAACTTAACAGATAAAAATAGCTGTACACTGTTACCTAAACGACTTTTATTTGACTTACTTTAGCTGTACCGAAGAATGTATACAAAAGGAAGTGGGCACGTATATTGTTAATGTATCGAAAATTGCACGTTTCACGATATACTCGTATAACCTAAGCCATTTTATGTGGTTCTACTTCATAAATCCTCTCATGCATTATGCAATTTAAGATTTTAATTTTTTGGTAGTAAAAAACAATATTAATAACTTAATATTTATTGTACCCAGATTGATATCGTCGATATCCGAAAAAAAGAAGATTTCATACAGAAAATATATATACATATGGTCATTTTGTTTATTATTTTTTAATTTTATTTATTCTAAAGTAATAGAAATATTATTTTCTGGTCTGTGTTTTAGTTTGGTACATGAAGGTTGGTTTAAATATTTTGCCAATAGGAAAAACTTAAATGAGGTTGTACGCTAAAAAAGCTATAACTTTACAAAATTATATAATACACGTTAATATACAGTATTTCATTATTATTTAAATTTCTGGTGGTATTCGGTGTCAAAATCCCAATGGGAAATAATTTTATATAATATTAATGTATATTTATAGTTAAATTAAAGATATAAGATATTTTCTATCTTAAGATGTTAATTGACCTTGTTAGTAATTGATATTGGCGCCTATTTTAACCTTCAACAGCTACCTTAACGGTTACAATCTACTGTTTCACAAAAACAACGCAATTTTTTGTAGTACTACTTATAAAATTTAGCCATTTTTATTTCTTTAATCTTTTTGAATG